>PUQB01000290.1:249688-286365 GCA_003024785.1 Selaginella tamariscina
GGACGCGCGTCGCGTGGCAGTAGTATCGTCGTATTTCCCGCGGATACATAAGAGACTAATCAAGCTTGAATAAATCGATTATCCGGCACGACTTCTCGCGGCCCACTCCTTCCCCGTACCACAAGTGGAAGAGGAGATGTGGAAACTACCGTCAAGGCAGCCCGAGCAGTATTGACTATGTCCATAGGGATTCTCCCCGTCCGCCCGCGCATAGTGGGCTGGGTTGTTAATCATCTATCTCATTCTTACTACTATTATCCACTACCGCGGAAATACATCGGCCGCGTGTGACATATCGTCGGGCCCGCCATGATAAATAGTATGAGGAACCGTTGCCGTCGTCAAGCACCTGTTCACTAACATCGTTCGGAGTATCCTGCGTGCGGCGGTGTATCACGATCGGAATGAAGTCCTTACGGGGGTGCCGGAAAAGAGGATCCGTCAACCGAGCAACGCCTCGGAGAAACTGATATATGCATCTCCGGCTTGGCGCGTCGGTGCGGGGGGATATGGAACCGGTCTCGTCAATACGGAAAACAACTGATAATACGGGTCACGCGCGCGGTTTGCGTGATGTAGCCGAGCAGCCAGCCGTTCACTCGGCGGTTACACGAGGCGCCCGGGCGAGTCTTCGCTAGGGATGGGTGGATGGACAAAATTTGCAACCCCCTCTACCCGCCAGAACCATACAGCGGTGCCGTCGGTGGTAGTCGGTTCTTGGAAACGGAAAGCATGTTTCCGCTACGGCATACACCCGCCACGATGGGTGCACCGGCAATTTCGAAACCCCTTCGTGGAGGTGAAGGCGCGAGGAAGGGGAAGCAGTACGCAAATACCGACCCCGGTGGATGGGAACGTAGGATCGAATCAAGCACGGTATTAGGGACGAATCAGGAAATGTTTGTAATGCCCGATCCCGGAGAGGCACAATTGGAAGCATCTTATCGTTCCGTCGATCGGGGATCAGCGGAAGAACCGGATGATTCTCCAGTGATTGGGGATACAGATCGAGAGATTGGACCTCAACTATTCGGCGGACGATATTACATTATAGAACCGTTGGGCGACAAGAGAGATGCTGCGTACGAGTCCATTGCATATCCATCTGAATCATATGTGCCAGTCCGGCTGACCCGGGAGGGAAAGGCATGCACGGGGGAGCAAATCGTATATACTGGAAGCATCCCCTTGACGAGCCCTCAAGGTACCCTTGTAGTGAATGGAATTGATAGAGTTACAATCAATCAGATCTTAAGAAGTCCCGGCACTTATCACAATCTGGAACGAGGCTCGGACGGAAATCCCATGTACGCAGGCACAACAATTCCGAACAGGGGAGGCAAGTCGAAACCGGAACTCGATGGGAGAAACAGAATATGGGTTCGCGTGAGAAAGAAACGGAAAACACCCATACAGCCTCTGTCACTGGCTATGGGTTCAAGTATGAAAGAAATTTTAGAAAATACCTGTTACCCCGAAACTTCCGGGGGGGCAACAAGGGAGAACGAAGCTTGGTCAGGGGAACACGCCGTACCAGAATCTTGCAAATCATTATATGGCACGGACGAATACCCGGAATTGTCCGATACGTTTGAGGAGTTGCGACAAAAGTTTTTCCAACCGAGGTTCGAAATAGGAGAGATCGGCCGAACAGATTCGAACAAAAAACCCGATCTAGATGTATCTAAAAATGAGATTTTCCCATTACCGAGAGATATGTCGGCCGCTATAGATTATTCGATCGGGGCTGGAGTTGGGGTAGGCAACCTCGATGATATGGATCATCCAAAGAATCGGCGTATACGTACTGTAGCGGATTCGTTACAAGATCAATCAAGATTGGCGTCGGAGCGTCTAGCGGATCCTATGCGCGGAGGGGTCAGCAAGGCGACTCGACGCAAGAACGTGCCGACCATGAGAGGCGTAGTAAATTCGAGTCCATTATTAACAACCTTGAAAGAATCTTCCGGTTCGCATCCCCTTTCTCAGTCCTCGGATCAGACTAATCCATTGACGCAGATGGTACATAAACGAAAACCGAGTTCCCCAGGCCCGGGAGGGTTGGCAAGACGGACTGCAAGTTCCCGGATGCGGGATATTCATCCCAGTCATTATGGACGTGCCTGCCCCATCGAAACATCCGAAGGCATGAACGCTGGACTTATCTCGTCGCTAGCCTTGCACGCGGGCGTTAATCATTGGGGGTATTTAACGAGTCCCTTCTGTAGGATCTCTGGAGTCTCATCCGAAGGGAATGATATTGTGGCCCATGTCTCGGCGGACGAAGGCTATCGAATAGCTACGGGAACCTGTCTATCCGTGTATCGTAGAGACCGGGGGAGGCAAACCGCGGCAGCTTGGTATCGACAGGAATCCGTGACTCTTGCATGGAACCAGATACATTTACGAAGTATTCCGCCCTTACAAAACTTCCCTGCGGGAGCCCCTCTCACCCCTTCCCTGGAAAATAACGATGCGAATCGCACCCCAATGGGCTCCAATATGCAACGTCAAGCTGCGCCACTTCTCAGACCCGAACAACGCTTTGTGGGAACAGGACTGGAGGGTCAGATAGCCTTGGATTCAGGGGATGCAGCTACAGCCACACGAGGGGGGAGAATCGATTACATTGGTGGTGGGGAACAACCTTAGCCAGCGACGGAGAGACGGTAGATACTAAATCGATCATGTATCAAAGCTCTAATAATAATACCTGTGTGCACCAGAGGTCCAAAGGATTTGGTAAAGGCGGGTTCCTCAGGAAAGGACAGATCATAGCGGACGGCAGGGCCACGGAGGGAGGGGAGTTGGCTTTAGGAAGAAATATATTAATGGCATACATGCCTTGGGAGGGCTACAATTCCGAGGACCCCGTACCTATCAGCGAACGTCTAACGTTTGGGGATACCTACACGTCTATTCATACCGAGAGATACGAGGCGGGAGCCCGCGTAACACTTCAAGGAACTGCCGAGATAATTACCAGGAAGACACCTCATTCGGATGATTATTTCCCCCGCCATTCGGACGAGAGTGGCCCCGTCCCGCCGGGGTCCTGGGTAGAAACCGGAGATGTCTCGGCGGGCAAACCAGCACCCCGGAATCCAGAAGAATTACCGAAAGCTCCGGGAAGTAACTTACCGCAAGCCATTCCTGGTATTGACATAACTACTGCGAAAGAAACCCGCCCCAGAGTACCGACGGGCGGACGAGGTCGAATCATTGATGTCAGATGGATCTACCCGGGGGATACGTCCAAGTATACGAGGGTTGTCCGTGTATATGTCCTGCAGGCGCGCGAAACACAAGTGGGTGATAAAGTGGCTGGGAGGCATGGTAATAAGGGTATTACCTCGAAGATTGCGCCCAGACAAGATATGCCTTACCTACAGGATGGAACATCGATCGATACGATACCGAGTCCTTCGGGGGTACCCTCGCGAATGAATGTGGGACAGATCCTTGAACGTGTGCTTGGTCTTGCGGGGCATCACCCAGGGAGACATCATAGAATAATCCCTTTCGACGAGGGATACGAACGAGAGGCCCCAAGAAAGCTAGTATTTTCCGAAACCTATGAAGCTAGTAAGCGAACGGCTAATCCATGGTTATTTGAACTTGGTAATCCTGGAAAAAGCCAACCAATCGACGGTAGAACGGGGGAGGCATTTGAGCAACCCGTCACGGTAGGGAAAGCTCATATACTGAAACCGGTTCATCAGGTTGATAAGAAAATCCACGCACGCTCTGGCGGGCCTCACTCGCGTGTCACGCAGCAACCGCTCAAAGGGAAGTCCAAGCAGGGAGGGCAGAGAGTAGGAGAGACGGAAGTTCGGGCTCTGGAGGGTTTTGGCGTCTCTCATACCCTGCGAGAAATGCTTACTACGAAATCTGATCATGTTCAGGCCCGCCGGGAAATGATTGGTACCGTTGCAGCCGGGGAACCAATATACGGGCCCGGAACAATCACTCCGGAACCTTTTCGATCGCCCGTTCGAGAACTACGGCGTTTGGCCCGGATTTGGATCCGGCTATCACAGAGAGGAATCTAGTATTCAACAATGGGTCGCGGGAAGGCGGGACAATTCGAGCGGTCGATTGGGAACCAAGTAATACCACGACAATTTACCGGAATAAGCACCAATATCCCCGAATAGGATTAGCCTCTCCTGAGCGGATCCGCGCCCGGGCCGAAAAAGTCTTGCCCACTGGAGAAATAGTAGGACGGGTGACTCAGCCCAGCACCTTCCATTACGGTAGCGAAAAACCAGAGAAAGATGGAACATTTTGTGAGAGAATATTTGGGCCTATTCGGAGCGGGATTCGCGCTTGCGAGAAATACCGACGGGGTGCTGGAGATGGAGGAGGTTCCATATTCCGTAAAGAATGCGGAGCCGAATATGTTGAATCCCGGGTCCGGAGATACCGGATGGGATACATTGAATCAGCGTGCGCTGTAACTCATGCACGGTATTTAAAAAACCTTCCAAGTCATATAGCGAATATCCTGTCTAAGCCTCTGCAGGAATTGGAGAGCCTAGCACACCGCGATGTGCGACCTGATAAAAAGTTCCGATTCAATGGGTTGATCATAAGCTGCCCCTAAAACGGCATGATAATGCCCCAATTCCGACGCGTCTCTCCCCCCCGAGAAGTGACGTGAAGCTCGGAATCATGAGTGATGGAAGCGCTAAAAGGAGAGAATTTTTCTATGGTCCGTGAAATGCATGTATACATTTGTCACCAATTAATCGGTTTATCCGACACGTCATTCGTGAATTAGGCTTCGTCAAAACGCTTCGCCCCTTAGGGCATAGAAATGTTGTTGGGAGTGGTGTATCTGCGACGAGCTCGTCGTACCAGCCCTTAGCCCATATGTGGCCGCACGAGGTTTATCCATCGCATATATACCTCGGACGGCGCGACGACCGACCACCGGGGTAGGTCAAGGACTTGAGGAATCGATCGGCGGAGGGATCGAAGTACAAGCAAGAGAAACCCTGATAAATTCTGACAATTGAATTGGTAGGTACCTTTTTAATAAGCTACTTCGCTTAAAGGGAATGAGGCTACCCGGCGCGATCGACTGATGGATCATTTCACACATAACAAATGAAAGTCACGGATCAGTTCATTCCTAGGATAGCTCGAGCATTGAGTGACTTGGCTCCCCCCGGCTCGACCGACGGGATATCGTCAGACCCGGCCGAACGACCAAACAACCGCAGTTGCGTGATAGGGGCTCCTGTGGAGCAGTAGCTGCTTGAGCCGGATGAAGGGAAACCGTCACGCCCGGTCCTGTGGAGGGGGGAATCGCGTAATGGAGTACCCCATCCCGATCCTCTTTTTGCCAGGCCCGCAACCGAAAAACCCACCTCACCCGAATTCAAACGAGGCTTTTCGGAAGTATGATGAGTACGGGACTGGAACGAAACCATTCCTCGCTTCTTCCATCGCTCGGATTTCGTGAATCCATGGGAAGGGAGGCAACTACTGGGGAGATGCCGTCAGAGAACTATTAGCCGGCCCAGATTCAAAAGTCCCCTCGGATCGTGCACATGCGGAATGGGGGTTTCGGGTAAGTGGCGGGCTTCGGGGGGATGAATTGGGAGACCGGACAATTCGAAGGGGAAAGGATTCTTTGGTCAGACATATTAGATTAATGAAGAGTTCTGTTCGAACGAAGACGAATCCGGAACGGATGGTTCTATCGTTATTATTGGTCCTTCCACCCGAACCAAGACCCATGATCCAATTGGGCGAGGGTCGAACGGTAAGTCCAGATATCAACGAACTTTATAGAAGGATCATCTTTCGAAACAATTCTCCAGGTAATCCCTTGGCAAGAGGAATACTTGCGCCGGAGGGGGTAATCGTTTGTCAAAAGAAACTGCTTCAGGGAGCTGTGGACGCGCTCATTGGCAATGGCATCGGCGGCAAACCCGTAACGGATACCGAGGAGAGACCCTTCAAATCTTTTTCGGACATGATTCGGGGCAAAGAAGGAAGGTTCCGCGAGAATTTACTTGGAAAACGAGTTGATTATCCGGGTCGTTCTGTCATTGTGGTGGGCCCCTATCTTTCGCCGCACCAACGCGGATCGCCACAAGGGATAGCCGTGGAGCTTTTCCAGCCGTTCATAATTCGTGGTTCGATCGGGAGGCGTATTGCCCCTAGCACTAAAGCCGCTAAGCCCCCGATTCGTAAAAAAATACCCTTTGTTTGGGAAATGCTCCGGGAGGTCATGCGGGGGCATCCCATCTTGTTAAATCGGGCACCTACATCGCACAGGCTGGGAATCCAAGCATTCGAGCCTATTTCGGCAGACGGTTGCGCTGTTCGATTACACCCATTAGTTCGTACAGGGTTCAACGCAGACCCCGACGGAGATCAAATGGCCGTCCATGTACCTCTATCCTCTGGGGCCCAAGCAGAAGCTCGCCCACTGGCGCTATCCCATATGAATCTACTGTCCCCAGCCACGGGGGATCCCGTCTCCGCACCGAATCAAGATATGCTTCCTGGGCTTTATGCATTAACGATTGGTAGTGGCCGGGGTATCAGGAAAAGTAAGTGTCATCATTTACAGGGGTATGGGAACAATCCGTCTGTTTCGCGCGAGACACCTTCTTTCTACCGCGAAGCCTCCCCTTATCCCAACGGGCATGACGCGCTGCCTGCGATGGAATTACGGAAAAGGGAAGTTGATTTACACTTGCGAAGTCCCCTGTGGCTTCGATGGCCTACGGATGATCCGCGAATCATGAACCCCACCGACCGGGAGGAGCCTCTTGAGGTTCAATATGAATTCAAGGGTACTTGTCATCAAATCCATGAGGATTTTCGAACCGGAGGGGCGGGTGACGATACACTTGGCATACATGTTCGTACAACCGCCGGTCGTATCACCTCCAACCAACGGATCGAATCACCTTTAGACGTACCCAGGGACTCCTCGCTACCGTAGAATGTTGCAACATTATTTACCGCCCCGGAGCTGTACAATCAATGACCAATCATGAGTGATGATAGCACCGCCCGCACTTGCCGCGGTGGCGGATAATAAAAGGTGATGAAGGAGGAACCCGTCGCTCGGCGAAGAGCCAGGATCCATTGGTGGTTAATTATCTTATAGAAATAGAGGGACGCTTCACGGCGGAACCGGGTCAATCGCTATCTCGTAATAAAGTAACGGATAGAGCCGCTACGAAACAATCCATTGGCGGTTTAACGACCCACTTTGGACTGGTGTATACGGCGCACGCCCCGGATCGACCTAAGACTTTAGGTTCTCAGCAAGCTACTCATGCAGCTGCCTCCTTGGGCATTGACGACCTTATAACGACCCCTTCAAGGGAATGGCTTATCCGGGACGCGGAACCGCGGGGCCGGTTTGAAGAGCAGCATTATTGCTATGGAAATGTGCATGCGGTGGAGAGATCGCGCCGATTGATTGAGGCCCGGTATACTACAAGCGAGTACGCGAAAGCGGAGATGAATCCTAATTCCAGGATGACCGATCCCTCGAATCCAGTACACGTGATGCCTCTTCCAGGAGCTCGAGGAAATATATCCCAAACTCACCAGTTACTAGGTACGAGAGGATCAACGCCAGATCCCAAGGGACAAACTATCGATCTACCTATTCGGAGCAATCCCCGCGAGGGACTATCTCCAACAGAACACATGATTCCCCGCCACGGCGCCCGTAAGGGAATTGCGGATATCGCTGTACGAACGGCGGATGCTGGGTATCTTACACGTAGGCTCGTCGAAGTGGTTCAGCGTGTTGTTGTGCGTATCGTGGATCGTGGTACCGTTCGGGGTATATTCGTGAATCCCGTTCGGGATAGGCAGGGCGGACGAATGATTGCCCAATCAAGATTAATTGGTCGCGTTTCAACGGATAATGCATATGCAGACACGAGATGCATTGCTGTGCGCAACCAGGATACTGGGGCTGATCCCGCCGATCAATCGATAGCCTTTCAGAAAAAACCAATATCTATACGATCCCCTTTGGTTCGCAGAAGCACGTTTTGGATCCGTCGATTACGCCATGGCTGGAGCTTGACCCACGGGGACTCGGTAGAGCCGGGAGAGGCGGTAGGTATTATCGCGGGTCAGTCTATCGGGGAACCGGGGACTCAATTAACCCTAAGAACTTTTCATACTGGCGGAACATTTACGGGTGGTGCTGCGCAGCGTGTAAGAACCCCCTTTACCGGAACCATCACATCCGATGCCAATTCGGTTCATCCCACAAGGACACGTCACGGGCACCCCGCTTGGATATGCGATGATGATCTATCCGTTGTCACCAGGAATGAATACGAAGCACGTGATCCAACCATTCCATCGCAAAGTCTAATTCCGGTCCGGAACAACCAGCACGTGGAGGCGAAACAAGTTATTGCGGGGGTTCGCGCGACAGCACCCGCTCCGAGGGAAAGGGTTCATAAGTACATTCATTCCAATCTGTACGGAGAAATGCACTTGGGCACGAAGGTCCTGCGTCGCAGTCCTGCCGGGTACAGCAGGTACAGTAATACCCATATATTACCTGAGACGTGTTACGTACGGGTATTGTCTGGCAGCAAGGTGCCCCGTGCCAGCGGCGCACGATACATATTTTATGGTGGCGGAGATAGAATCGGTGCTCGACCACTTCTGGCCGGGAGGAACCAATCGCCCCCCGATCCGTATACGGGTTATACAAATACCGACCACCCATGCCACCTCCATCCGGGCGAACCCAACGACCCACTTCTAATCGGACGTGTAGCCACGTCCTCGGGAGGAGCGAGAACCTCATCATACCTCTCCCCCTGCCATACAGTTATAAAGTGGCGACGCATGGACACGAAAAAAAGGGGGGGGGTCTCTTGCTCGTTCGGCTGGCACGGTAGATGCGGGAAAGAAAAAGTCCCTTGCTCCGTCCCTGAGATGCAGCAAAAAGAAATTCTGCGTGTTGCCGATGATGGAAGTTTAAACGATCGTTCTGGCTACGCCGCGACCACAAAACCAGAAACGATTGAGTCTCGCGTCATAAGAGTCGGTTCCGTGAGAAAAAAGATCGATATAGGACATGACGGAGCAAGGAAGCTCGTCACTAGATATCACGGGATAGTTGTTGGGCGGGAAGGGCACTTTCGTTTGATTTCAGAAAATATACGATGTATCGTACACGGGTTCCCCACCCATTCGGCATTAAGAGCGAATGGTGCCCGTGTAGGTACACGAATGGCCGCCTCCTTCTCGGATGTTTACGGCCGCCGGTTAGCCGGAGAATCAGCGGGGACGCCGCAAGATGTATGCGGCGAAGGATCCGTAATGGGAATATTGCTTAGAAGGAACGCCGTTTGCACCAAAGAACCCAGTGGTGGGACAGCATCCCAGTCGGCGGGTGCTTCGGTGCCGGCAAGGGCACCCGGCGCATTCGACGAATCTATGAATTGGAATCATCGTCGGCGCGTTGTCTCGTACACCACAGATAAAGCCTTCGCTTCATCATGGAGAGGAGAAAGGGGGGGGGAGGAAGACTTACAACGGAAAGGCATGAAACACGCGGAGAGTCGTCGGGCGTATTCAAACTCCCGAGTTGGAATTCGCTGGGGGAAGGGGGTCGGGGGGCGAAAGGGGGTACCGCCATTCAATATCCTCATGGCGTGAATGGAGTCGGTTACACGGGTGTCCAGCCGGCACAACCACGTCGTCTGCTTTCCGACCAGCGGAAACATAATCTTACCGTGGAAGATGCACCTCCCCTCGAAGTGGTTACAGATGCCCCATTCACTAAGTGTTGCGCAAGTACCAACCGCGGCGGTTCGATAGGGTATACCTCGATACGTGGTGGTAGTTATGATATGGGAACGGGTCCAAAATACATCTCCGACGACGGTATTTGCCGCGTCGGCCGCTACCCCAACGGCAATAACCTAGTATCTGGTCAACATGAAGGTATTCCTCGTATCCCACCCGGTTCTCAAGAAAGGACATCCTTTTCGATCTTCTCGTTTCAGGACAATGCCTGCCGAATACCTCCATCTACTACGCATGTGTCCGGGGGCGGGGGGAGACCCGCCGGTAGCAGTAATCGCGGTAGCGATATGACAATTCCCTTTATTGCGAACCCACTGCTCCGTGGCACCGCGTCATCGATGACGTATCCGCGGCATGATGAGCGGGGCACTCGATTGGATCCAATAATGATTACGAATGCCTTCCTTGTGCCCCCGGGCGATCCTGCACAAGTGGCTCCGTTGGAAACGCCAGGTCTTCCGGGTAATACGCACGGTACAGGCTACTCGTCTCCCTGCCGGCGGTTAACCCGTCACCGTTGTTTGGCTTGCGACATTTTTTCAGTAGATTCCACTACTAGCAACCCCCTTAAGGATACTTCGGAAGTTCTCGATAAGTGGTTTCTGCGAAACGAGGATCGAGCATATTCTCAGCTTATTATGCGCAAACAAACCCGAAGTTCCGACTGCTTATGCCCATCCAGCCCAACTCGATGCTTACCGTCATCGCCTTCATGCACGGCGGCACCTCGATCAGCAGCCAGTATCGGGCGATTGATTTGCGGAGGCGTATCCGTGTACAAATCCGGGCTACCCCATCAATCCTGTCAAGCCGAGGCCATTGGGACGGAATCCGCGGCGGTTACTAGATCGGCCGAACCATATTTAGCCAGTAAGGGAGCAACCGTTCGTGGTGGCTTCGGCAGCGTCGCCGGGGAGGGAGACGCACTAGTAACGTTAGTACGCGAAAGATTAAGATTTGAAGATATTACTTTCCAAGGCCCTCCCAAGATCGAGCGATTTCTGGAGCCTCGCCCCAATACCTTAGTATCAACGGATCCGAGGGGAAGTTTCAAAAGTTGGAGCAGCGGCATGGCATGGATCTTCGGGCGTGCTTTGGGCCGTCTTCCAAGTGCTAGAATAAGCTTGGAACGGGGCCGGGTTAACTCGGTTGATTGTATTGGTAGGGGGTATCGGTCCCAGGGGGTGCAGGTAGCTGACAAGCATGTAGAAATGATTGCGCGCCAGGTCACCTCAAAAATGGTCGCGCTGGAAGATGGAATGGCTAATGCTTCCCCGCCTGGGGAGCTAATTGAAGCATCACGAGCTCGAAGAATGGATTGTGCTCTGGAAGCGAACATTACCTTCGGACCCGTACTTTTGGGAATAACAAGAGCATCTCTCAATACCGAGAGTTTCACTCCCGAAGCGAGTTCCCGAGAGACTACCAGAGCATCGGCCGGAGCTGCTATTAGGGGTCAAATGGATTGGTCGAAGGGCCTAAAAGAGAGTATTATTGTTGGTGGTACGATACCGGCCGGCACCGGTTACGAGGGGGCGCTTTGCCGAGTCGTTTCGTTGGGTGAATCAGGAGAGATTTCGGAAACGGAAGGCAACCCGTTTCATGCGGAAAATCTTTTTTTAAACGGCACGAAACTTCGCCCCCTCCCCGGCAAGGGAACTGCTCGCGATGCATCAGCATCAATATGCTATGTCGAAAAACGACTTTAGCAGCCGCTTACGCGCATCCGCCGGGTCCGGGCGAGTCCCGGCCGGGTAGGAAGCGAACCGAACCTCATCACTGTCCGTACTGCTTGCCGGCGGGGCATAACTTGATTAGATTCGACTCGTCGGTAGAGAATCCTAGGCTTATCCATTCATCTCGAAAATCCGGCCTATATTGTGGTTCCCCGGCGGGGAGACCCGTCCTATGAAGGGGGAGGAGTAGTGGGAACGGGAACGAAACACTGGAATATCCGCTTGGAAGACATGACGGAGGCAGGGGTCCATTTTGGTCATCAAGCCCGACAGTGGAATCCCAAAATGGCACCTTATATTTTGACGGAACGTAAGGGTATTCATATCACAGATCTCACACAAACCGCTCGTTCATCATCGGAGGCACGTGACCTGGTAGCCGGGGCAGCGGCCAAGGGTAAACAGCTGTTAATTGTAGGTACAAGATACCAAGCAGCTGACGTTATTCGATCGGCGGCTATAAGGGCTCAATGTCATTACGTGAATGAGAGGCGGCTTGGCGGGACGTCGACTAATTGGCTTACCACGGAGGCACGCCCTCAAAGGTTGGAGGATCTAGAGGATAAAGCAGAGCAACGGCTTCGCGGCTCTATGGGGGGGTAGCAACCGCTTCGGAAAGACAGTTAGCTCAACTGCGGAGGAGCTTAGGGGGAATTAGATACATGAAAGGTTTGCCCGACACCGCAATAGTTGTTAATCAACGGAAAGAACTCACTGCCGTTCGGGAACGCGCTGCTTCAGGCATTCCAACCATACCCTTAGTAGATACGGATTGCGATCCAGACCTCGCGGATACACCAATTCCAGCCAACGATGATCCCAGAGCTTCCATTCGATGGATCCCGAACAAATCGACGCTAGCGGTTCGTGAAGGTCGTGAATAATTAGTTCCTTATAATGGTTACCCAGAAGCAGTCAATACGGTTGCTGCGCCTGGGCAGGGAAATGGCAATGGAAATTACATTCTGGATCTGCAGTAAACTACATGCGCTCACATACACGAATATATGCCGCAGGTGTATGCATGTGTATACATATACATATATATATAATATATATATATATATATACACGTGCGCATATATACACGTGCGCACGTAAGTAGTGCTGCATAACGCAACTACGGCTCGTTCGATGAGTGAGGGTCGCCGGGCCGGAGACGTAGGAGCAAGAGATATTTCCGAGCGGTGGGTCCCTGCAAGGAGTGATACGCATATCGAAGCATATCTGTCTACCATTACTGCGTTTCGAGACTTATACGGTGTATCCGGTGCAGAGGCGGGCCAACACTCTTACCGGCAAATGGGTGGTCTTCAGGTTCATGGACAAGTACTTATAACCCCCTGGGTCGTAATTACCATTCCACCGGGTCTGGCCCTTTTGGGCACTCGGCGAGATTTACGAACCGTTCCGTCCGGTAGTCAGAATATTGCAGAATATGTCCTGGAATTCCCCCGGGACCTGGCTAGAACTCGAATCGGGGAAGGGTATCGTTCCCGGGTTCCCTTCATCGGAACTATGTCCCTATTTATCTCCGTTCCCAATCGGTCGGGCGCCCCTATCCCTCGGAGAATTCCGGAACCACCTCACGGGGAGCTAGCTGCGCCGACGAATGATATTAACACCACTGTCGCTCCAGCTTCGCCTACATCGGCAGCACATTTTTATGCCGGTCCTCGCAAAAAAGGTTCGAGCTACTTCGGTAAGCATATGCAACCGACTCCGATACTCCTACCGATCAATATTTTGGAAGATTCTACTAAACCACCATCGCCTAGTTCTCGGCTCCTCGGTAATATATTAGCTGATGAATCGGTGGTTGCCGCTCCCATTCCCCCGGTACCTCCAGTGGTTCCTACACCTATGATGCTATTGGGATTGTTCACGAGTGCCATTCAGGCTCCAATTTTCGCAACTCCAGCTGCGGCTTATACAGGGGAACCCATGGAGGATCATCATTAGTCACAGAAAGATGATTCTTGGTTCCCGACGCGTGCCCGCTCGGTTCCGAGGCATGATTACTTTAAAGATTCGCACAATCACCTTCGTCAAAGCATGCATAGGGGCTACTCCGCGCATGCTGAGATACGAGAAGAATACGAAGAAACTTCTAGTGCTTGCCGCCGATGGACCTACTACCGCGACGCCGGCCGGGGTACTAACGTTGCGAAATGTCCGCGGGAGTGTGGTGCGCAGTAATTTATGATAATTCGTTTCCACAAACAGATGCGGTTGCTCGTGCCATACATGCCGTTGCCGACCGGGTCGGACAAACTCCGTAAGTAACCGCCGGTGTGCTAAAGTCTTATTCCTATTGATACATAGGGTGGCCCGGGGCAATGATTCGTCTGAATACGTGATGGGCGGGTTGAGAGAAACAGGTATGTGATTGACCGGAGAGGCGCGGGGGGTGATAATAGTAACAATAACCGGCGGAAGCGGAATCACCCCCCTCGGGCGGTACTACCGCCTAGAAGAGACATGTCGAGTGGAACAAGGGAAATTCGGGAGTCAGTTAAAACTCCTGGTCAGTAAGGGGCGATGTCCCCGACGACCATTCCCTGCCCCACCAGTAACAGGAGATCACCATACGAACCCCCTGATCTCCGCTGCCCCCGTTATTGCCGCCGGACCAGCCGTAGGTCCTGCCTCAATAGGACCTGGTGTTGGTCAGGGTACCGCTGCAGGCCAAGCCGTGGAAGGTATTGCAAGACAACCCGAAGCTGAAGGTAAGATTCGAGGTACCTCATTGCTAAGCCCAGCTTTTATGGAAGCCCTAACCATCCACGGACCAGTTGCAGCTCTAGCACTCCTATCCGCAAACCCATCTGTTCGATTCAAGAGACGCTTGCGCGACCAAGGTGACCTCTTGCTGTTGGCCCGTTCGATCCTCCGCCTGCGCCGGAGGAAGGGCAGTCGGATAATAGAGTAATTGACGTTGCTACTCCCCCGAGTGAGGAGCGGTATACAAAACATTCCCATTGACGACTTCTCAGCCACGCCCGCGGCGGTTCGAGGGAAGCACGCATTTCCAGACAGTCTCTGTGCCGGAGCGGCGATGGATTGGGAACAAAAGGTTATGGTGGTGCCAATCCTCACCCCGTACTTCAACTAGTTCGAGCAAAGTGGGGGGGCTGGGGGAGGAACTGCGTGAGTTAATTCCGGGTAGGTAATGGTTCCGACCCGTGACGAGGGGGGGTATGAGAGACGCGATCGATTCCGTTGCTACCGCGCGCCGACCCACCGCCGGGGGTCTTGCCTTAAACACCAACCTTTTAGAAACGAATCCGATTAATTTAGGGGTAGTACTCGCCTCACTAGCCTACCTCGGAAGGGGAGTGTGTGCGGGTCGAATATCTAAGTGAATTTGCTGGTCCTACCCAGCTGCGCCTCGCGATAAGGGAAAGCGCATGGCCTCAACGAATGATTTCTGCCCCGAGGGATCGATACGCCGGAAGAATCATAGCATTTCGCGGGACTGGTAAGTGATCCGCAATTACCTACCGTTCCGTGCGCGAATGACCAACAACCTGTCGTCGGGGAATCCAATCGAAATGGCTAAAGCTGCACCGCTTGAAGTCCGGGTACAATTGGGATATCCTTCCCCATCGCGGTCGGTACCCACGCAGCAAGGGAAAAACGGGAACGCGATTGGGGGTTCACTCGATATATAACACTCGTATCGTATGAAAGAGGATTCGATCCTTCCCGACGAACCCCCCACCAAGAATCGCTGGATTTCGCGATTCTTGAACACCGAGTCGACAACCCGCGCATTTCAATCGTTCTAAGGAGAAGCAACCTCACCAGCGATCCGGTCGTTGGAGAGCCAGCCCTTCCGAGGTCTCGGAGTCTTGTCTATAAACTCACCACAGATGGGGGGTCACGATGACGGGATACGAGTAAGGAGGGCGGCACGCCTGAACATATTCTTCGTCATTGTTGCGAAGGATCGAGCGAGAAAGCCGGATGAATCGAAAGATTCGCGTGCGGTCCGGGGAGAGACTATTGATTTGCGGGATCCATGGATGATCCACTTCCATTAAGTGATTTACTGAATAATCGTGAGCGTACTGTTT
The DNA here is from genome assembly GCA_003024785.1 of Selaginella tamariscina. Classification (NCBI taxonomy): domain Eukaryota; kingdom Viridiplantae; phylum Streptophyta; class Lycopodiopsida; order Selaginellales; family Selaginellaceae; genus Selaginella; species Selaginella tamariscina. The sequence goes on from PUQB01000290.1 coordinate 265,326, forward strand.
TAAATGCTATCCGCGACGCGGAGAATCGGTATGAGGAAGCCGCGGATAGACTTGACCGGGCCCGTACCCGCTTGCAGCGAGCGAGAGTTAGGGCGGACGAGATTCGCATGAACGGCCTTTCGGGGGTGCAGAGGGAAAAACAAAATTTGGCCGACTCTGCCGACAAGGATTTAAAACGATTAGAAGACTCCAAGAACGCTACTATTCGCTTCGAGGAACAGAGAGCGATTGAGCAGGTCCGCCAGCAAGTTGCGCAATTTGCGTTGGAGAGAGCTTTGGAAGCTTTGGACATTCGTTTAAACTACGAAATGCACTCGCGTACAATCGAGCATCATATTGGACTACCGAAGGGTATGGTGGGAAATGACCGACTAGCTTCCTTTATAGGTCCTATCTCCTAAGTAATCATAAACGGACGCTAATGGTGAACACTCGGCCCGGCGAGATTAGCAGTATCATCCTCGGACAGATCGAGCAGTATGATCAGGGAGTTAAGGTTTTTAATACTGGCACTGTACTACAGGTGGGGGATGGCATCGCCCGCATTCACGGTCTCGACGGAGTGATGGCAGGGGAATTAGTAGAATTTGAGGATGGTACAGTAGGAACTGCTCCAAATTCGGAATCGGACAATGTTGGAGCTGTTTCGATGGGGGATGGGTTGGCCATACAGGAAGGTGGTTCCGTGAAAGCAACGGGTAAAATTGCTCAGATACCAGTAAGTGATGCCTATCTGGGTCGTGTTGTGAATGCTTTAGCTCAACCCATTGATGGCAAAGGTCGAATTGCATCTTCTGAATCCAGACTAATCGAATCTCCCGCCCCCGGCATCATTTCGCGGCGCTCCGTCTATGAACCAATGCAAACAGGTCTTATTGCTACCGATTCAACGATTCCTATTGGGCGGGGCCAGCGAGAACTGGTCATTGGAGACAGACAGACTGGTAAGACAGCAGTTGCTACAGATACTATTCCGAATCAGAGGGGTCAGAATGTAATATGTGTTTACGTGGCTATTGGCCAAAAAGCATCTTCCGTGGCTCAGGCAGTTAGTACATTCGAAGAACGAGGCGCAATGGAATATACTATTGTAGTAGCAGAGACCGCAGATTCTTCCGCCACATCGCAATACTTAGCCCCTTATACTGGAGCGGCTCTAGCGGAATACTTCATGTATCGTAAGCAACATACTTTAATCATCCACGACGATCTTTCTAAACAAGCACAGGCTTATCGACAGATGTCTCTCCTACTGAGGAGGCCGCCAGGTAGAGAGGCTTATCCCGGAGACGTTTTCTATCCGCATTCTCGTCTCCTGGAACGAGCAGCCAAATTAAGTTCTCAGCTTGGTGAGGGAAGTATGACTGCTTTGCCTATAGTGGAAACCCAAGCCGGAGATGTTTCGGCTTATACTCCCACCAATGTCATTTCCATTACCGACGGACAAATATTCTTATCGGCAGATCCATTTAATGCCGGAGTTCGACCTGCGATCAACGTGGGTATTTCCGTATCTAGAGTAGGATCCGCAGCTCAAACTAAAGCTATGAAACAGGTGGCCGGGAAACTCAAATTGGAATTAGCTCAATTCGCGGAATCAGAAGCCTTTGCACAATTCGCCTCTGATCTCGATAAAGCTACTCGCAACCAATTGGCGAGGGGTCAGAGATTGCGTGAGTTGCTTAAGCAATCCCAATCAGCGCCCTTGTCGGTAGAAGAACAAGTGGCTACTACTTATGCCGGAGCCAGCGGATGCTTGGATGCATCAGAGATTGGACAAGTTCAAGAATTTCTTGCCCAGTTGCGCGAATATTTGGTAACTAATAAACCCGAGTTTACAGAAATCATACGCTCCACTAAAACGTTTACGGAACGGGCAGAAGCCCTTCTGAAGGAAGCTATTAAGGAGCATACTGAGTCCTCCCTGCCCCAGAAACAGGTATAAACGGATGAACCTATTGCTTTGGGGAATCAAATACGGTACGGGGGCTGAGGATGCGCGGCGGTAACACCAACACGATGAAGAACGAACAGATCCAGAGACAACCGTATAAGCTTTCTTCGACTCTATACCCACAGGTCTACGGCATATGTCGTCTGCGGTGGTTCGGTTGAAGGAGTCGGAGCATGTACTACGAACGAAAGTGGTTCGCGGAATAGCCGTTAAGTTATATCAATCTTTTGATTTGCCTGCCGCGGCGTCGCACCAGAGTCGGCAAGGGCTGACCACCGATGCGTCGGTTCCCAAACATTGGGAGTTTCGGACCGAAATAAGAAATTTGTGATGGCGGATCACCCCCCCCTTCCTACGATTAGTCCTTTCACGCGATACGACAGCAGCTACGGTTCTCTTGCGACGCATTTACGTAGTGTAACTAGCCGCCCCCGCGGGATAAACGGAATGAATTGCCAATCTTGTAAGTACCGGCTGATCCGCCGCCAGTACCGGATAGACTGGTCGTATGAAACGACTTACGTTTCTGACGCCGGACCGCACCTTCCGCCGTTATTCAGCAGTAACGACGTCGTAACTGCTTCCGATTGTTCGTTCCGCGGCGGGGCGGAAATCGTTATTACTACTTCGCCGGGCCGGTGCGACGAGAAAAGGGGTCGCCCCGGCGGCAGGGGTGCTCTGCACGGCGGGATGATGACCTACTTCCGGGAATCCGGAATGGCGGCCAGCGCGATTGCTTCGACTTCAGTTAGCGAATGCGGAATCAATGTGATTATTTCCACTTCCACGTTTGGAAAGTACGATTCGTCCGAACTATCATGAATTGCCCTTCCGGGCTGCTAGCGAAGCAATCACTAACGGGCCCGACGCAACGATCGGAACTGAAATGGTAAGCTGCGCAATAACCTCCGAACCCGTTTCCGAATCCCTCCCTCATCCTAGAACAAGGATCGGTATGAAGTAATGGTCTGTACCAAAAGGGAATAGTAATGATCCATCATTTTTCGTTCCCTAGCCGGCGGTGCCCCAACAATTAGTGTCTGGGGGTGAAATGAGCGATAAAGCGACTCGCTAGGGGAGGGGGGGTTGGTCACGTAGCGGCGGTACAATCTGTCTCTCACTTGAGTTGGGAAAGTTCTTGATCGGGAGCCGCCCGCGGCTAGTACAATAGTAGCAGCGAAAAAGTAGGACTCTGTTGAATCGATTTGCCTTTTCCGCAGCGGGACGTAGGCCCGCGGAAAATAGGCTAACGCGATTCAGATGCATCGTCGCGACGGCTCGAAGAGACGGCGAGCGAGATGGCACCGATATTGATCGTTCGGATGAGAAATCTATATTCCAGCTATCGCGGCCCCTGCTCGTAAAAAGCTTCCCAGCTTGCCCCGTCGTGTACAGATTTGTATCAATCGAAATGTGACTCATTCTATGCGTCGCCTGTGCGGAAAGCTGCCAATGTCCGACGAGACGAACGATGGGTCGAATAAAGGGTAAACTCATCGGCCTTCATACGTGATAGATGATGCGGGTGCTACCGTGCCCCGAATCAATCACTCTGACTCATGCGTGGTTGTAGCAGCTACTGCTGTCGGAGCGCCCGGATCCTGGAGGTAATTAACGCAAACGCCGATGACTATGGTACTGCGATACGCCTTTAGCGGCCCGGGGAAAATTGCCAAGCGGACTCGAGCGGCTGATTCCTAATTTGTTGCATCGCCCGACGCAATGACTTGAGTCGGCGAGGATTCGAATTATCCGTCTCTTCGGGAGGACCAGCCGGGTGCGCATACTCTAGGCATCAATAGGCCTCTTGATTATTTTTCCCTATCCGACCAATTCCCAATCACCTCATTCCTTCCGCCCAGGATTACGCCCAGGATTACGGCCAGGATCGTTTGGTAGGGATCCGGGGACAAGAGGAGAAACAAAAGAAATAACCGCCGTGTGGACGAGCAACTTTGGAGTAAACGTGACGTAATCTCCGGGATCGTGACCGATAGGGGTAGAATGGGGTGAATGATCAATCTCTGACTGAATATTCCGATTAATTAATCGCTGAATCCCCACCAAGTCATGTGGGAAAGAGCCCCCCGTCGCCTCCGCGGAACGAACGGAATGAGTTCAAACTGCAAAGATTATTGCTCGAGGGCAATCATTTTCGGTACGCAGTTATGTGCGACGCGTGACGAATTAGACGGGAAAGATGCCCGACGATCCGTCTGATCGTCCCCCTTTCCTGTTCCTCGCCGACGAGACGTACTATCGCGTCATTCGCAAAGCCCCTGCTCCAAGGGGACCCGGCCCCGGGCGTGGTCAAATAAAATGAATGCAATGAAGCCTTATCCCGTGTGCGCCTGTACCAAGCAACGAATAAGTAAGTTTCTGATGCGCGCAATCGGTTTGCTGCGTGATGGGGGTGCGTGTAAATGATACGGATCAAGCGGGAGGGAAGCCGGCGAGCTCCATCGCCTGCCGTCCCGCTACCATAATCACGATAATCCATCGCGGCATCCGTATACAATCACATGGCATTACCGACTCCATTAATTGATGAGCGTGAAGATGCTCCGACCGCCCGCCGGTGCCGCGGGCAGGAGGGGGCGAGGAGCCGTCAACGAGCTTACGTTTAAATAAATGATTCTTCAATCAAATCGAATGTAAGGGCTCTCTAGGCGATGAACCGGCGCACGATGAGGAAGGTATTATCGAAAACTTACAGAGGCTTGCCATGCAGGGGCCAGGGGGAGGGGGAGCAGCGGTGTAATTGGCATTGTATTCGCGGTCGGGTCGGAAGCTGCATAAGCTTCGGGTGATTTGGCTAAAATGGTGCTCGGCGTGAAACTCTCCGTATAGATATCTAACGTAACTGGCGTTTCTGGTCCCCTCCGGGCAGTAGGGCTTGTTGCAAGAGTCCACAGCGCGGAAAGGACCCGCCCTAACGAAATCAGGTGATAGCGCGAGCCCCTCCCCCGTTAATGTAGTACTTGAACCCGCCCGGCACATGTTTATACGGGCTCACCGCTACTCCCACCTAGCGAATCCCCTCCCGGGGATGCTCGATATCAACTACGTGCCGTGCCGGGCACCCCACCCCGGTTCCGCATTCCGTACCTCTCTGCTCTCATAATAAAGTTATTCATAGCGTTCAACAATCTATCCGTCCCATCTGCGCAAACAGTAATAAAGAATGCTTAGGTTCCGTGGAAGGGTCCTGCGCGGCTAAGTACTGGCACGAATATAAAATTGACGATTCGGCAACGACCCCACCGCCAAGAGTGCTAAGCAGCATCGGCGGGTGCGCGTTTTTTTGTCACGGGGTGCGCCCAAGCGGTAAGGCAACCTATTTTTACCTCGTCATACGGAGGTTCGAGTCCTTCCGTCCCATCCCTCTTTTCTCCCCTCCTCATTCCTGGGCGAACGGCGGGAAGAAGCTACTTATCAGAAAAACTGGTGGCTTGTTGCTCCCGCGCCAGGTCTAATTCATCCTACGGACCACGAATAAGCAACGCCAGGTTCCCGACGTGCGCGACGGATAAGGTATTATGGCAAGTGGAGTGGCTGCGGGGTAGAATGAAAGGGGAATGGAGAAAAAGAATCTTCCTCACGAAACCAGCTCATCGGGTGCACGCGGGCCCCGCCCATATCGGAACCCCTCGAATAGCCAGCTCCTCCAAAAACGCACACGCTACTACGCATGCCCCTTTGGGAGATGACTATTCCAATGTGATGCGCCCCGCGCTAGAAAGGGATAGAGATTTCACCCCTGTGACCGCCAGCACGGTAGATCGCCGTGTGCTGGCACGCGGGTCCCAAGAGGAAGTTGTCGAGAATACTACCCAAAAGGGTAAGGAAGAACGTCCCGATTCAATTACACCAACACCCACCTGTACCTCCAGCATCCAGGAGGATCTGCAACACTTTGTGCGTGGAGCATCTATCACTTCCGATTCCGACGCGATTCCTGCGGATGTGAACCATTATCGGGTAGATGAATCTCAGGCAGCAGATGGTACTTCGGAACAAGCGATTCGGCATCATCCAAATAAGGCTCGTAGGCAGGGAACTTTAGGCCGATCCCCCGTCAATGTACCCTCTGCAAATACTATTGGTACCCGGGTTCCCACAATCAACACGATTGCCGTGAATGGAAACGCTCGTTACGGGGTATAGGCATCGGGATCAACCAAATAGTTCCCGAGGGAGCACTTATAGGAAATCCCCACAATCCACCGAAAGCTCGGTTTAACCCCGTACCTCACCGGGAAGTGGGTCTAATGGCAGCAGTTTATTCGGATGAAGAATTTGGGACGCCCTGCATATCCACGACTCCCGCGGGGATCGTGGAGACAGCTGAATGGATACGACAGACGCAGGAGCGCGTTGGTAAACGGTCTCCCGCCTCCCTCGAAGAAAAAGTCGATCACGAACTTTATATCGATCAACAAACCGGATCTGTCTCCCAAGCTGCTCGGTCCCCAAGATCCATCGATCGCCAGAACTCGGTGGGAAAAAGGGCAGTGGTTTTTGGCGATGCAACCCATGCCACTGCAACGACCAAGGTACCTTCCAGAGAAATGGGGATTCGCGTATGCCGCGCGGGCACCTATTGTAAACATGATGCAGAATGGTCTAACGAACAGGTCCGAGGCTTTTGCGACGAAATACCTGTCACGGATGATCATACTGAAGTGGGAGATACGATCGGCGTGGAACCACCCGCCATATCTGGTACTCAAATGGAACGTCATGTAGGTAAACGCCTTGATATCCCCCGCGGAGTTACTCCTTCACCGGCCCACATCCAAAATTTCCCATCGGGATATCGACCTTTCCCGGGTTACGAAGGTACTAATCAAATAGCCGACTCGGTTTACAACCCTCACACCCTTGGCACGGAAGACCATCTCCCGGATATCTTCGGTGGTCATGATATCGAGGGAGTTACCGAATCGTTGCCGACGGAGCAAGATTCGCCGATTCGGAATCCCGAGAGTCAATTAAAACCGAGTCAAATTCCTAGATCTGTCAGAGGCAAAACCAAGGTAAAGACCGAAGAGTCCGCGAGAAGGAACGGGATTACGCACATTACTATCGAAGTAATGTACGCAGCCAGAGAAATTTTAGGTACTCGAAGCGCGAGAAATACCAACGTCGGCTGAAGCCCGTTATCCAATGCCGTGCCTAGCTCTCCAATGGCTATCGTACGGTGCGGAAGTATTTGTGCCACAAATTCTAGCCGGCGTCCCCCGCCCCCTTTTGCTTAATGCATTCCCGCCCGCGCGGAAGAACCGTCGTCTGCGCGAGTCACAGCAGACGGACCGACGATGATAAGGCGACAGGCTTGTTTCGTACAGGCGGGGTATGTTGCGTCGGCGCGGAGAGCAACATGCGATCCAGCAACGATGACGCAAAACATATTTTGCATTCTACCAGAGCACGCGCCCCTACCACCTGCAAAACCGATACCGGGCATTTCTTTCGCATCGAAACAAAGCTCATTGGTCGAATCATCATGATGTTGAATCTTTCGCAATTCATTCCAGATCCGCCAGGGGGTGGCTTCAAACAGTTTTGGCTTTACGTAAGGTTGGTACCGATTCGGCGAACCGGGGGCACGGCGGGGAGCTGCGGTGGCATACGATTGGTCTCGTTCGTCAGTCTGCACCCCCTGGATTCAACGGCCTTTCCGCTTGGCCGCCATCATCGTGAGATACAAGAAGGGAGGAGTGAGATAGTTGCTATGGACCGCGCTCCTCGGGGAGACGAACCCCCGTTGTCGCGCATGATATAGGATAAAGCGCAGAACCGAAACGATCGGGATAAGTCCGAGACCGGTTGTGGGCGGTGGAGGAAGAAGGCTCCTCTCGATGCTGCGGAGTAGTGACTGACTGACTGACTGACTGACTGACCGATACGGCGGATGAGGGGAATTCGAAATAGCTATATAAGTGGCGAGGGAAGCGATTCGTAGTCCCCGGGCGGGAATCCGCCACGTAAGAATACAAGCCGACTCCCCAAGGGCTGAGCTGCTAACGCACCACCGGCGCGCCGACCGACTGCTGCCGCCCGCCGTGCTCCGAGGGAGATGATGGTCCTATCCAATAATACATTAGAGATTACGCATCCGGGAATCCCGTAACCAGACGTGCCGCCGGTTACGCATGAAGGGGATAATCGATTACTTACTGAATCATCGCCATTAAAGCCCAACCCATCAATCGAACCGGATCGGTCGGCGGAGGGTGGTTTCCGAGGAGGGGTGGGAGCGAGGCCGGGAAGGGCCACGGGATGATTAGCACCAGGCGCCTACTAACCTCAATGCGCGATGTTGGTTCTCGCCCCCTCCCGACCTCGTTAGGCGGGAAATAATTATCCATCTAATCCCCACGGATTGGAAATCACTTATTATCCTGAGGGGTTACTCGCGTAACGAAGGGGATTGAAGCTTGGACCACTAGGAAGATGCGGATTAAGAATATTCGGTGGCAGCAACACTCTTTGCACTCACCTCTTCTCCGTGACGATACCTATACAATCGCATTTCTGGATCGGTCTTCCGCCGACGGCAGTAAGCTCGATTCGAAGCGGCAAGGCTTCGAGGGTCCAAATAAAAAGCGTTCTAGTTCCGCGACCACGAAGCGACTGATTAGCAGTGTACGCGGACGATATTCAAGCACTTTTTGCTGCGCAGACAGCGGCAGGGCGGGGGTTGTAGAAAGCGGTCTTCGCGCGATCGTGTGAATATATCTCTGGAACCGGCGAAGGGCCCTCTCATTACGGTTTTGCGACTGCATCGCCTAGCGACGGCGAAGCCTCCCCTATCAACGCGTCAATTGAATATTTTTCGATCCATCTATTCTGCGTTCACTCTGATGGAAGACGACTCGCCGCGTTGCCATTGTTCCTTGGACACTGCTGAACCATCCCGCTTCTCTCATCACCCCGAAACCCTTATCAGAACCCCGCGCCGCCGAATCCAGGATGCCCCTTTATCGTACTTACCACGAGTCACCCTCCACGGGTATCCAGATTTGGGTGCCCCGAAGGATGCTGTTGCTGGCTGTTCCCCGGTTACGACGAGCGGATCCGTTGTATCTCTGCGGAACCACTGTACGTATGAATTCGGGCGCCGTTCCGTTCGCGCATACGAGCAGGCTCTGCCACGCGGGAAAGTGTCCCCCCGAACTCGCGCACTCGATAAAACCCGATTTACTCGAAGAGTGATCGGGCGTATTGCGACAAAGCTATCCCGCGTTATGAAGTTGCCGTCGCGGGTTGTTACCCTGCTAGGGGAGATCCTTTCCTCCAGGGAGCTCCCTATTCGTTACGCGAGAGGCATAAATCGTTTCATAATAGCCTTGGAGGCTGCGACCCCGGTTGATAAACGGAGGCACCACTATCCGAGGTTCCGGCGATACCATACTCGCGGGGCGGCCGCCCACCCTGCCGGCACGGATCGATCGTTCAGAGATTGTTTTGCTTTCCCGTGTTCCGTCTCGGGTACTCGACTCGGGATAAGAAAAGTTCGGGCCAGAATGACGGGTAACCCCTCTCCCACGGGCGCCCCGCCAAGGGCTCTCTCGCCGTGGCTCCGACAACAACTTATTTGATTGGATTACCCGCCAGAGATATATCTCGCGGTATCTCGGGACGTCCTAAAAGAAGCGAATCGGCCCGCCCGGCCACCCCCTCGGGGATGATGACGTACTGAATCGGTTCCACCGGGTTCCCGCAAGCATACATTATTGCGGTGGGCACTCCGACAAGAGAAATGGTTTATATCGAGTGCGACACATATTCCAATTTCCGTGCGCAAAAACCTCGGCCCGTAAATATAGAAATACGATACGTATTATGCGGGACGAATACAGTTCGGGAATATTCCGTATATTCCCCCTTTCCGAGGGGCGGGCCTCGTCCTCTACTAGAGTTCGTTGCCGGGAGAGGACGAATCGGTACTCGGACGCCATTCGGGTTGATTGTTTCGTAAATCATTCACAGAGAAAACCCGCTCCGAACTAGTTTGGCTTAAGGAACGCGACCGGCAGGACCGCTCGATGGTAGTAATAGTAATAAGACCATCAGGGGGGCACAGGGGTCGGTGGAATACAACCAGGTGAACGATGTTCGAGTAGTATGCAAGGCGTAACGGGCGCGGTTCGAGGAGAGGGGTTTCCTGAAAGGCGAAGAACCTGCAAGCTGGCTGGCGGGTCGAGTTCCGGGTTCGAGCCCACCATCTGAACGACCCATTGACAAGTATACCTGCCCGGGGCCCGATCCGCGTCAACTAGATACGTTTCTACGAACGAGGCAAATGAAACCGAATTATGCAGGAGTCGCGGCGGTGCCTGCTACGGCAGTGCCAGTAATCCAACGATTCTCTATTTCTCCGCCAACCGAATCTATACCGGCCCCAAGTGCTGCCTACCTATTTATGTGGTGATGGTACTCGCTCCTAATGTTATTCAAGCAAGGACGTCATCCCGGCCGGGTTGACGGAGGGATGGTAATCATGTAATAATATCAATTAACAGGTCTCCGTGCCTGGGCAACAATCAATTATCCTACCAACCGAGTTCCACCATGACCGCAACTTTAGAGAGACGCGAAAACGCAAGCCTGTGGGGTCGCTTCTGCGATTGGATTACTAGCACCGAAAATCGCCTTTATATCGGGTGGTTCGGTGTACTTATGATCCCGACCTTACTAACTGCAACCTCCGTATTTATTATCGCTTTCATTGCAGCCCCGCCAGTAGATATTGACGGTATTCGCGAGCCCGTCTCTGGTTCTCTTTTGTACGGAAACAATATAATTTCCGGTGCCATCATTCCTACCTCCGCCGCTATTGGTTTGCACTTCTATCCCATTTGGGAAGCGGCTTCTATTGACGAATGGCTATACAATGGCGGTCCTTACGAGTTAATCGTTCTTCACTTCCTTCTCGGCGTGGCTTGCTACATGGGTCGCGAGTGGGAACTTAGCTTCCGACTGGGTATGCGCCCCTGGATCGCTGTTGCATACTCCGCCCCCGTTGCAGCCGCCACCGCTGTTTTCCTGATTTACCCAATCGGTCAAGGAAGCTTCTCCGACGGCATGCCTTTAGGAATCTCTGGCACCTTCAACTTCATGATCGTGTTCCAAGCCGAACACAACATCCTTATGCATCCGTTCCATATGTTGGGTGTGGCTGGCGTATTCGGCGGATCTCTGTTCAGTGCTATGCATGGTTCCTTGGTAACTTCTAGCCTGATCCGGGAAACCACTGAAAATGAATCCGCCAATGCGGGTTACAGATTCGGTCAGGAAGAAGAAACATATAACATTGTAGCTGCTCACGGTTACTTCGGTCGATTGATTTTCCAATATGCCAGCTTCAACAATTCCCGCTCCCTACACTTCTTCTTGGCCGCTTGGCCAGTAGTGGGTATCTGGTTTACTGCTTTAGGCATCAGCACAATGGCTTTCAATCTGAACGGTTTCAACTTCAATCAGTCTGTGGTTGATAGCCAAGGTCATGTCATCAACACATGGGCTGACATCATCAACCGCGCCAACCTCGGTATGGAAGTTATGCATGAACGTAACGCTCACAACTTCCCTCTAGATCTGGCAGCTTCCGTCGAAGCTTCCTCTCTAAACAGCTGACTAGCATCGTGTTGATGAAGCGTCAGTAGTCGCCACCAGTGCAAGAATTTCATTATTCCCATCCTAGTACTCCGAGTCGTGATTGGGACCGGGGTAATGGATGATGGATGGGCCACCCCGGAAGGACGACGGCCCCGTGTCGTGTTTCTCCCGGGGGCCTGATCCGCTCGGGACGAATAGAAGTAGGAGCTGGCGCGGAAATGGGTAGCGAGTGGGGAGAAGGGCGGACGTAGCCAAGCGGATCAAGGCAGTGGACTGTGGATCCACCATGCGCGGGTTCAATTCCCGTCGTTCGCCTCCAAGGAAAGTATGGGCGCGGAGGAGAGGTCGCAGCTGGGGAAGAGGCGTGTTCCTCCGCGCACGATAACCAACAGATATTTCACGAACTATTACTCCTATCGATAATCCCATCTCAGCCGATGCCCCTGTCTGCGTCATCGCTATTATGATGCAATGCACAGTATTTACTCAATCACTCTTTCACGGACAAACGATCATCCATCGGAGCTGCTGAGGCGAAACGAGGGGCAAACGAACATTGTCGAAGTTTTTTGGTGGACCGTATTTCGGGGTCGTTGATTGCGCCCCCTTCCGATCGCAAGGAATACCTCTCGGATTCCTTGTTGCATCAATTCCTTGTACTGAACGGTTCGATATCACTTCTTGCCCTACCAGTTCTCGGGGGGGCTGCGCCGACGGCGGTACGAGACAGAGAAGGCGCAAAGCCCATCCGTTGGTGCCGGAAACGGAGAGGGCTCATACCGTTTGCCCGAGCCGCTGCAACGAGTACGAGCAGAGGACAACGCACGGCGGACGACTCTTAGGCTCTCCAGCGGAGGATATACTAACGGACGAACCAAGCCCGCCGCGGGACACTACCCCCCGTGTCGCAATCGGGTCCGCGCATAGTCTCATCAGAAGCAGCAAAACAAGCCAAAGCGTGCCCTCCCTTAGACGCTTAGGGAGATACTTCGGGCGAGCAAACGACGGTTACAGGGTATTCGATGTATGGGCCACGAGGAGGTCTCGGAATGTCTGTTCCGGGTCATCCGGTTACTCATGTGCCAAGCCTCATACTGGCCCGAAGAACGAAGTTTCTGAACAAGAATTATATCTTTTCACGAAATATAAGTATTTGTCGTCCCCCCGGTTGGCCCCGCGCGCGGTCCGCGGGAGACGCAACAATTGTTCAGCCGAGGAATCTCGGTCTCGGGCAGTATCGGATCAACCGATCCCATTGTTGGGAAGGTCGCCCCACAATCATCGGTTCATGCCACAATTGCACGGCGCAGCAAGAGATGTTCCGAATAAGACATGCTGCATTCCGATATCAATATTCAGCAACCAGAATCGGCTGGACGCTGGATATTTGTCTATTCCATTGCGCATCCTGCCAAGCGCGGATCTTCTTACTTGCGTCGGGGATAGCAAAAAACGTCTACCCGTCGGAATCGTTTGGGAAGGGTCTTGGGGTAGGGCCGATTTCCATAATTCCCGTGTGACGGGTAATGGAATCGGTATTGCAACGAATCGGCGTAGGTTCGGTCAATCCGGCATTCATGGGATACTACGCTCCAACTCCTGTGGGTCAGTGGCCGTGTTACCGCGCCTGGGTAGGAAACCATTCCGTCATCTGGAGAATCAAATCCGGAGGGCGCTTCGTCGGTGGAAGGGGAATGCGGTTTTCCGCAACGCGGCGAACCAGCATCCATTGAGTTATCGGAGGACTGGCGAGACAAATTGGTCGAGTGATCATCAATCTGGCGGGGCAATAGAAAGAAACGCATGGATCCTCATCTAAATGTGTATGAGTGTCCCAACCGCATAGGGGAGTCGGGCGTACCCACGAGGCATTCTGCTACGTCTGAGCGTAGTTCTTCGATGACGACGTTGTACGATCGAGCAAGATCCACCTCGGGCTGGGACACGATCGGGCGGCGGTCTAGCACGAGATGCGTCGATTTATCCTTCATTTGTAACAGGCTCGATTTCGCGATCCGCGGGTTCGCGGGCGATTCCTCGCCCGGCCGCCCGACCAATACTATGATTGTCCATCCGGAAACAAATTGTGGCACTTCGGGTCGAAAACCGTCCCGATCCGACGGAGCCTTGCCCCCGGGCAACGGCGAGACGGGCGGCGTTGATAGATCATTCACGACGAATCCGTCCGGGACCCGGAACAAACCCGGCGCCGGGTGCGTGGGGCAATCAGGCGGTACGGTGGATCCCGCGATGCTCAAGCAATATAACCGCCTCGGCCCGAGAAAACAAATTGATATGGGATTGCCGGCGGCTCGTCGCGAACGCGGGGCAAACGCGCCGCTCTCGGGATCCTCCTCATATCATCTGCATCCGTTGGGTTGCAGTATGCGGGAGCCGTCTTATAAGCGTAATCGCATGATGGGGGTCCCTGGGAGTAATACCACATATATACAAATTCGAAACCTTCCGCCCATGCGTGCCCTTTCTCTGATCCCCCTCGGTAAGTGGCACCTCACGTTTTCGGAGAAAGAGGTGGCCTCGGCCATTCCATCGCGAGTATCTGATTACATTCCGTGCCCAAATCATTCACAGGGTTGCGACGGACCGTCCGCCACTGCTCGTTATGTACGTGAATCGTTCCATCCCTTCCCAGCCCGCCGGACCGCCGACTCACCATTATCATGCGGAAGAACCAAGGTGGGCCTCACTAGAAACTCGTCTATCACGAAACCCTTTCGGAGAAGACGGGTGCGCGGCCTAGGCGAAGTCACCTCTTATTGCTGGTTCCATGCCTGCACCAGCAGGATTACCACCCCAACGAAAGAAACCGGGTGTCACGAAGACTTTGTCGGGGGCAGGAAGGGTGCCAGCTCCCTGGATTCCGTAAGGGTCCGCCGATCTCGCGCGGACAGAGGGGTAGTTCGGGATAAAGAGGATTCGCTTTACTACCGGCGGATTGGGGAACAACCGCCGGGAAGTTCGGTGGATTTGGCGAGCTTGATCAGACACGGGGCGTGGATGAAGGGAGTATTGCTGAATCGGGTTCGTACGGAGATAGAATTAATTTGGAACCTTGTTACCCCACACGTCCGGACGAAGAACCGGTTGAAGGGGCGGAAATTTGTATGACACGCGGGGGGGTAACGCTTCCGGGGGATGCGGCGAATCGTTTCGGTCATACACACCACTACGGCCCTCGATCCGACGCTGGTGGAAATACCAGCGAGGCGCGATTTCAGAAACATCTGCATCACGGGAAGGCGATGGACGTACCGATACGATACGGGGGGCCGCCGGTACCGCCGATCAGCCGTTGCCGCGCGAACCCGCGATTTGGCGGTGGCTATCAAATAGCGATTGCCACAACGACGAATATCTGACCGTGGGTCTGCCCTTCCTCGCTCTCCTAGCTCTTAGAAAGGGCTCGAGCTATATCGATCTCTGGGGACGCTTCGCGTTTGCTCGAGATTTCATAGATGCTACGCGAAGGTACCACCAGTCGAATAGGTCGTCCATGCATCGGCGGGGTATGATGCACCATCCGATCTGGGGGCAAAACGGGTTCTTTCCGTCTCCAACGAATACGAATATCAAGCGCCTTGTCAAGAGTATAGGTTCCGTACGCACCGGGGAAAGTAATGATGAACGGGCGGATGGTAGTAAGAATTTGGATTTCTATCCGACAGCGAAGGCACCCCCGTCGAGTTTTGTGATGGGCAGAAATATCTATCGAAACGAGTTGGGTTTTCTTCGCAATCACAATTCCTTAGAGAACGGTTCTAGTCACCGGACCGCTCGGGAGCAAGGACTTCATTACCCGCGGTATTTGACCGAAGGCCATGATGATAACATTGCTAATCTGCTTCGTCATTCCGATCCTCCAAGGAATTGGGTTTACCTCGCCCCCCGGCAAAGAGTGGCTCCGCTGAATTACGCGCATAGAACACCTCACGTCCGAGTCCAATCGGGATTCTCCCCTTTCAAAGGAGCACCACTAATAGGTTCCGCGGAAACAGGACGATCGTACCTGGTAGATGATCTAGCAGCAGGCTCCGATGCTCGTTCGGTACCGATATCCACGAGCGATCTGTATGGGAACGAACATGATCTCACGGATGACATAAGGATACACGGCATGAAGCTTCTGGCGACGAGTCTGTGCCGATTTATTTCTATCCCAGGGCCGATGAGAAAAATGCCTTCCTGCGTGATACGGATCCGAGACATGCATGAATTGGATTTCAAGGGGGGGGCTCCGCCCACCAACCGGCCGGCACCGAATTAGTACTTCGTTCATTTTCAGTATTATCGGCCGGACTCACGACTCATGTACCAGGTACGATCGTTATTGGTTCGACCCACCTGCCCGGAGGAACGGATCCGTCTCCAATATGTGCGAACCGATCAGATAGATCGATAGACGTTCGAACGCTTAGTACACCGCGACGACAAAAGGAATTTCCTACTCCCCTGCGCAACAAACGCTTTGGCCCGTTATTGGAGGATGATAATTCATCCCGTACCAGTGCCGGGTACATAATTATGTGCTACTACGCGCGAGATTTAGCGGCACCCGCCCACGAAACCTCATTGATCAATATTTCTCGCTCAGCCGCCCGTGGTCATACAATCGAATTGGTTCCGCTTAGACAAATCGTTCCCGATCAAGACGTGTGTACGGATATTGATTTCCGTCGTTCTGATAAATGCGTTTATAGAATCGAAAGGGCCGCTGCGCGAAGCATGGTCGTGGGGATTATCCCAACGGCGGGTTCCCCCTTGTATGGGAGCGGAACGAAGGACCCGTTGAAGAGAAAATTGATTGTTTATCCGCCAGGCATTTGGAACAACCCTCTATTGCCGAAAACACCGCGCGAGAATTCACTAGACTATCCCGCGTTTCGAGTAACCCGGCTGAACCGGCCCGATGTGACCGGTTGTTCGTAGACCATCGAGGCGATTCAAGCAATTCCGTGAGGTCCATCGAGTACGATTACGCCTCGGCGGCCCGCGGTGCTTCGAGAGATTTTGTTGCAGGATCCCCCACCGGGGGCCAGAGACACGCAGGGGCGGGTTTGCTGGTGGTACGATAGGATCCACTTCCCGTCGTTCCCAAGTAAGAACCCCGCCCGATACAGCGAACGCAGCTCCACCTGTGTCTGACAAAGAGGGATCTGGAACGACGAATGACGCAACGGCTTGCGCTCCTGCCCCGTTGGGCCCCCGCCCTACCAGCAATGCATCTGATTGGGTACAAATTCCCACGCCTGCCTGGGAAGGCGGACTCTTACTAACAATCTGTCGCGGATGAACCTGAATTCCGCCTGCATTCCCCGCCATACTCTCTGTCACACCTACGAAAGGATCTTGTTTCAGAGATTATCAGGAATGATCGAGGAAACGGAGTCCCAACCGGAAAGTATGCCATTGAAAGACCGACTCGGGGTTTTAGGGATCTATGGGTCTGCGGTACGCTACCGCACGGGGGGTCGGCTCAACCAGTCGGTGTTATTTACAGGCAAACGATTCGTTTGGGACGGTTCGTCATCGAGGGATTGCATATTCGCATTTTCGTATCAACCGTTCATGGAGCGAGGAGAACTTGTATCGGGCCGGGGAGGATTCTTGGTTTCGGAGCGCAATGCCGTTCTCGGGAACGACATAGGATTCTACGAAGGGGCGGATCAGCAACCTCTTGCTTGGGACGGCACAGGCGAATCGACACCTAATAAAGCGGCCGGTGAATCCACTGCGGTGAAGAAGGGGGACGCTCCCGGGGCCGGCGGTAGCTGGCGCCGAGGCATTGGGATGTTTAGACGTATTGGTAATACCGTGCCCCGATTGGAACATACGCACTTATTTCACCCCGTGTATTTGTACCAAGCTCGGGCTGTTCTTGAACATTCCTCGGATACGTTTGCTCGCTCCGAACCTACCCCGAACCATCAGGAGAGACGGCGCGGGGTAGGTTCGCTCTCTAGTAGCCCCTCCATTCACAGTATTCTTTCCGAGAGCCATCGGTATTTACTGAAAAACACCCATGCAGCCAACAGGGCATCTCTGTATCGAGCGATAGAAGTTTGCTCTAAGAATTGACGAATGGACCTCAGCGAAATGGGTCCAACGCTTCATACGTGTTACATGAAACGAGTCGATATACGTGGTTTCGCCTCTATTGCTCGTTCCGACGGGCAGTCTCGGGTCGGCGGAATAAGGAAAAATGATTCCGCCGATCGGGCCAAGCGAACCCCCGGCCGGGCCCGATAGAAAAGAAACGATTACGCCGCTTGACGGAGGACCCCGGCAATCCTTAAGCTCCCTGCTCCGCGCACTGCTCTGGGGCGGGTACTCGTTTTCGATTGCCGGATGATATGCTTAGACGCGACGTACCAAGCGATTTAGATCAGCGGAATGCTGCGGGTCACCCACAGTAATGATACGCCGATAACAAGCAAGGTTGACTCTATCCCGCTGCTTCCATTACCCGGCGGGTGGTCGCGCGATCCGCACCGGGCCCTGACGGTTTAAGTGAATCGATCGTCGTGATCCTCCTAGGCTTGCGCAAATGCATCCGAAGCTGCATCCGTATGCCCGTCTTGTACCCCGAGGGTACGGAAGCGACGGGGCCTAGACAGGCAGGATCATCCAGACGATTCCCCACCATTACTCCGCCCCGGTCCATAATCCCGTTCGTTCCCACTCCCGCCCGGTCGCCCCGGGGCGGGTACTGATCATATGATGTATAGATATACTGCTCGGGCACACGTAACTACGTTTGAGTACTGCCGAATCACGCCAGGCGGAGCCGCTCGAACCATCAGCAGTCGTCTCCCTTCGTATGCGAGCCCCGTCCTGTAACGATATCCAGTATCCACCCCGTCCTCTCCGCAGCACGAAAGGATCTCCATCTTATTATTTAGTAGCACCTCGGCCACTCGCTGGTCCCGGTGGATGATACAACAGGTTCCATTTACCGATGTGGCGACTGCTACAATATGATGTCTCCGAATATTCTACGAACCAATCCGGTATCGTTTCGACCAAACGGGTTGGGTGTAAGGCTCCCGGGGATACAATGACGCACCATCGGGCCATCCGGCCGGTGCTGATTCACGATTACGGGCGACAGACAGTATGGGACTGGCCAGCAGGGACCTTGCTCGGGGTTCTCACACGGCACGTCAGCGGGGGCCGGGATCATCGGCCTTACCGTCAATAGTGGCGGGGTAGTATCCGTACCTCATTCCGATGCAGGACAAAGGCGGACTCTCCAGAGTTGCCAGTTGACTTGTTTCGCAAATCGCGGGATTGACGGGGCTCGAACCCGCAACTTCCGCCTTGACAGGGCGGTACTCTCACCGATTGAACTACAATCCCGCTATACAGTTTACTCACAACACCGACGAATGAAGTGTTCGTGCCGAATCCGTCTGTTATTACTACGGTACTACCGGCATTGCGCCTCCCGGTCGCGGTTCTTCTTACTCTCGCCCCCACAATTGAATACTTATGCGTAATCCCCTGAAGACGCGACCGGGAACGACCCCCGCTTTCATTGACGATTGCCCGCCGAATGGGCGGATCTGGCGGTCTCCCCCATGGTAAGTTACGAGAATTGTAGTTACCTTGCCGCCGCGGACTCATGTGGCCGGGGTCGCTCCACGATGGTAGGCGGCATATACTTCGCTTATACCTAGCACCGTTACTGTATTCTTGCTCGGAGGAAAGACGGAACGGCGGGGTTCGCGTTGTTGGGCCGGGCTGGATTCGAACCAGCGTAGGCATTGCCAGCGGATTTACAATCCGTCCCCATTAACCACTCGAGCACCGACCCGGCGTAGCAACAACGGGAAATGGAAAACGACCCGGCGGGGTCGCTGTTGGATGATCGAGTATGGGCAGGAGTGGGTGTGTATGAAACAAGGATTTAATAGATCGGTAAACGACGATGCCGCCCACAGCTGATGAGGATTTTTTGATACCCCCAGGGGAATTTGAATCCCCGTCGCCTCCTTGAAAGAGAGGTGTCCTAGGCCACTAGACGATGAGGGCCTTATTTCTATCTTAATATTACTTGATTCGCCGCCTCCGTGTCAATACATACTACCTCTCGCGGCCATCTAGTTTAGCTTGATCACCCATCTGTCGTATGTAGGTCCGGCGGAACCCCTCCACCAATGAATCGATCGGGGCAATCGCTTTAGTGGAAGATGGATTGTTGGAGGATGGGTTGAAGCCGCCCTCGCCCTCCGTTTCCATTAGTACTACGACACCTCAGGTTTACTCCTTAATTCGTGCCAATCAAACGGCGGTCGACTCCCCCCCTCGTACAGCCGATTATGCGATGGTGTCACGAATTAATAGTAATCGAAGTACCTAGTCAGGAGGAGGGCTTATCCGCCTAGCCGCGCGGCAATGCCCGCCGAGTATTGAGTATGCAGCTTTTTCGCGCCGAGAACATTTCATTATCAGTCAAACGAACCGTTTGTCGCTCCGTAAAAACTAATATCTATCTGCCTGCCGAGAAGCCGGGTTCGAGTCACTGGGGTCGCCGTGCCACACCCCTCTGCCGGGCCGGCTGGAAAGAATATTGTTTCTAGCTCCGGCGGTAATTGCCGGTAGTAATTGGAGGCAGACAAATGCTTTCCTAGCCGATTCGACCCGTCGTCGGTCGTACGGCAAGCATGGAATAGCCGTCGTGCTGCCAAATTGAGACGGGATTCGGTAACTAGTTCAAGCGGTGGCGGGGGCTAACTAGGAATGGCGGTGAAAACATAAGGTCTACTACTTATTCATTTACGGCCATCGGCAGAGGCGTGGGTTGCACAACAGGGGTTGCCGGCAGCCGCATATTATTGACTTGCGTGGCAGCACCGCGCGCATCATATTTGTCATGATACTTATCGTGTAATTGCGCCACGGAGCGCGTGACGCGGAAGCCGCGAAGCTAAATCAGGTAGGCACGCCGCTTGTTGGGAGGGTTGACACCTCTGTCGCTTGGCGACCAAACTGGATTTGTACCTGCTGCCCCTCGTTCCGCAGTGCTTCCGAAAAAGCCCCCCCATCGCGCGCGGCTCGGCGATGAAGTAAGACTGTGCGGCGTGGCGGGTCGGGGATGGTTTATCGATCCGAATTCGATTAATAAAAGTGTCCGGCCCCGCGGTAACCGTAGTAGTGTTTGCAGCACTGTTGTCATGCGGTAGAACAACTACTTACCCCCCCCCCCCGAGACCGCTCCGTAGGGTCGGGACAAAGGAATTGTGGGATAGGGTATCCCGCGGGACCGTGGAAGTGCCCTTCCTTGGGACACTAAACGCGGAATTGGGGGTGCTGCGATAGGAGGTGGCTGGCGGATCCCCCTCTTTCTTCCTTGTAGCGGCCTAACCGTCAGCATTCGTTATCTCGCGGCGTCGGATGCCGCAGCATAGGCGTAGTGAGAGTAGGGCGGGACTGATCATT
>PUQB01000290.1:291152-308652 GCA_003024785.1 Selaginella tamariscina
ACGATGAGGGCCTTATTCTATCTTAATATTACTTGATTCGCCGCCTCCGTGTCAATACATACTACCTCTCGCGGCCATCTAGTTTAGCTTGATCACCCATCTGTCGTATGTAGGTCCGGCGGAACCCCTCCACCAATGAATCGATCGGGGCAATCGCTTTAGTGGAAGATGGATTGTTGGAGGATGGGTTGAAGCCGCCCTCGCCCTCCGTTTCCATTAGTACTACGACACCTCAGGTTTACTCCTTAATTCGTGCCAATCAAACGGCGGTCGACTCCCCCCCTCGTACAGCCGATTATGCGATGGTGTCACGAATTAATAGTAATCGAAGTACCTAGTCAGGAGGAGGGCTTATCCGCCTAGCCGCGCGGCAATGCCCGCCGAGTATTGAGTATGCAGCTTTTTCGCGCCGAGAACATTTCATTATCAGTCAAACGAACCGTTTGTCGCTCCGTAAAAACTAATATCTATCTGCCTGCCGAGAAGCCGGGTTCGAGTCACTGGGGTCGCCGTGCCACACCCCTCTGCCGGGCCGGCTGGAAAGAATATTGTTTCTAGCTCCGGCGGTAATTGCCGGTAGTAATTGGAGGCAGACAAATGCTTTCCTAGCCGATTCGACCCGTCGTCGGTCGTACGGCAAGCATGGAATAGCCGTCGTGCTGCCAAATTGAGACGGGATTCGGTAACTAGTTCAAGCGGTGGCGGGGGCTAACTAGGAATGGCGGTGAAAACATAAGGTCTACTACTTATTCATTTACGGCCATCGGCAGAGGCGTGGGTTGCACAACAGGGGTTGCCGGCAGCCGCATATTATTGACTTGCGTGGCAGCACCGCGCGCATCATATTTGTCATGATACTTATCGTGTAATTGCGCCACGGAGCGCGTGACGCGGAAGCCGCGAAGCTAAATCAGGTAGGCACGCCGCTTGTTGGGAGGGTTGACACCTCTGTCGCTTGGCGACCAAACTGGATTTGTACCTGCTGCCCCTCGTTCCGCAGTGCTTCCGAAAAAGCCCCCCCATCGCGCGCGGCTCGGCGATGAAGTAAGACTGTGCGGCGTGGCGGGTCGGGGATGGTTTATCGATCCGAATTCGATTAATAAAAGTGTCCGGCCCCGCGGTAACCGTAGTAGTGTTTGCAGCACTGTTGTCATGCGGTAGAACAACTACTTCCCCCCCCCCCCGAGACCGCTCCGTAGGGTCGGGACAAAGGAATTGTGGGATAGGGTATCCCGCGGGACCGTGGAAGTGCCCTTCCTTGGGACACTAAACGCGGAATTGGGGGTGCTGCGATAGGAGGTGGCTGGCGGATCCCCCTCTTTCTTCCTTGTAGCGGCCTAACCGTCAGCATTCGTTATCTCGCGGCGTCGGATGCCGCAGCATAGGCGTAGTGAGAGTAGGGCGGGACTGATCATTCATTACCCGACCCGAGGCAATCGAGGAAATTCGGGTTGAGGCGGCGCATTGGTAACCCAATCGAATTTGAAGGTCGCTATTTCGTTACGAAACGAGATGTCGCCCGCAAAGCGACCGATCCCATATCTACCTGCCATGCTACAAATTATACAGCGATTCGGCGCTTCGGGCGGCCCCGCTCCCGGGGTGGGTGTAGGAAGTAATGAATTTTACGGTAATAGTGGACCCAAGTCGCTACAACGTGTATGGGCCGACTATTCTAATATGTAGGAAGTGCATGTAGGTCACGCCGAGCCTGGAATGGAAAATGATGATACTTCTCGGCGGCACGGGCGCGAGACGTTAAATTTCACTGGTTTATATGATCGATGGTACCGTGGAAGATTTGGAGTGAGTTATGGATCGAATACTTGTATTTTACCCCCACTCGCAGCGGCGGATCATACAGGGAGGTGGTGTATTAAGCCGATCCGCGGGAATCTCCCCACCCTACCAACGACCGCCGAATGAACCAGCCCCCCCCGGCAGCCACAGGCACGAGCGGATTCGCCCCGGAAGTGTAGATGAAGGCCATCTTTGTTGTTTGGGCTCGTGGGCGCCGGTGCGAATGCGACCCCCCCGTCTAATCGTTGATCCCGTATCGGGCAATCTCAGTATCGCCGGGCCGAGGGGACGCGGGGGATTCGGGAGGAAAGAGAAGTTTACCCGCTCCCTGAGGGGTTACCGTCGAATCCAACGAACGGGGACCGACGAGACGACCGGGTGTTAACCGGATCCTTGAAACGTTTTTCCGGCAGAAAGAGCGGGACGAGCTTGATTGGTATCAGCATCGGGAAACTGTGGATTCGCCTCGACGAATGAAAAGAGGAGATATGATGTTATGGGATGCTATCACTCACCCGTCGGGCATTGCATGTATTCCGCGTCAGTGACGGATGGGGAAGAATGAATCCTGGAAATTCGAGTGATTATGGTTCGGGGGAGGGGTATTCGCAAGTGGGCGTAAATCCAGGCTGATGATTGATTCTTCAGTCTTTGCGGGATGAGGAGGTGCCCGGTAACGGGCGGTTGGAGTGGCTGAATAGGAGAACTATCATGACCATGGTCGTCGGGGGGTTCTCCGGAGGATCGACAAGCTTTTCTGATAACATGGATGACTGGCCAAGGAGAGACCGTTCCGCATTCGTGGGTCGGTCTGGTCTATCGCTTCTTCCTCGTGCTTATTCCCCTCCCGGCGGTTGGTCCACGGGTACAACTTTCGTTACTTCACGGTATACTCACGGATTGGCTAGTCCCTATTTGGAGGGTTGCAACTTCCTCACTGTCGCCGTATCCACCCCTGCCAATAGCCTGGCGCATCCCTTGCTTTTGCTGCGGGGTCCCGAAGCGCAGGGAGATTTCACCCGTTGGTGCCAATTGGGTGGCTTATGGACCTTTGTCGCACTTCATGGTGCTTTTGGCTTGATGGGTTTCATGTTGCGCCAATTCGAACTTGCTCGATCCGTGCAACTGCGCCCGTATAACGCAATCGCATTTCCCGCTCCCATTGCCGTTTCTGTTCCTGTATTCCCGATTTATCCGTTGGGCCAGTCCGGTTGGTTCTCCGCACCCAGCTTCGGCGTAGCAGCCATCTCCCGATTCATTCTCCTCTCCCAGGGCTTCCATAATTGGACCCCTAACCCCTTCCATATGATGGGAGTTGCCGGAGTATCGGGCGCTGCTCCCTCATGCGCTATTCACGGCGCAACCGTAGAAAATACGTTGTTTGAGGACGGTGACGGCGCAAATACGTTCCGCGCCTTCAATCCAACCCAATCCGAAGAGACTTATTCCATGGTTACTGCTAATCGCTTTCGGTCCCAAATATCCGGTGTTGCCTCTCCTAACAAACGTCGGTTACACTTCTTCATGTTATTTGTACCCGTCACCGGTTCACGGATGAGTGCTACTGGAGTGGTTGGCCCAGCCCCAAATTCGCGGGCATATGACTTCGTTTCCCAAGAGGTACGCGCAGCAGAGGATCCCGAGTTCGAAACTTTTTACACAAAGAATATTCCTTCGAACGAGGGTACTCGCGCTTGGATGGCAGCTCAAGATCAGCCTCATGAAAACCTCGTATTCCCCGAGGAGGTTCTAC
Source organism: Selaginella tamariscina (assembly GCA_003024785.1). NCBI lineage: Eukaryota > Viridiplantae > Streptophyta > Lycopodiopsida > Selaginellales > Selaginellaceae > Selaginella > Selaginella tamariscina. Next base: position 294,706 of record PUQB01000290.1, read on the forward strand.
CCCGCGGAAACGCTCTTTGATGGAACCCTGGCCTTGGGTGGCCGTGACCAAGAAACCACAGGTTCTGCTTGGTGGGCCGGTAACGCCCGACTTATTAACCTGTCCGGTAAATTACTCGGTGCCCACGTAGCTCACGCTGGATTAATCGTGTTTCGGGCCGGAGCAATGAACCTGTTCGAGGTAGCTCACTTTGTACCAGAAAAGCCTATGTACGAACAAGGGTTGATCCTATTGCCGCACCTGGCTACTTCGGGCTGGGGAGTCGGGCCCGGCGGAGAAGCCGTGGATGTTTCGCCGTATCTTGCATCCGGAGCACTTCACTTAATATCCTCCGCGGTTCCGGGTTTCGGAGGTATTTATCATTCGCTTATCGGACCCGAAACTTTGGAGGAATCCTTTCCTTTCTCCGGTTACGCGTGGAGAGATAGAAACAAAATGACCACTATTTCGGGTATTCACCTAATCCTGCTAGGTGCTGGTGCCCTTTTACTAGTGTCCAAAGCTTTGTATTTTGGAGGTGTATATGATACCTGGGCCCCCGGCGGTGGGGATGTGAGGGAAATCACGAATATTACGGCAAGTCCGAGTGTCATATTCGGTTATTTACTCAAATCGCCCTTCGGCGGAGAGGGGTGGATCGTTAGTGTAGACAATCTGGAGGACGTAATCGGAGGGCATTTATGGGTGGGTTTCATTCGTATATTTGGCGGAACCTTTCATATTCTGACCAAACCATTTGCATGGGCTCGCCGCGCCTTTGTATGGTCTGGGGAAGCTTACTTGTCTCATAGCTTAGGGGCTCTTCCTGTTTCTGGCTTCACTGCTTGCTGCTCCGTCTGGTTCAATAATACGGTTTACCCCAGCGAATCCTATGGTCCCACTGGTCCAGAAGCCTCTCAAGCCCAGGCCTTCACCTTCCTGGTTAGGGACCAACGCCTTGGAGCCAACGCGGGTTCCGCCCAAGGACCCACTGGTTTAGGCAAATACCTCATGCGCTCTCCCACCGGGGAGATCATTTTCGGAGGGGAAACAATGCGTTTCTGGGATCTCCGCGCTCCGTGGCTGGAACCCTTACGGGGTCCCAACGGCTTGGATTTAAGTAAATTGAAGAAAGACATACAGCCGTGGCAGGAACGGCGCTCAGCGGAATACATGACCCATGCTCCTTTGGGTTCCTTGAATTCCGTAGGTGGAGTAGCTACTGAAACCAATGCAGTAAACTACGTCTCTCCTCGAAGCTGGTTAGCCACCTCCCATTTTGTATCGGGATTCTTCTTCTTCGTGGGTCACTTGTGGCATGCAGGAAGAGCCCGCGCGGCTGCAGCTGGATCCGAGAGGGGGATCGATCGTGATTCCGAACCCGTTCTTTCCATGACGCCCCTGGATCGAGCAAAAAAGTATCATCGTACTGGCGGGGGTATACGTAAGCTAAAATAACGCAAGTTCCGGCGTTTGAAGGGGCGGCTGCCCGCTCGCATGGCAGCTCGCTCGGATCCGCCGCGGCCCACCCGCCTTTTTGTCCATTAGCAATAAGCGATCCGGCGGATTTCGGGGGGTACGACTCGATCGGCGGAAGTAGCAGTAATCGAGCCATTAATACCATAGACTCCCGTCAACCCCCCCTCGCTCCTCAGTAGTGCCGCGGATCGCGTTCTACGGACGAGGGAAGATTCAACGGGCGGTTCCCGGTGGTAACAGCAGGAAGCCAGTATCGGCCGCCTCCCGACGAGCAGAACCGACAGAACCACGAATTGCTTGTTCCCTCCAAGGAATAAGCCATTCTACCAAATTCCCGGCGGGGGGTCGATTCCGGCTGCTGATGTAGCCGGACCGGGGGGTCGAGCCTTTACGGAAATGAGTATTATGATGAGCGAGTAATAATGATTCCCTTTGATGCATCAGGCCCTGCCGGATGACCGAACGATCCAACGCAGCTAAGATCCTTTCCATTCGCTTGAAGACCGGAGAATCATAACTACGACCATTGCCCTTCAGTCGGCTGTGTCTGCATTAATCGCAACCTCATTCATCCTGGTTATTGGTGTTCCTGTGGTGCCCGCCTCCCCTGACGGTTGGTCAGGTGGCAGAAACGTCGTATTCTCGGGTGCTACTTCGTGGATTGGCCCAGTCTCCTTGGTAGGTATCCTTAATTCCTCCGTATACTGAATCCTCGGGACGTCTATTTAAACCAAACTACCCGGGCGTCTTCGAGGACCAGAGGGCGCAGGTTGTGCGTATACGTATAGTTGCTTACGATCAGTCGGTGACTATATTGCAAATTGTTGTACGGGTGGGAGCGGTGAGTAGGCACACAGGTATGTATGGGTTGACGACAATCGAATCTCCCCCCCCGCCGGGCCGGGCGAAACGCGTGCGTGTTCCCACTTATCCTTTCAGCAGGTTGCGCCGAAGCAATATGATTTAGAGCCGGTTCTTCTGCGACCGCCGGTCCCGGAGCAGCACGGGCGAACAGATCAACCGGGTCAATCACCTACGCCGAATCTTGGTACCTTCCGTTCTCGGCTGCGGGGTCGGCGGAGACGGGATTCGAACCCGTGGTCCCAAAACGACAAGCCTTGCGGGCCGATAAGCTGCTCCGCCCTATGGGATCCATGAAATGTACTAATAAAAATCATTTCTGTTTGATGATTGCATTTGATACACGAGCACGATCCGTTGAACGAGTAACATATGGCAGGACTCGCCGCTTCAGGGCGAGGTACTTCTCGCCGGTCGCACCCGGCGGACCCGACTCCTCGGCCTATTCACCAGCTGGACCTGACCAGTCCGGGCAATAAACATGCATGGGCCATCTCACGAAGTACATGCCTGGAAGGACCGAAATAGCGGTAATTCGCCCTGGATCTCCCAGTTAAAAAGCAACGCCGATGCAGGCGCGTGGGTGCGCTGTTGCGCGGTAAAGACTGTAATTCCTTATGAATTTCCCATTTCCCGTCCAGGGACAAAGCTTCGCCCATTCCTGCCTTTAGGGATCGACGGATCGAGCGGTATCTTTTCTCCAATTCTTGCTTCCCCCTTTCCCTTTGGACGACACCCTTCCTCGCCATAATACGCCTAATGACAATAGAGATACCATTTCTATACCGAGGTTTGGCATAAAAAGGTAACGGAATTCCATGTAGATTCGTTTCATTCGTCACTATCTCCGCCTGAACCGGGGGAAGGTGCTTCCCTCCCAGCCAGCCGCTTTTCATACACCACCGGCCCACCGCTTCCTTGAATAGAATTAGATCGATAGGTGGCGGATTCCGTCGGACTAGATACCCACCAGCAGGTCCCGACCCGCGGGCGGGGCAGGTAAGTTGATTGTTTGATAAATTTGATAATGGTCCCACCAGAAGCTCGACAATGATGGATTATTACCCAAACCTGCCCGCCGTGGAAGCGATTGGAGAGGCTGCATAAGTAAATATATAACCTACGGAAGAATGAGCCGATCCAACCAATCGTGCTTGTACAATAGGAAGGGCTACCGGCTTATCCCTCCAACGTACCAAATTAGCCAGGGGCGTCCGCTCATGCGCCCACGCCAGAGTCTCTATAAGCTCTTGCCAGTACCCGCGCCAAGAAATAAGAAACATGAATCCAGTAGCCCAAACGGGGTGTCCGAATAGAAACATCCATGCCCATACGGATAGACTGTTCGTACCAAAGGGATTATATCCATTGATAAGTTGCGAAGGATTTAACCATAAGTAATCTCTTAACCACCCCATCGAGTAAGTAGGAGACTCATCGAATTGAGCTACATTTCCTTGCCATAGCGTGATATGCTTCCGATGCCGATAAAACGTAACCCATCCAATAGTATTCAGCATCCGAGATACTGCCAAATAAAAGGCATCCCAGGCCGATATATCACAAGTTCCACCCCGTCCCGGGCCATCGCAGGGGAAGCCATAACCAAATTCTTTCTTATCCGGCATCAACCTGGAGCCGCGCGCATCTAGAGCACCTTTGGTTAGGATCAACGTGGTTGTGTGCAGGCCCAAGGCGATGGCGTGATGAACTAGGAAGTCACCCGGACCTATGGTCAAAAATAGTGAATTACTATTATTATCAATGGCGTCTAACCAGCCGGGCAACCATATGCTCCGGCCAGCGTTAAACGCGGGGTCGTTTGGTGAAGATAGGAGTACGTCAAAACCGTACGAGGCTTTGCCGTGGGCCGATTGGATCCACTGGGCAAATACGGGTTCGATCAGTATCTGTTTCTCCGGGGTGCCGGGGGCAAGCATAACGTCGTTATGGACGTGGAGTCCCAAGGTATGGAAGCCCAGGAACAAACTGGCCCAGCTTAAGTGAGGTATAATAGCTTCTTTGTGTTCCAGCACCCTTGCTGATACATTACCCCTCCCACGTTCCGGGCTGTAGTCCCTAACGAAAAAAATGGCTCCATGGGCAAACGCGCCTGTCATGATGAACCCGGCAATATACTGGTGATGAGTATATAACGCAGCTTGAGTAGTGAAGTCTTGCGCCATGAATGCATGGGCGGGTAGGGAATACATATGCTGAGCCACTGGGGAAGTAACGACCCCCGAGGGAGCTAGAGCAAGACCCAATTGGAAGTGGAGAGAATTATTTATCATGTCATAAAGTCCTTGGTGACCACGCCCGAGCCGGCCCCCAGGGGGGTATGTGCCTCCAGGACCCCTCTTATACTGTGCCCGATCCCAAAATTAGTTCTGTACATATGCCCGGCGATGATAAAAACAACCGCAATGGCTAAGTGATGATGAGCGATATCGGTCGACCACAGACTCTGCGTTTGCGGATGGGAGCCCCCAGTAAAAGTTGGAGTGGCAGTGCCTGCCCCCTGGGAAGTGTTGGATAAGTGGCTACTGGAATCAGCGTCTTGGGCATAGGCACCCCACTGGCCGGCAAGGAGAGGCGTTAGGCCTTGCGGATGCGGCAGCGCACTCAGAAAATTGCCCCACCTGACGTGCCCCCCCTTGATTCGGGAATGGCAACGTGAACCAGGTGCCCTGCCCAGGCCAAGGAACTTACTCCGAAGAGTCCGGACAAGTGATGATTAAGACGGGATTCGGCGTTCTTGAACCACGAGAGACTTGGTTTCCTTTTAGGCTGTAAATGCAACCAACTGGCTACCGGAGGAAGGGTAGAGACGGTTAGCGGAAAAGAAGCTCCAGTATAAAGATCTTGATTGTTGCGCAACCCGATTGTATACCACCATTGGTAGACACCCGAATAGGCGATATTGACTGGGCCTAGTATTCCTCCTCGAGTGTATGCTTCCACGGCTGGTTGCCCAAAATGAGGGTCCCATATCGCGTGAGCTATAGGTCTCACATGCAAGGGGTCCTGAATCCATGCCTCGAAATTACCCTGCCAAGCTACATGGAATGGGTTACCCGGGGTCCACAGGAAGATTATTGCCAGCTGACCGAAGTGGGAAGCGAAAATTGTCTGGTAAAGACGCTCCTCGGTCATGCCATCATGGCTCTCGAAGTCATGCGCTGTGGCAATACCGAACCAGATACGACGAGTGGTTGGGTCCTGGGCAAGGCCCCGGCTGGATTTCGGAGATCTTAATGCCGTAATGCTTTTTAGATCCTCCTAGCCGTTATCCCACCGCAATGATTCTTGCTAGGAAGAATGCCCATGTTGTGGCAATCCCACCCAGAAGGTAATGGGCCACCCCCACGGCGCGGCCTTGTACGATGCTCAAAGCTCTAGGCTGGATAGCGGGAGCTACTCTCGATTTATTGTGCGCCCAAACGATAGATTCGATAAGTTCTTGCCAATACCCGCGACCGCTAAACAGAAACGTTGGACTAAAAGCCCAAACGGAATGAGCACCCGAAAATAATAGACCATATGCGGATAACGAGGAACCATAAGATTGAATGACTTGGGATGCCTGTGCCCGTAAGAAATCGCGAAGCCATCCATTAATGGTAATCGAACTTTGCGCGAAGTTTCCCCCGGTTGTGTGAGTTACTGCTCCCTGATCGCCGACGCTACCCCAGACATCGGACTGCGTTTTCCAGCTAAAGTGAAAGATTCCCACCGAAATGGAGTTGTACATCCGGAATGGGCCTAAAGAAACATGATCCCAAGCGGATACTTGACATGTTCCTCCCCTCCCGGGGCCGTCGCGGGGAAAACGGAAGCCGGGATTAGCTTTATCGGGCACCAAGCGGGAACTGCGAGCAAACAGAACGCCCTTAAGTAGAATTAATACAGTTACATGGATGGTAAATGCATGAATATGATGAACCAAAAAGTCTGCGGTCCCCAACGGAATCGCTGACAAAGCCACCTTGCCGCCTACTGCTAATACGTCACCGCCCCAGGCTAAACTGGTGGTGTTTGCTGCCGGGGCTGTCAAAGTAGGCGCCGAAGCATGAGCGTTCTGTACCCACTGGGCAGATACGGGTTGTAGTCTTATAGCAGTGTCCGAAAACATATCTTGAGGACGCCCCAGGGCACTCATCGTGTCGTTATGGATGTATAAACCAAAGCTATGGAAACCCGAGGAGATACATACCCGATTAAGGTGCGACACCATTGCGTCTCGGTGCCGCAGGACACGGTCCAATAAATTGTTACACTGAGTGGCTGGATCGTAATCCCTCACCATAAAGATGGCTGCGTGTGCAGCCGCCCCAACGATGAGGAACCCGCCGATCCACATGTGATGCGTGAACAAAGAGAGTTGAGTACCGTAATCGGTGGCCAGGTACGGATAAGGGGGCATAGAATACATGTGGTGAGCTACCACGATCGTGAGGGAGCCCAGCATAGCTGGATTGAGGGCTAATTGGGCGTGCCACGAGGTAGTGAAAATTCCGTATAGACCCCTGTGACCCTCCCCGGTGAACGGACCTTTATGGGCTTCCAGAATCTCTTTTGGGCTGTGACCGATACCCCAGTTGGTCCTATAAACATGACCAGCTATCGAAAAGGCGACTGCAATGGCTAAATGATGATGGGCGGTGTCGGTCAGCCACAAGCCCCCGGTTACCGGGTTTAGACTCCCGCGAAAGGTTAAAAAATCCGGGTATTCTGACCAATCCAGGGTAGAGAATGGTGCTAACCCCCTGGCGAACCCTGGATGGAATTGGGCCAAAAGATGGCGATCCAGAATAGATTCGTGAGGTAGAGGAATCTCTTTGGCATCCACTCCGGCATCCAGAAGCTGGTTTATAGGTAAAGAAACGTGCACTTGGTGCCCCGCCCAGGACAAGGAGCCTAATCCCAGTAGTCCCGCCAAGTGGTGATTCAACATGGATTCCACATTCTGGAACCAAGCCAGTTGGGGTGCTGCTTTGTGGTAGTGAAACCAACCAGCGAAAAGCATTGGCGTTGCAAAAATTAATCCACCGATTGCAGTGGAATACAATTGTAATTCGCTGGTGATCCCAGATGCCCGCCGAGTCTGAAAGAGTCCAGAGGTTATTTGGATTCCCTGGAAGCCCCCGCCGACGTCTCCGTTTGAAATCTCCTGACCTACTACTGACCAGACGACCTGGGCACTAGGTTTAATGTGGATCGGATCGTTCAACCATGCCTCGTAATTCGAGAAACGGGCTCCGTGGAAGTACATACCGCTCAACCAGACGAAAATGATGGCTAGTTGGCCAGAGTGAGCACTAAAGATTTTTCGAGAAATATCCTCCAAATCGTTGGTATGGCTGTCAGAATCATGAACATCGGCATGCAAGTCCCAAATCCAGGTAGTGGTATTAGGGCCCTTAGCCAGGGTTCGCGAGGAGTGGCCGGGTTTGGACCATTCTTTGAAAGAGGTATTCACGGGATCCGTTTCCACAGCAATTCTGGTTCTTGGTTCCGCCGGACGGATAGTCGTCAGGGTTCTCCCCTTTCCGGGTAAGGCGCGGGGGGGACCCGCCGATAGTGATTAGTGAACCCCCGCGGGTTCCGGGATTCCCCCTTTATTACATTCCTCACTCATTCGTCCGAGACCGGAGCAGCTATAATAAATACGGGAGCTCGGGCGGGTATTCGATTTCATTATGGCACGCCCTGAGGGCGCCCAAGGGACCACTACTCGGGGTGCCCGCCCTTCCACGCGCGCCCTTTGCAATATTCGTCGTATATCTGATAGGCAGGCGGCCCAATCGATTCCAATAACTCGCCATAGCCTATCACCTCAACCTATCGATTCGTCGGATACAATGCCTCGGTACTCGCCCGGCGCCAATGCACCATCCTATGCCACTCATGCGCCTCCCGCGGGTCTGCGACACCACGTGATGACGGCGGTTCCGCACGGGTTGTAGCAAAAAGAGCGGGGGCGCATAATCGTGTTCCATTTGTACTGCGCATCGGACCATCGGTACGTAGTGACAAGTAGTAATTAGTCCACCGATAGTGGGTAGATATGCAGGGGGCTTTCGCGCTACCCGATCGCGGGGGCACCCTCTTCTATGTCACGTCGGGGGTCCGATCAGCAACGAGCGGAAGCACAGGATTGACGAGTGCTCCACAATACGTAAAACAACCCCCATACGTTCGCGGCGCGAGGGGGGAAAACGAACAGTCTCCTTGGGTCCCTCGCGCGAGACTCGGCGTGCCGTGCCGTGCCGTGCCGCCGTCACGACTATTTACATTCCATCAGTTCCGCCAACCAGTCGGTACGAGGTGCTAAGGGAGGGGTTATGCCCAACCCATTCTGCGCAGACCGATCCGATACGCATAATAATGCCACTGGTCCACAAAACGTCCCGTCACCTTCAACCGATTCTGCGCTTCGATGTAATTGTTTGGAGCGAGCAGCACGGCTTGTTTCCAATAATCGGCAGCCCTATCAAACCGAGCCTCGGAAGTTTCAAGATCTCCTTGGCGAATGGCTCGTTCCCCTCGGGCGGGATAGGTGTCTTCACATCGGGAAGGTTCCGTCCCTGGGAGCCGTACTGGAAAATTGATCGTTTCATACGGCTCCACCAACTCTTCTTCCCCGTCCGGTTACTGCTTCCGGGGACCGCCCCGCGCGTTGCATACGAAGATCGTCCTTCGTATAACCATCGAAAAAAGAAAATTGTTTGCGGCGAGAACTTCCAATTTCCTTTCGCAGATTCGTGCACCTGCTTGCTTGCCCGGCAAAACGGGAGTCACCGGGTAAAGAAGGGTCGACGGGATCGGTTTCTGATTGAACCCCCTCGGAGGGGGAACCAAATCTTACCCTTCCTCCTACTGATGGCGATGCGACGTAGAGCGGAACTAGAAGAACCAATAACGTCAATACCATTTATTTTTTCGATTTAGAGGTGCCGCGTCGCCGCCTACGACAGTAACTATCTTACCGCAAATACGTATAATAACCCCACACTCCTAACTTCTTTGGGACCCAATGCCGCGCCGCTGCCCGACGGATTCCGGAATCGATCTAACTACATTACGCGAGTCGATTCTTTCACTTCCAGAAGCGGATTCTCTCGTACCGGCCCGGATTTCTAGCGATCGATCCTAGCGGCGCACGACCCACCAATCAATACCGATTTATTAGTGCTATCCGTAGACTACGTAATATAGGCTTTCGAACCCCCCCGGGCCCGGGCGGCTATAAAGGAGGGTATCCCTCCGCGGCTAGTAAGAGCAATCATTACTGGATGGTAAATTCGCGGGGGCCCCTCGTTTTCCCGGTGATTATCGACCGCTGGGTCATGCGGTCCAGGTAGCCGCACGTAATGACAGGTCACGGCCGTATTATTGAGGGCCTGCGGCAGAGAAGGATTTCGTCTCAAAGCCTGAAAGTAATGATCCAAAGCCCTGGCATGTTCTCCACTACTCGCGTGAACGGGACCTATGTTATATGGTATATAACTTCTATCATAGGGATCGGTTTCTGGGCGCGCGGCCTCATAATGATTCCGTGAAGCTTCCGCATATTCCCCCACGGGCTGAGCCGACATTCGTTACGGTTGTTCCTCCAACGAGCAAGACGAAACTCCGTTTCAGAACCGTACATGAAATTCCCGCTTCATACGGCTCCTTTTGCATAGCACGTAGCGGCAGTGATAGGTCGTCGGGTTCGTTTCGTGAAGACATTGTTGGCGAGGTCCCGATCGATGTCACCACGCACCACGGATCGATCGTCGGCAAGGGCTGCTGCCCCCACATCACGGATCTCCAGCCATCCCTCCTGCAAGAAGTCATCCCTATGAATCAAGTGAGTATCTCATTATCTATTGCACTGTCGGTAATGCGAATCCCGGCAATTCCTCCGTCCCTGGCACCTCGGAATACCGCGTAGGGTTCACCGCTTCGACAATCTTCGATGGTTATACGGGCGTCCAAAGCACGAGCGGGATGGAGGCTTGCTGTCCCGACCGTGCATTCGTTATTGGCTCAAGCATGGTGTAATAATTCATACGAACTGTCGCGAACGAAGCCTTTGTGCTGTCGACTTCTCGCATGTGGTGTTCCTCCCCTTTCCCTTCATGCGCACCCGTCCGTGGAGGGGCGGGGAGCTTCGGAGAAGCTACTCCTTCCCCTTCACTCGTCGTGGCTTTCTATCCCTTGCTTGTTGACGTCGCCGTAATTCGGGCGGGACCGGGGATATCTAGGGCAGCACCGATCGAGGATACACGACGGAGGGACTTGTTTCGTCCGAATGATCGAACTCACCTTCACCAAGCGCAGGTCCTGCGCAATCGGATATCTATCTCTCTCGCCCCGCATCGGAGTCGAAAATCGGATCACACCATCTCTGTGATAGGTGGATGCTTCTCTCCCTCGTCTAGCAATCGGAATTGCTCGCGATGAAACATCCGCCACAACGGTGGGGGTCCTATCAATGAAATTATCGTTCCTTCGGGGCCCGGGCGTGGCAAGCTATGATCCTTCTAGTGGATCCAGCGGTAGCTCCATTGACAATCGATGGGGAGGAGGGAGATCCGGTGGGTAAGGGGAGGCCGGAGGAATAATGGGTGGTCCGTCGACCGACGGATGTTTATTCCGGTGCGGCACACCGCGAACATTAGATATATCATGCCCCCGGCCGAGGAAACAACGGTTTCGAGACATTCCAATTGCATGTTAACTCGGAGGAGGATCCGTGATCTCACTTGTCGATCATCGATTGATCCAGCGGTGTCCCCCCCTGGGGACGGAGAGAGCAGGTAATATATCTTTGGAACAATCCTTATTACCTCTCTTAGTAACCCTAGGGATTGCCGGGGATCCGTCCCTCTAGCCGGCCGCCCCGCCGGATCATTCGATGGGTATTAAACAATCACATCGATCCGCCCGTTGGTCAAGGGGCGGCGAAGAGGAATAATCAGCCGCAGAGTCAGTCTCGTGCACGGCAGCGAGCGTATATCATGGCGATTGAATTGGCTTACGTTCGGGTTAGTTAGCAGGAAATCCCTTGGCTGCTGTTGCTGGAAGAGGAAGGTGTACTAGCAGCGCATCGATATCACTAAATCCCTTCCGTTCGCGATTGACCGCAGCAACAAAGCTTTTCGAGGCAAGACAGAAGGGATGATGCATGCCTCCCCGATGCCCTGCACGAAAGGGTGGTTCTAACATATCTCCCCTTCCATCCGCTTCTACGCCGGGGCGCTCGCCAGAGGGGTCCGGCGGATGTATCTACTGCCACTCCGCAATGATCAGCGGTATTAAAGAGGGATAGGTTCCGCTTGTCAAATGTTATTATAGCTAAGCAACGGACAAACATGTTATAAAATGTCTTGTCTGCCGCGCGGCACCGGAGGGGCGCATCGCGGCGCCATGCAAACCTCTGCCTACTAGCTACGAGGGCGGCCCGCCCCCCCCCCCAAATCCATCTCTGTCCACCTCGGGACCAAGAGGATTCGGCAGGGTATCCCGCATGCATGTAGCATCTATTGGTAGTCGCGGGAGATTTTGATACGGATGGTCGAACCGCATCTCCCCTTATTATTTATTGTCATTTGGCCCCCCGCGACGAAGAGGCCGCCCGTCCCTTTGCCAGGACCCGGCGGAACCACTGCTGCCATGCGGCGGAAAATGCAACTCCGATCATTCACCCGCGCGTGCCGCTTCTACGCGTAACGCGGAGCATAATATGGATCCTGCTGGCGCTTGTCGGACGCAATACCCAATCAATGAGCGATGGTGAATCGTTCGGGCGGGGCGAGAAGTGGGACAAATACGATTCATCATGATAACGTTTCGCGCCGCCGAGCACGTACACATATTCGATTCGCTGGGCTTGGCGAGGATGATATTCCACGACTAGCAATTCGTTTATATTCGGATCAATCCATTTACGATCCATTAGTTGAACTGCTGATCTCGCACGTGGGTGGGGAGTTGAATCCTCTTGCTCCCCAATTCGATTAAGGGAATTCCCTGCGCCGCCTCGGCACCCCGGTTGCTTAACAGCAGTAACATCTGTGGGTTTGCGGCGATGGCTCGGTGTATTTACCGCATGATCATTGACTAAAACATGCTTGTGAGTAACTAACTGCCTCGCCCCGGGAACGGTGGGAGCCATACCCAATCGAGAAGCGATATTGTCTGAACGCGTTTCAGGTGATTGTAATGATACTTGGCCCGTTGGACCCTTTGCCCTCCTGGCGATACGAACGTATCGAAGTAATTGTTGTTCGGTTAGTCCATAATGGAGACGCAACCGCTGCTTCTCCTCCAAACGAATACGATATTGAGGGGCTTTCGTGGTGGAAGTGGATTGGTTTGCATAACTAGGCTTTTTATTGGGCTTCTTCTGGGTCGATCCTGGTGACCTTCCTGGTCGACGTACTATTTTAACGCGGGGTCCTCTGTGACGAGACGTGGAAACTCCTTTGTTTCAAATCACGTGTACGGGGTTCCATAGAGGCAGCTAGCACCAACCATCCGATCGTGTTGCGAAACGAATGTCCCATCCGGCGTTTGGGGGTGGACATTTGTTTCGGCCTGAGTAAGGGATGGAACGGAATCCGTCTACAATACGAATAGTTGCTCTTACCAGTCCCTCTTACGGTTCCGTTCCCCAATCATTTCCGTATCCAATTGATAGGATAAGACATAGATCAATTATATCCGTCACCAGAACCTCGCGTCGCGGGAGATCCGCAGTAGCAACGGTTTGAGAGATAGAATTGATCGGTCAGTAGGTTGAACCGAAACCGTCTTGCCTGCGCCGCGGGTTTGGCGCTCAAGGAAAGAGGGGGTTGCCCTCGACAGAATCGTTTCCCGTTCATGTAGGGAGGGGGATACATGATTTACCCTTTATGGCGGGCGGATAACCACATCCTGCTTCACACATGCATTTCTCCTCTTCGAATGAACGAGATTTCTTGCAATCCCGCGTGAACGTCGATTGCGGCTTCCCATGCGCAGCAGCGGCGGGACTCTTCGCGATGATTGATTTCATTCCGCCAAGGAAGAAGAAGTAGTAGTAGGAAACCCCGCCGCGTGTTGCATGGAGGGTGCTTAAGCAGCACCATCCTATCGATATTTCGACAGAAATCTTGTTACTACCGCGAAGGAATTCGCCTTTTCCCCATCTGCGACCCCTCCCTCGCGTACCTCATACTTTCCTTGGAGGCGGCGGGGATTGCTATCGCTGCCTCCCCACCGTATAATAAAGGCAAGCGGAATGCGAAGTCGGGGTTCTGAAGAAAGCTCGGCGGTGTGGGAAGGGCCTTTATGGAACCTGTTCATGTACCCCCCGCGGAGTTGATTTGACTCGGATTAATGAATCCCTTTCCTAACCGGATCGGGAATCATATATGTGAGAATTGACTTCCCACATGGCTCCTCAGTGGCTCAGTGGTAGAGCGGTCGGCTGTTAACCGATCGGTCGTAGGTTCGAATCCTACCTGGGGAGATCCGCATTTATCAAAGGCAGGGGCGGCTCATGATCCGCCGGGCTGGGGCAAGTAAAACGTCGCCTATTACCACCCGTAGTACCATCCGTGTAACGGGGGAGGGATGGTGCGGCGGGGCGCC
>PUQB01000291.1:0-25000 GCA_003024785.1 Selaginella tamariscina
TTAAAAGTTAATATGTAATGTACAATATATTGTGTATATTATACATATAATATATTTACCTATTTAATTTCATATGTGATGTATGAATGATCTAATTTACATTTTAAAATTTAAATTTATTAAATTCATTACTTATGTTACATATTGAATTAAAAATGATCGATATATATAATATATTATATATATATATATATATATATATATGTTGTGTGTGTGTGTGTGTGTGTGTGTGTGTGTTGTGTGTGTGTGTCTACAAGTTTAAGTAAAATGTTTTTAAAAGTTATAAATATTTCTTAAAGATGAAAGTCTTTTTATAATTTAAATATAATAAAGAAAGTAAAAGTTTAAATATAATAATCAATTAACCATTTGAATGTAAAAATGACATTCTTTTAAAAAAACATTAATATATATGTTTTGTTTTTTCATAAATAAGTTTTGCATTTTGCCCATAATAAAATAATAAATATATTTTATTCCTTTCTTTCTTCAATGTATATGACTTATACATTATATTGTGTAAAGATTTAATAAAAGTATAAAATTAAACGATCTAATAACATTTATTACTTGTTTGTATAAATTAAATATTTTTAAACAATATATAATTTATTAAAATACATAAATATTCATATTTGGTCATACATTTATAGTGTGAAATATTATTTATATTATAATTATAATGTTTTTATTACACTTTTGATATTCTCACCACTACGATCGATGTAATAACTATATATTTTCATACGAGTTTAAAGAACAATATATATATATGATTTAATTAATTTGAATAACATTTTAAATAAATCTTTTGAATTATTTTTAATTAAAAACTAAAATTTCATTAAATATATTTTAATACCATAGAATGTGGTAAAACAATTGAGATCAATATTAAGATTGAGTTTTTAAAATAAAATATATTAGTAATTCCTTGACATATTAATAAATTAGGGCAAAGAAAATATAAAGAAATATACATCTACAGTATATAATTTATTTATTTTTCTTAATAACCCTTACCACAGCTAAGTGTATGTAGGTGTCTCTCTCTCTCTCTCTCTCTCTCTCTCTCTCTCTCTCTCTCTCTCTCTCTATATATATATATATATATATACACACACATACACATTTTATTTTATAGAATTTATTTATTTCTATATCTTAATTCTCATATATTTTAATATATAACTTATTTATATATATATTATATATATATATATATATATATATATATATATATTTGAAAGCTACTTATACCATAATGTAAAACATGAAACAAAATCAAGCTTGTTAAATTATATTCCAGCTTATTATATATTGCACAAATATTAGCATATTATTAGAATATACTAATAGCTTTAGCACATTCTAAGAATATCTGATTAGGGATTGACTAGGGCAAGAGTAGTCTCTCTTGAATCCCACACAATGTCCCTCTTCTCCATCCCATTCTCCCTATGGGTGGCCTCCAAGTTATGGAAAACTGCGATACTTCCCCTCGTCCTCTCGGCGGGACGGCTCGTTCAAGCGGCACATTTCCGACTTCTTAGACCGGACAGTTACTGCATCCGACACGCCGGTAAGCGGTGTATACACCCAGGACGTTACCATAGATTCGGAGACGGATCTATGGGTCCGTATTTTTGTACCGGATAAACCTGAGAAACTACCACTTATATTTTACTTCCACGGCGGTTTCTTTGCGTTCTATACGCCTTCGAGCGTACAGTTTGACACATATTTGTAGAAGGATATCTAGAGAGTGTAACGCCGTAGTTATCTCCGTTAACTACCGGCGTATACCGGAGCACAGGTACCCATCGGCAATTGAGGACGGTTTAACTGTCATTAAGTGGTTTAAGGATAACCGTGAGAAACTCCCTAAACAAGCTGATGTTTGTAATACATTTGTAGCCGGGGATAGTGCAGGGGCAAACTTGGTGCATAACTTGAGTTATAAACTAACAGATAATATTAAAGGACCCTTAGTTTTTAAAGGGTTTGTCTTAGTTCAGCCTTCATTTGGTGGTAAAGTTGAAACGAGCTCCGAAGCATTACTCGGAGACGGTTCCTTTGCAGACAAAAGGTTCTCTGAGTGGCGCTGGAAGGTACACGGTTTTATATCACACACACACACATTATACAATATATACCATTTTGTGTATTACAGGCTTATCTTCCGGAGGGTGCAGATAAAGACCATCCTGCATGTAATCCATTTGGGAATGATTCGCCAGATTTGTCCGAAATTGAGATACCATCGGGTTTGATGGTAATTGGTGGTTTCTGTCCTGGTCAGGATAGACAAAGAGAGTAAGAACACGCATGTGTACACACACATATATGTATAAGTGTATATATACACACACATATATGTATAAGTGTATATACATATATGTATACAGTATGGTATATGTTTTTGTTTAGATACGTGGAGAGAATGAAGGCTTCTGGAAAAGAAGTAGAGTGTGTATTTTTCCCAGAAGCTGTGCACGGTTTCTTTTATTTCCAATGCTGGAAGTCACGTCTAAGTTTCATAAAGAGCTGGCGAAGTATATTCAATCTCGAGTATCATCTTAGGTATGTGTGTGTGTGTGTGTGTGCGCAGCAGGGGGTTACGTTAAGGGGAATCTAACTTCACTTTAAAAGTTCAAAATATATTAAAAAAAAATTAATAAAAATTATGGTAAATGCCCACTTTTATATTTTGTTATAAATTAAATTCATATATTTAATTAATCTCCTAACCTCGTAGATTTTTCTAAATTTCAATAGTTAGGAAGCTGCAATCTGGACTATCATTTAAACCATGTAAATATATATATTTAATTTATTGTTTAAAATCATAATGTGGACATGTTTGCCAAAAGAGGTGGATGAAGGTCTTTTATCTATGCAGGTTTTGCATGTCATGCTGGTGGCTGAATCATAAGACTAATATCAAATTGTTAATAATTAAAATATTAAAGACGTTAATAGTAAAATCATGTCATCAAGCTTATTAAATTATAAATTACAATAATCTAAGTATTGGTTGATTGGTATAAGAAAGCTTATTTAAGAATAGTAAGAAAAATGGAAATGTAATTATGCCATATAAGTATGCCATGACATGATATGCATAACAAATTTTAGAAAGCTTATTTAAGATAGTAAGAAAAATGAAAATGTAATAATATTTTTGATTAATATTTCAAACAAGTGTGACATAAATAAGAAATCAACAAGCTTTTGGACGATTCGATTTTATTTCTCCAAATTTAAAATAAATATAAATTTCTTTTGTTAATTTTAAATGTAAAGATTTAATTAGAATTGTAATTAACTAACTCACAACTTTAATAATAAAAAATAATGAAAATATAAAGTACTATAAGTTTTATATATACATAAAATTTGAAGCTTTTCTCTCTCTATATTATATATAATTTATTTTCTTACAGTTGAGTTTTAAATTTATTTTTTAATACAGCTAAATTTAATTTTTTTTATTAAAAATCAGTTATTCAAATTAATTAAATCATATATAGTTTTTTAAATTCATATGAAAGCATATAAATTTTATAGAATTTTGAATGATATTAGAATTTTGTGTATTTAACTTATACAAATAAAATAAAGGTTTATTAGATCATTTAATTTAACCAATAAGAAATGAAGATTAAATTATGTAATAATTTCTTTTTATTATTTAAACATCTTAAATAAAAATTACATAAGTTGTTTAAATATTGTTATTTTACACATAAATACACATATATCTCTTTAAATTCGTATAAGAACATAAATTCTTACATAATTTATAATTATATTAAAGTTTCGAGTGTACAGTGATTATTACAAATTGGTTATTATCCCTGTATCAAAAATTGAAGGGAAATTAATATTTCCCTTCAATTTTTAATACATGTCGTAACGAACGATTTAGATTATACAATTAATTATATTACTCATAGTTCTTTCTGCTTGTATGTGTAACCTAAGAACATAATGAAATCTCTCCCGACTATATATTGTAAGCATAATACAATTAAAACAGCAAAACGAGTACAAAAATGACTTATATATATTCAGTTCAACAAAACAAGTTGGCAAGACACAAAACATACTTCAGTTGTTAGAGGGGGTGGAGTTATGTAGAGGGTTAGGTCCAGAAGGAACTTCTCTCAACTCGGGCAACTCGTTGTGGCCAGACGTTGGCAGATCCACGTTGGGCTTGAACACTTGGAACATCAAAGGAGTATCGTGGTGTACGGGTGGTGGACTAACCACTCTGGGCTTGGATACTTCAAACGTGCCTAGTTCAGGATTCGGACCGCCGGGTGGCAATTCAACTTTGGGCTTGGAGGCTTCGAAAGCGCCTGCCATGTTACCGCCCGGACTCGGACCGCTGGGCGGCACCTGAATAACATCGTGCTCTATGAGTATTCTTGCTTTGCAACCGAATACAAATGCCGATAGGAGCAGCAAGCTCGAGACTATAAAAGACGCCATCTAACAACTGACTATGAGTTCCTTCCTAGGTAGGTTACCACTCAATATATAGGAGGCTAGGGCGCCACGCGTGGAGTGCTATATTAGATATATTTTAAAGAAAAATCCTAATTATTTTATAAATCTTTCCACATATATATATTTGTTTTACATAAACGTGTCAATTAAATTTATTATAATTTACAGTTCATAATTATCCAGTTCACAACTTATTATTAATGTGTTCAGCCTGGTTAACTTTCATCATTCCTTTATAGGGTTTCCGATGGATCTTTAATCGATTAAAAAAAGTTTAAGAAATTAAATGTATAAACCTCAATTACTTAACTATTTCGAAAGCTCGTCTTTCTCAACTGGTATTTATGTGGATTTGCGAACTGCCTTGGTGCCATTTGTTGTTGCTTATTTCCTACAGATGTAAGTTCACCCATACATGCACACGCATTACACACACATACATAAATAAATAATCTATACACACACATCTTCCTTATGTGCAGAAAGAGAATAGTGAGCATGATCCAAATTGTTCTTGGAGGAAATGGCCCGAGACGGGGCACTACTGCGTATGGATGGCGAGAGAGAGAGAGAGAGAGGTGTTATTGAGTCACACACCTCAATAACATACATATTTGCATAACATGCTCAAATGTACACACACACTGTTCGAAACTGAGACTTATTATACACTTGCCATTAGAGAATAACCTCATGCATGAACTCTCTCTCTCTCTCTCTTTTTCTCTTCCCTCAACACACACACACACACACACACGTATCTAATAGTTTATCCTTGTGTAACAGATTGAGATCCTCAAGCACAGGACCTCTAGCACTAACAAACGAGGAGTACAAGATGAGGAGCCAACTCTTATTAAGTTTTCATCAAGTGTCTTATTGCTTATATACATATGTCTCTCTCTCTCTCTTTATATATATATATATATATAGTATGTATGTATAATTTGTTTTCTTACAGTTGAAACCATGGAGATAGCTCCCAAAGTGAAGCAGTAATCTTTATGCAGAGCATTGTTACTTGCTAGGTTTTTTATTACTTGATGTTAAATATCAAATTTTTATATGGTTACAAGAAAGATAATATATATAACTTCGTACTCATAGTTCATAAAATCACTATATATACTGTATGTCCTTGAACAATATGACTTCTTCGTGTGTATATATGTGTGTGTGTGCCTCTCTCTCTCTCTATCTATGTATATGTATATGTGAGTGTGTCTATATACATACACATATAGATATAGTTATGTATATCTGTATATATATGTGTTGGTGTGTGCACACACACATATATATATCCATTTCTCCACGCTCCTATGTATTTACGTGCTGACGTGCATAGGATTTGAAAGAACACGTCAGATGCGAAAGATGACGTCTACAAGGCGATGCAGACGTGGACTTCTCTCTAGGGCGTTCAGATGACGGAGGGGATGAACAGCATGGGCGAGCGGAAGGAGATGTTACAGGCTTCGAATGTGGCTGGAAGAAGCTACTGGATCACCGGATTGGAGCCAGTTCATGGAAATCTGAGCTACAGAGGAGCTCCGGTACTTGCCCGTCTTTGAAGAGTGAGTCTTTTACTGCTCTTCGGATTCGATTCGTGTGTTTCTTATTCATTATCAGCTCCCGGGCGCGATGCGGACAGCTTAGCACCGATTTTCACCCCGCCACAGTCCAGGCGTGTCGCGATTGACGCTTCGGGACGTTGTTACAATGCCGCCGGCTGAGAAAACGAGGTGCTTGATGTGGCTCGGAACAGTGTTGAGCTTCTCTCCTCTGCTCCTCAACAGGAGGTTTTAAAGGTTAAACATTCGTGCTTATACAATTATATTCTTATGTCATTAATATAATGTATATACGAACGACGAAAGTATATGACAGAAGATTAATGGTGTTTCGATTTTTCAACCTCGTGATGGATTCTGCCTGTCAGGTTCTTATTATATATATATACACATATATGAAGGCATGTGTGTATGCTTGTGCACGTATAAAGCCTGTGTGTGTGTGTGTTGTGATGAGATAAGCATATGTTTTGCCTGTGCTGCATTTTTCGTCTGCCATCGTATCAGAAAAGGGGGTGAAGTTCTATAGAAAGTATATAACAGAAGATTAATGGTTTTCAATTTTGCTGCAGGCTCAACCTGCCTGTCGTGTTCTTATATCATATATATAATACATATATGAAGGCATGTGTGTATGCATAGAGCCCTGTGTGTGTGTGTTGTGATGAGATAAGCATATGTTTGCCTGTGCTGTATTCTTCATCTGCCATCGTATCAGAAAAGGGGGCGAAGTTCTATAGAATGAGCCGCTGTACACACACATACTAGTTGATACGATGGTCATTTGAATCATCTTGAAATCCTTTTTGGTTATGCTCTTAATAAAGCCCTGTATACAAGGGAAGTGCTGCCAAAAAATTTCTTAAAATATTAGGATACTATGATATAACTTACAAGAATATTTCTATAAGAATTAGATGCTTAAATGACTAGAAAAAATAGTGTTTATTTAACAATTTAAATTATAATAGTTCTAATAATAACAGCAATAAAATAGTTTTTAACTGTGACCTGTAAGTCAGTACGTATTATGATTATGTATAATCGTGTGTATAACATTATTTTCATTTAACTACGTCAGTGGCGTCCTTACGAGTAACGAGTAGCAGGTATATATACATGTAAATGTATTTATACATGTCTTTATATGCGCACACTAACAAATTATGAAGAGTAAATAATTAAACTTGGATTAACATATAAAAAAAGAATTTAATTTTTCCTTTTATTACAGTTATCGAAGGTAGGACATTGTATTAGAATAGATAGATAGATAGATAGATAGATAATACACACACACAGGTACTTAATAGTATGTGTAGCCATGTATCAGGTACCATATGCATATGCAGAGAGTATTTAAAACTTCCAGTTAAGTGTTTTCTGTGTAAAAATATAAATGTGGTTTGAATATTTTGAATATCACAGAAAATAGTATGGTAAAAGTTATAAATAAGATTATATATATATAAGTTATTTGGTAATATTTATAATTATTTAGGCATTCTGTTTTAAGTAATAAACTATGTGTGTTTATATATATGTTAAGCTAACATGTTTTTGATGTGTGTTTTAGGACAAAGCAAAGGATGAAGATGATATATATATATGTATATATATAATATTATATATATAAATATATATAATATATCATCTTCATCCTTTGCTTTGTCCTTTGCTATATATATATATTATTTCTGATGTATTTGTGTTATTAATATACTTATAAAGTAGTTTTTAAAGACATTTTTTTCAAAAATTAATGTCCAGATTTCTGAATTGTAATTTTGGAGTTTAAGGCGTTTTTTTTACATTTCTAAACTGTGATGGATGTATGAGTTTGAATGAGACTTTACATTTTAAAAAAAAGTTATAAGGGTTGCACGGTATATCAACCGTTAATAATAATATTTATGACATTATTAAAGTTATTGCAAAAGAAGTAAGTACTTATATGACATAAACTCATACATATTGAAAATGAACATATTTTATTCTTATGTTCTTACATTTTTAAAACTCTTACATTGTATTTCACTTTTACTCTATTTGATTTGGTCTTAAAAACATATGTAAAAAACCATAATGTACCTATTTTTATACTATAATGTATATGCATGCAATAATTTATATAGATGTTTATATTTATATACAATAACGATTGTGTTTATGTGTGTGAGAGAGTACACCGATAAAAATAGTGTTATTTTATTTTGTAATTGCTAAAACATTTGAATTTAATTCATTGAGTTCGTTAAAAAACATTTACAATTATATTTAAGGGTGTTTAGTTGCACATTTTTAAATAATCAAATAAAAAATTAAAATGTAGACCATTAATACATCATATTTAAAATTTAAATAAAAGCTACATAAGGAGTTGTTGAGGTGTAAATGTGAAATAATGTGTGTGCGATTGGAGTGTTTATTTGTAATACCAAGTATTAAAATTATGTGTGTGGCCTCTTAAAAATATGTGAGTGAATTATACTTATTTATTAAAGAGATGGAAAATAGTGTTAATACTTATAAGCAAATTAAATATAAAAATACAACATTCTTTACATATGTGAATGTGTTAGTAAGAAATATGAAGAATTTATAAGTTGTGATTATGTAATTTTTATAAGTATAATTGAAAACATAGAGGTTTTAAAAAAAGAATGGAAGTTTTCTGTTAAGAAACTAAGTTATTAATAATTTTAATTATTTCAATATGATTTAATTCTTCAATTTCTTAATCGAAACTTTTTATTTTTTTAAAACTTTTTTATTTTTAATGATACTTATAAAAATTACACAATCACATTTTGATATATAAAATAAATTCTTCATACTTTTTGTTAACACATTCATACACATAAAGAAAGTTGTATATTCATGTTCAATTTATTTATACGTATTTAACATTATTTTCCTTTTCTTTATAAATAAGTATAATCCACCAATGTGTCTTGTAAATGTCACATATATAATCTTAACACTTAGTATTAATCTCCAACCATATGATTATTTTGCATTTATGCTTCATTAATTTCTCTTGTAGCTTTTATTTAAATTCTAAATATAATATACCAATGATCGACATTTTAATTTTTTACTTAATTATTTAAAAATGTGTAGTTGCACACCCTTTTGCAGTTAAAAATATACTTAATTATTTAAAAATGTGTAGTTGCACACCCTTTTGCAATTATGGATATTTTTAACGAACTCAATGAATTAAATTCCAAACACTCCATTTATTATAAAATAAAGTAACACCATTTCACACCCACACACATAAATACACACATTATTATTAATGTGTATAAAATATAAACATCTATATAAGCTACTACATACATACATTATACGTTTTCAAGAATATGAAAATAGGCACATTATAGTTTTTTATAAGTTTTTGAAACCAAATAAAACAGAGGAATCTAATATTGGAGTTTTAAAAATGTAAGAACATAAGAATAAAATATGTCCATTTTTAATATGTGTGAGTCTGTGTTATATGAATACTTATTTTTTCTACAATAGCTTTAATGATGCTAGAGCTACAGATGTTAATGATTAATAAACCATACAACCTTTGTAACACCAACTTTTTTCGAAAGGGTAAAGTCTTATTCAAATTCACGCATCCATCACATGTTAAAATGTAAAATAAATCGCCTTGAATACTACTTTTTAATGCAATATGGCTTTTGTACTATACTATATTATGTATATTCTAAAATGTGTATGTGCTTTTATATAGATATTGTACATATTAATGAATTTAAAAGTTTCAAAATTATTAAACAATTAATTATTTACACTTGTTTGAAATAAATCTTATAAAATTAAATTAAATAAAGTTAATTTATTTTAAAACATTATTAACCATATATAATGGTATCATATCACCAGATATCAGGCACGTTATAGTGAAAAGATTCTTACTGTATATCAATATTATATTTGTATTAAACCTGAACCATGCGTAGTATACATGTATACATATGCATACATGTATTGTTTGTACATGTGAACATATATAATCCATATATGATATATTAATAAATTAGATATATGTATAAAAGAATATATAAACTTTCTTCTTAATAACCCTTACTAAATGCATGTAAACAATGAATGTGTCAGGTGTGCTTTATTAGGTGTATATACATATTTCAGTTTATATAATTTATTTATTTATATATTTTTCTCATATATTTAATGTATAACTATAGTTTATATAACAATATATATATATATATATATATATATAAAGTTACTTAAGCTTTTATATGCCTTCGAGCGTACAGTTTGACACATATTGTAGAAGGATATCCAGAGAGTGTAACGCCGTAGTTATCTCCGTTAACCCATCGGCAATTGAGGACGGTTTAAATGCCATTAAGTGGTTTAAGGATAACCCTGAGAAACTCCCTAAACAAGCTGATGTTTGTAATACATTTGTAGCCGGGATAGTGCAGGGGCAAACTTGGTGCATAACTTGAGTTATAAACTAACAGATAATATTAAAGGACCCATAGTTTTTAAAGGGCTTGTCTTAGTTCAGCCTTCATTTTGTGGTAAAGTTGAAACGAGCTCCGAAGCATTACTCGGAGACGGTTCCTTTGCAGACAAAAGGTTCTCTGAGTGGCGCTGGAAGGTACACGGTTTTATATCACACACCATACACACACACACACACACACACATTATACATATATATATCATTTTGTGTATTACAGGCTTATCTTCCGGAGGGTGCAGATAAAGACCATCCTGCGTGTAATCCATTTGG
Source organism: Selaginella tamariscina (assembly GCA_003024785.1). NCBI lineage: Eukaryota > Viridiplantae > Streptophyta > Lycopodiopsida > Selaginellales > Selaginellaceae > Selaginella > Selaginella tamariscina. The sequence continues at coordinate 10,876 of PUQB01000291.1, forward strand.
GAATGATTCACCAGATTTGTCCGAAAGTGAGATACCATCGGTTTTGATGGTAATTGGTGGTTTCTGTCCTGGTCAGGATAGACAAAGAGAGTAAGAACACGCATGTATACACACACATATATGTATAAGTGTATATATACATGTTTTTGTTTAGAGACGTGGAGAGAATGAAGGCCTCTGGACAAGAAGTAGAGTGTGTACACGGTGTACTGATAAGCATATATATGTATGTATGTATGCATGATGTATATCATCATAAATATATATATCGACGACCTTTAAAGTTACCAACCAACCGATTATATTACGATAAAGCTAGTTGATGACATACTAACATGATTTAACTACTAATGTCTTTTAATTATTTAATTAATAACAAGATAATAGTATTAATATAATTAAGCTAGTTGATGACACACCAGCATACAGATAAAAGATCTTCACCAACCTCTTTTGACAAACATGTTTGAAATGTCCACATTATGTTAGGTTTGAGATTTTGAATAATAAATTAAACTATCTGAAGTACATAATACATTAAATATATATTTTACATGGTTTAAATATTAGTCAAGATTGCAGCTTCCTACCTATTGAGGTTAGGAAATGTATACAAGTCATAATCATGCTTGTTGAAAACAAGGTTCTAATACACATCTTCTTCGGGGTTATAAGACTTTCAACATTTTAAAAAAAGTCTATTCCGTAGTACTCTTCCTAGTCAACTCTCTCTCTCTCTCTCTCTCTCTATATATATATATATATATATTACACGCGACACATGAGTGTGCGTGTGTGTGTGTGCGAGAGAGAGAGAACACAACTCCATAATCTGAGTTTAGGAAAAAATTTGAAATCTCTCATATTTAAATTTACATATTATACCCACTGCATTTATTATTACCTCTAATAATTAATTAAATATATTATTTTAATTTATAAAATTTAGAATGATAAAGTTGGCATTAGTAAATTATCATAAATACTATACATAAACAAATGCTAGTAATGCCATAATTTTTATTAAATAACTATAGAGAGAGATACATACATATAGAGAGAGAGATGTATATATGTGCATGTATGTATGTGTGCACACACACGTACATATAAACACATGCATGTTCTCACTCTCTGTCTATCCAAAACCCCCAATTACCATCAAAACCGATGGTATCTCAATTGCGGACAAATCTGGTGCATCATTCCCAAATGGATTACACGCAGGATGATCTTTATCTGCACCCTCCGGAAGATAAGCCTGTAATACACAGAACGGTATAAATACATACATACATATAGATAGATAGAGCGAGATACATACACACATACACACACATATATGTGTGTGTAATATAAATACATATATACATACATATATATAAAGAGAGAGAGAAAGAGACATATTACATACATACACACACACATACATATAGATTACACGCAGGATGATCTTTATCTGCACCCTCTGGAAGATAACGGTATAAAACACACACACACACACACACACATATATATATATATATATAGAGAGAGAGAGAGAGAGAGAGAGATATATATATATATATATAAAAAGAGGGAGAGAGAGATACATACACGCATACACACACACACATATATGTGTGTGTAATAAAACTGTGTACCTTCAGAGAACCGTCCATCTCAATGCTTCGGAGTTAGTTTCAACTTAACCACCAAATGAAGGCTGATCTAAACAAGCCCTTTAAAAACTATGGTTGTTTAAACCACATAGATAATTAATTTTAATTTAGTGTAGATCAATTTGTTTATATCCATTAATATGCAAGATCAAACTGTCACTCACACTCACGTAATGATCTTATAGTTGATTTTACGAATGTGTTAGAGATCTTATTATATTTTAAAAATATACCAATTTGTACATGGAATATAATTTAACAAACTTGATTTTGTTTCATGTTTTACATTTACACTATGGTATTTAAAATAATATACTATTATATAAACTAGTAAGTTATATATATGAGAAATAAAATATATAAATAAATAAATTATATAAACTGAAATATGTATACATATATATACACCTAACAAAACAAAACGCACCTCCAAATGTACCTGTGGAACCTGTTTTAACTGTTTACATATATTCGGTAAGAAAAAAAGTTTATATATTCTTTTATACATATACATTTATTTATTTTTTTTTATCAATATACCATGGATTTATTAAATATATCAAACTTTATTTATCTTTTTTAAACTTAATTTTAGTATTGATCTCGATTCTTTAAGTTAAATATTTTTATTATTTTCTTACCCAACCAATTTTAAGATATCATCAATTAAAATATATCTAGCATATTCTAATATATTCTTACATATTAAAGTATATTTTAATAAATGTAAATAAAGAAATTAAATTTTAAAACAAATAAATTTAAATTTTTAAAAATCAATTATTCAAATTAATTAAATCATATATAATTTTTAAATTCATATGAAAGCATATAAATTTTATATAATTTTGAACGATATTAGAATTTTGTGTATTTAACTTATACAAATATAATAGATCATTTAATTTTATATTTTTATTAACAAAATCTTTGTATGATATAATTTATAAGTTATATACATTGAAGAAATAAGGAAATAAAATATATTTATTATTTATTATGGTAAAATGAAAAGCCTACCTATGAAAGAAAAAAGAAATTATAACCAATAAGAAATAAAGGTTGAATTATGCAATAATTTCTTTTTATTATTTAAACATTTTAAAGAAAAATTATGTAAGTTGTTTAAATATTGTTATTTCACACACACACACACACACACGTATATTTACTCCTAAAGAACGTATAGTTATTACATAATTTATAATTATATTAGAGTTTCGAGTGTATAGTGACTATTACAAGTATTAATAATAAAAATACGATCGGATTATCATGGCTATTATCCCTGTATCAAAAATTGAAGGGAAATTAATATTTCCCTTCAATTTTTAATACATGTCGTAACGAACGATTTAGATTATACTGGTATTGCCTATGTATCTGCAGTGATAAATAAACTGTTCCTGGACTGCTGATCTAATAATTTTATAATTGTTTTGAAAATATACATTTGAATTAATTATTCATGATTTTATGTAATCATATGTACTGATAAAAATATAATATATATATATGTAATATGGTATCTGTCACAATTAATTATATTACCCATAGTTCTTTCTGCTTGTATGTGTAACTAAGAACATAATGAAATCTCTCTCGACTATATATTGTAAGCATAATACAATTAAAACAGCAAAACGAGTACAAAAATGACTTATATAATTCAGTTCAACAAAACAAGTTGGTACTTCAGTTGTTAGAGGGGGAGTTATGTAGAGGGTTAGGTCCAGAAGGAACTTCTCTCAACTCGGGCAACTCGTTATGGCCAGAGGATGGCAGATCCACTTTGGGCTTGAACACTTGGAACATCAAAGGAATATCGTGGTGTACGGGTGGTGGACTAACCACTCTGGGCTTGGATACTTCAAACGTGCCTAGTTCAGGATTCGGACCGCCGGGTGGCAAATCAACTTTGGGCTTGGAGGCTTCGAAAGCGCCTGCCATGTTACCGCCCGGACTCGGACCGCTGGGCGGCACCTGAATAACATCTTGCTCTATGAGTATTCTTGCTTGGCAACCGAATACAAATGCCGATAGGAGCAGCAAGCTCGAGACTATAAAAGACGCCATCTAACAACTGACTCCTTCCTAGGTAGGTAACCACTCAATATATAGGAGGCTAGGGCGCCGCGTGGAGTGCTACCTTAAATATAGAGATTAATTATATTATATATTAGATATATTTAAAGATTATCTATCCTAATTATTTTATAAATCTTTCCTATATATATATTATTTGTTTTAAATAAACCAGTTCATAATTATCCAGCTCACAACTTATTATTAATGTGTTCAGCCAGGTTAACTTTCGTGTGTGTGTATCATTCCTTTATAGGTTTTCGATGGATCTTTAATCGATTAAGTTTTGTCTAAATCTCTCGTGTGACACCCATGGAGTATGTGTTTATATATATGTATATGCATTCTTTATGTACAAAACACGCACGCACACACTCACCTGTATTGCAGAAGCGTTCAGATGTCTGAAAGCAAACTTCAACAGGGGTGGTAGGCTGCTTAAGGGACGTCCTCTAAACGACGACTAGAGGAACGAACAAAACGATAAATAAGTAACTAAGAGAATTTGTATACATATCCATATGCATGCCTGTGTATATGTGTTCACATGAATAACTCACTGTTTATATCATATTTATTAAACTTATTATTAAATTATTATAAAGAAACCAAGTTTAAGAAATTAAATGCATAAACTCGAAAGCTCGTCTTTCTCAGTGGTCTTCAAGTGGATTTACCATTTGTTGTTGCTTATTTCCTACACAGATGTAAGTTCACCCATAATGCACACACGCACGCACGCATTACACACACACACATAATAAATAATCTATACACACATTCACACACACATCTTCCTTATGTGCAGAAAGAGAATAGTGAGCATGATCCAAATTGTTCTTGGAGGAAATGGCCCGAGACAGGGGACACTACTGCGTATGGATGGCGAGAGAGAGAGAGAGTTTATTGAGTCACACACCTCAATAACATACATATTTGCATAACATGCTCAAATGTACACACACACTGTTCGAAACTGAGACTTATTATACACTTGCCATTAGAGAATAACCTCATGCATGAACTCTCTCTCTCTCTCTCTCTCTCTCTCTCTCTATATATATATATATATATATATATATATGTATGTATGTAATTTGTTTTCTTACAGTTGAAACCATGGAGATAGCTCCCAAAGTGAAGCAGTGATCTTCATGCAGAGCATTGTTACTTGCTAGGTTTTTTGTTACTTGATGTTAAATATCAAATTTTTATATTACAAATATATAGATATGTTACAAAAAGATAATATATATAACTTTGTACTCACAGTTCATAAAATCACCATATATACTGTATGTCCTTGAACAATATGACATCTTGGTGTGTCTGTTATTATTAGAACTATTATAATTTAAATTGTTAAATAAACACTATTTTTTCTAGTCATTTAAGCATCTAATTCTTATAGAATATATTCTTCTAAGTTATATCATAGTATCCTAATATTTTAAGAAATTTTTTGGCAGCACTTCCCTTTTTACAGGGCTTTATTAAGAGCATAACCAAAAAGGATTTCAAGATGATTCAAATGACCATCGTATATCAACTAGTATGTGTGTGTACAGCGGCTCATTCTATAGAACTTCGCCCCCTTTTCTGATACGATGGCAGATGAAGAATACAGCACAGGCCAACATATGCTTATCTCATCACAACACACACACACACACAGGGCTCTATGCATACACACATGCCTTCATATATGTATATATATGTGATATAAGAACACGACAGGCAGGTTGAGCCTGCAGCAAAATTGAAAACCATTAATCTTTTTATATATTTTATAGAACTTCACCCCTTTTCTGATACGATGGCAGACGAAAAATGCAGCACAGGCAAACATATGCTTATCTCATCATATAACACACACACACAGGCTCTATACGTGCACAAGCATACACACATGCCTTCATATATGTGTGTATATATATAATAAGAACCTGACACACAGAATCGACACGATTGGTGTCATCACGAGGTTGAGGTATCGAAACACCATTAATCTTCTGTCATATAGTTACGTCGTTTGTATATATACATTATATCACTGACATAAGAATATAATTGTATAAGCACGAATGTTTAATAAAAACTAACCTTTAAAACCTTCTGTTGAGGAGCAGAGAAGAAGCTCAACATTGTTCCGAGCCATATCAAGCACCTCGTTTTCCTCAGCCGGCGGCCTTGTAACAACGTCCCGAAGCGTTAATCGCGACACGCCTGTCGTCTCTATGGACTGTGGCGGGGTGAAAATCGGTGCTAAGCTGTCCGCATCGCGCCCTGGGAGCTGATCGAACCGGAAATGAACAAGAAACACACGAATCGAATCATAAGAGCAGTAAAACACTCACCTTGTACGTTTCTTCGAACACGGGCAAGTACCGGAGCTCCTCTGTAGCTTCTCCCCATGACCGCTTCTTGATGGAACGCACTAAGTCCTGGCCCGTGATTTTGTCCGAGATATCTCAGATTTCCATGAACTGGCCCCATGCTGTTCATGCTCTCCGTCTCTTCTCCACCAAATGAGAAATCCACGTGCATCGCCTTGTACACGTCATCTTTTGAATCTGACGTGTTCTTTCAATCCATCCGTGGAGAAATGGATATATATGTATATATATGTGCGTGTACACAAAAACACACATATATACAGATATACATAAATATATCTATATGTGTGTATAACTCACACACAACACACATACACACACACAACATTATATATATGTATGTATGTTGTAGATGATATATATATATACACATATATATCAGTAAAATATTTTTTAACTGTGACGTAAGTCAGTACGTATTAATAAACGTGTGTATATGTGGCCAATACATTATTTTCATTTAACTACGTCAGTGGCAGCCTCCTTAGTACACACTTCAGCAGCAGGTATATATACATGTAAATGTATTTATACATGGCACACAATAACAAATTATGAGTAGAGTAAATAATTAAACTTGGATTAATATATAAAAAAAAAATAATTTCCTTTTATTACAGTTACCGAGGTAGGACATTGTATTAGAATATATAAAGATAGATAAATAAGATAGATAGATAGACAACACACACACACAGGTACTTAATAGTATGTGTAGCCATGTATCATGTACTATATGCAAGTATTTAAAACTTCCAGTTAAGTGTTTTCTGTGTAAAAATACAAATGTGGTTTGAATATCACAAAAACACAATATGGTAAAAGTTGCATAGTTTATAAATAAGATTATAATGTGTTTATATATACTAAGTTAACATGTTTTTGATTTGTGTTTTAGGACAAAGCAAAGGACGAAGAGATATATATATATATATATATATATATTATTTCTAATGTATTTGTGTTATTAATATGTTACATAGTTTTTAAAGACATCTTTTTCAAAAACTAATGTCCAAGTTTCTTGCCCTACAATTTTGAAGTTCAAGACACTTTCTTTTACTTTTCTAAACTGTGATGGATGCATGAATTCGAATAAGACTTTACCTTTAAAAAAAAAAATTAATGTTAGAAGGGTTGCATAGTATATCAACCATTAATAGTAATATATATGAATTAAAGTTATTATAAAAGAGGTAAAGACTTATATGACATAAACTCATACATATTAACAATGAACATATTTTATTCTTATGTTCTTGCATTTTAAAATCTTACATTAGATTTCCTTTTGACTCTGTTGATTTGATTTAAAAACATATGTAAAAAACTATAATGTACCTGTTTTCATATTGTATAATGCATATGCATGCAGTAATTTATATAGATGTTTATATTTATATACAATAACGATTGTGTTTGTGTGTGTGTGTGAGAGAGTACACATATAAAATAATGTTATTTTATTTTATAATAGCTAAAGCATTTGGAATTTAATTCATTGAGTTTGCTGAAAGAAACATTTACAATTATATTTAAAAGTGTCTAGTTGCACATTTTTAAATAATTAAGTAAAAGGTTAAAATGTATACCATCAGCAGATCATATTTAAAATTTAAATAGAAACTACATAAGGAGTTGTTGAGGTGCAAATGTGAAATAGCGGAGAGTTTATTTTGCAATACCAAGTGTTAGGATTATGTGTGTGAATTATACTTATTTAAGAAATAAATAAGAAAGAGTGTTAAATACTTACAAATAAATTGAACATGAAAATACAATGTTCTTTACATTTACATGTGTGGATGTGTTAATAAGAAATGCGAAGAATTTATAAATTATGATTGTGTAATTTTTATAAATATAATTAAGACTGGAAAGGTTTTAAAAAAGGAAATGAAAACTTTCTTTTAAAAATTAAATTACTAATAACTTTAATTATTGCATATAGCTTAATTCTTAAATTTCTTAATCAAAACTTTTTATTTTTCTTTGAAACTTTTTTATCTTTAATGATACTTATAGAAATTACATAACCATAGTTTAATATATAAAATAAATTTTTCATATTTCTTGTTAACACATTTATATACATAAAGAAAGTTGTATATTAATGTTCAATCTGCTTTAAGTATTTAATATTATTTTTCCTTCCTTTCCTGAATAAGTACAATTCCACTCATATGTCTTATAAATGTCACATATATAATCTTAACACTTGATATTAATAAAAAGCCTTCTAACTAATGTGCATATTATTTCGCATTTATGCCTCATCAATTCTTCATGTAACTTTTATTTAAATTTTAAATTTGATGTATTAATGATCAACATTTTAACTTTTTACTTAATTATTTAAAAATGTATAGTTGCACACTTGAATGCAATTATGAATATTTTAATGAACTCAATGAACTATATTCTAAACTCCATTTATTATAAAATAAAACAACACCATTTGTCTATGTACTCACACACACACGTAAATACACACGTTATTGTATATAAATATAAACATTATATAAGCTACTACATATTACATTATACATTTTCAGGAGTATGAAAACAGTCACACTATGGTTTTTTTACATAAATTTTTAAAATTAAATCAAAGAGAAATTAGCATAAGAGTTTTAAAAATGCAAGAACATAAGAATAAAATATGTTCATTTTCAATATGTGTGAGTCGTGTTATACAAGTACTTATTTATTTGAATAGCTTTAGTGATATACCTACAAATGCCATGTTGATTACATTTTATAACACTAATTCTTTTAAAGTCTTATTCAAATTCATGCATCCGTCACATGTTAGAAATGTAAAAGAAATCGCCTTGAATACTACTTTTTAATGCAATATGGCTTTTGTACTATACTATATTATGTATATTAAAATGTGTATGTGCTTTATATAGATATTGTACATATTAATGAATTTAAAAGTTTCAAAATTATTAAACAATTGATTATTTACACTTGTTCGAAATAAATCTTATAAAATTAAATTAAATGAAGTTAATTTATTTCAAAACATTATTAACCATATATAATGGTATCATATCACCAAATATCACGCACGTTATAGTGAAAAGATTCTTACTGTATATCAATATTATATTTGTATTAAACCTGAACCATGCGTAGTATACATGTATGCATACATGTATTGTTTGTACATGTGAACATATATAATCCATATATGATATATTAATAAATTAGATATATGTATAAAAGAATATATAAACTTTCTTCTTAATAACCCTTACTAAATGCATGTAAACAATGAATGTGTCAGGTGTGCTCTATTAGGTGTATATACATATTTCAGTTTATATAATTTATTTATTTATATTTTATTTCTCATATATTTTAATGTATAACTAACTAGTTTATATACAACATCCTTACCTAAATAGAAATAAATAAACATTATATACAATTGGTGCAAATCACATCTGTTTTTGTACTAACGTGACCATTAGCTAAAGTGTGCATACAAGTGGTACGTGTGTGTGTGTGTGTTGATAATATCAGTATATAAATTGGAGATATATACACATGTATATGTATGTGACGTGTAAAAAGAACCCTAATATCCGCATATACACATAATATATACATATGTAAGTATGTGTATGCACACACATACATATAAATATTGGTAGATAATCACTGCAATACATATATTATATGTGTATATATGATACGCTACTAACCTACAGATCTTGAACTTCTTGAGCCGATCAAAACCTACGCTAATCTACATGGAATTTCCTGCTACAAACGTGTCTTGAGCGCCAATGGATCTTCAAGCAAGTTGTGCACAGATCGTGTGAATTCTGAGAAGATTTGCTGCGAATTTCCGTATAAAATCGTGGATTTCCAGCGAAACGTGGTCACAATGTCGCAGATCTGCAAGAACTTGTGAATCGCGTCACGAGCCCCGGAAGAACCCTAAAACAGAGCACATGCCAATCCCTAAACCTAGAATGTAGCCCTAAAACAGAGTAGATGGATTCTTCAGGTGTTGGCGATCAGACGTGAAGATCAAGGCGCTGATGTTCGCCAGGCGCGCGCTATGCGGCGCGCAGATGGAGCTGGAGCTGCGCCATGGGTCCACAACAGAGGATTGTTTGGATATGCTGGCTGCCAAATTTCCTGCCCTCAAAGAGATTCGATCCGTCGCCATTGTCGCTTTGAATCGAGAGTATGTCTTGCAGCCCACTGCGCTCAACAACGGAGATGAACTCGCGCTCATTTATCCTGTTAGCGGGGGTTAATTCGTACCTGGATTATTCGCTTGGAATATGCTCTGTACGGATCTTGTACAAAAAATTCCTTAAATCATGAAAAAATAATAAAATAACATTCTTTAATTGCAATATAATTAATTTAATTAATTAAAACCCGTTTATATACACTCTTAATTAAGTTAAATAATAATGAAACTCAAAGCATATTCTTTTGCAGTGACATGGCAGTTTGACCTGCACCTATTCTTATTGCATTTTCTATTACAAACGTGTGTGTAGATGTGATTATGTAAAGATTTAAATTAACTTGTTCATTTAACTTATGATTTGCATTATTTTATTTTGTAGACTTTATGCTATCAAAAATATCCTAAATTATATACATTTGGTGCGCGTGTGTGTATATCTCCATCCTCTTGCCACAAATTATATTTGACACATCACGACTTAAAATTTGATTGTATGGATTTAACCTTTTTTATTATTATTAAAGGATTTAATAAAGATACACAATTGCTTAACGAGTATCCTTTTTTTTTTACCTTTAATTCACCCTTTATAAGCGTTAGGTTTTTAGGTCTAACCATATGGAAGACCGTCCAGATCAAGCTGAAGCTTCAAGAATGCTTAATTGGCAGACTGATTCTCAGCAATACCCACACCAGACATCTAACATGCAATATGCTTTTGGAGTTCCATCCCATATGCAGTATGGAGATGAAATAGACACTGTAAGTGTGTGTGCGCGCGTGCGTGCGTGTGTGTTTGTGGGTATTGGGTTATACAGATTTATAACTAAGTTGCTTATGCAGTATCAACATAACTATGTGCCAAATAACTTTACCCCTGGGTTGGAAGTTTACAATGGGCAGCCTAGATATGCCTGGAACCCTAACATTGAGGTCTATGGAGGGCAACAAACCATTATAACTAAGCAGGGAAACATGCAGGTTTCACAATATCGATCTAGCCGGCAAGATGTGTTTTACTTGCAGAACCCAAGCCATGATATAGCTGAGAATGTAACATCTATAATTGATACCATATCTCCTATAAATATCAAGATCAAAGCAAGGATTGCTCAGATCTAGTAATGGAGACATATTATCCATGGTTTGCAGAATATATGATCAAAAGGTCAGTTTATATACATTGTTATCATTAATGATTTAATAATAACCTTTTTTTCAACAGAGCAAGTATTGAGCCAAATCAACAAGATTTTTATCTTTGTTTTGAATAATTTCAACTCAAAATCGTTGATGGAGAGTATTGTTAATGCCACTTATCAAAGTTGCAAGGTATGTATTGATGTATTACTATTAATTATCAATGTAATTAATTATTTATTTTTACTGCAGGTGCTTTTAAACTCTGAACTCATCAAAACAAGTCCTGAAGAACGTTTCCTTTTGAAAACCTTGGTAGATGGCTTGGTAAGCTCACTATTGGGAGAAACAAAGTCTTAAAGGCTAAGGAGATCGATTTAAAGACATTAATTATAAAGGTTATTATTATTCATATTATATATATATATATAGAGTAGAGTTTTGTATGATTTACTTTCTTCTATTTTACAGGCATATGAGACAGGTGCACTTATTGTTGTTTTACCCTTCGCTTTAGAGGTACATAAATTAATTTGTTAATACTTTATTTAGTTGGTATAATTAATATTCTTCATTTTTTTTTTTAGATTCTGGAACCTTGCTACACTAGTATTGTGTACCATCCTCCAAATGTTTGGACTGTGGCAATGTTAACCCTATTAGCTGAGATTCATGGCTATCCAACTTGAAAGCAAATTTAAAACTTGAAATTGAGGTCAGTATATCATTTTATATTAACTAAATTTTATGAATTACTTGAAATTTATTTGCTTATATGCATTGTGTTTTTACAGTTTTCTTTGAGCGGATGAGGGTGGATGTAAAGAACATAAAACCAACAACGTTACTAAAGGGTAGAGTGTGTCAGGTAGAAGGCAATCCTGATTTTTCAAGCTTCCCATAATTAAGTATTTATGCTTAATAATATAATTATTATTAATGTTATTATAATCATTGTTAAGTAAGCCTCTTAAATGACTACCTTAACAACAATTATAATGTATGAAAAAAATATTAATAGCTCTTGAAACTTTCTATTTTTAAATTACATGTTAGATAGCATAATTTATATACTATATTACATTATATAAACATAATACAAATTAGATATCTTAAAATATTTATTAAAATCACATTTCTAATTTAAAAAATAAATTTAATTAATGAGCCGTGGAATTTTGATCATCAAATATAAATCCCATTGCTGATTTACTAATAAAAAATGTATTAAGACGTTTAAACTTTTTCAAATTAAATTAAGAATAATATTATTAATGCCATAAATTTGCTATTGTTAATCTCTTTGCATAATAATAAATTTATTATTTTTTCTTCCAACAATATTATATTTAACTACCAAAACATACTTAAGTTGTAGATTATAAAAATTTTTATGCATACTTATTTATTAACTTATAAAAAGTTATTAAGTTTCTTAAAAAAAAAGATCTTTAGTCCTAGGGTTTAAGCTTAGAAATTCATAATCAAGGTGCATTGAATTCTATAATTAAGTTTATTTTTCTCAATAATCAAATGAGTCAAACTTTTATATTAAAAGAATTGGAAAGAGGAATTTAGAATATTTATAAAGAATATTTTAAAAGGTTATTTATAAAAAATTTAGAAAAAATAAATTCATTTAATAAGCTTAATATATTTTAAACTTTCAAAGTTGAAGGCCTAAAAAATTAATTAACCTTTTATTAAAAAAAGAATGCTTAACCCTTCAACTATTATTTATAATGGTTCTTTATTTCTTTTTATTATGCCAAACTTTAAAAAGTTCATTCTAATTCGTATTTGTTTGTGCAATCCAATAAACATATAATTTTCTAAGTGTGAACATGCATGTTGGACTTATAAGCTGTTTTAAAGAGATTTTATTTAGAGAAACTATTCCTATGAAGCTCAGTAATATCATTTTGATAAGCATCTCAACGTACTTAAAAAAATTTATTTATAAAATTATTCAGCATAAGTGTATATATATATATATAAAGTTACTTAAGCTTGTTGTACCTACATTGTTTAGGATTGATTAGGGCAAGAGTATCAACGGGTGAGTCTCTCTTAAATCCCACAGAATCCCCTCGCTCTTCTCCATCCCATTCTCCCTGTGGGTGGCCTCCAAGTTATGGAAAACTGCGATACTTCTCCTCGTCCTCCGGCGGGACGGCTCGTTCAAGCGGCACATTTCCGACTTCCTAGACCGGAAAGTTACTGCATCCGGCACGCCGGTAAGACAGTGTCCGTATTTTTGTACCGGATAAACCTGAGAAACTACCGCGTGTGGATATATATATATATATATATCCACACACACACACACACTTTTAAATCCCACTCTAAACATATTTGCTACATCATGCCATTGTAATGAAAGACCCTGACATATTCATACTTGTATATATTCATGCACTTACACGTGAGTAGACACATACATATTTCTTAAATTAGTCATCTGTATGTTAAACTAAACCTTAACTTGTACTTAAATAGCTGTTAATTAAGTTAATGATTTTATATATGTATTTTTAAAATATAAATTAAAAAAACCTTCCCGGCTAACGGATTTCATTTAAATACACAATTTGATATATATATTTTCTTAAATACATGTT
>PUQB01000291.1:30000-35000 GCA_003024785.1 Selaginella tamariscina
ATACTTAATATTAATAAAAAGCCTTCTAACTAATGTGCACACTATTTTGCATTTATGCTCATCAATTCCTCATGTAGTTTTTATTTAAATTTTAAATCTGATGTATTAATGATCAACATTTTAACTTTTTACTTAATTATTTAAAAATGTGTAGTTGCACACCCTTGAATGCAATTATGAATATTTTGAATGAACTCAAAGAACTATATTCCAAACACTCCATTTATTATAAAATAAAACAACACCATTTGTCTGTGTACTCATACACACATAAATACACACGTTATTATATAAATATAAACATCTATATAAGTTACTACGTGCATATACATTATACATTTTCAGGAGTATGAAAACAGTCACACTATGGTTTTTTTACATAAATTTTTAAAATTAAATCAAACAGAGAAATTAGCATAAGAATTTTAAAAATGCAAGAACATAAGAATAAAATATGTTCATTTTAATATGTATGAGTCTGTGTTATAAGTACTTATTTGTTTTAAATAGCTTTAGTGATGTTAGAGCTACAGATGCTAATGATTGATATACCATACAACTTTGTAACAGTAACTTCTTTTGAAGGGTAAAGTCTTATTCAAATTCATGCATCCTCACATGTTAGAAATGTAAAAGAAATCGCCTTGAATTACTTTTTAATGCAATATGGCTTTTGTACTATACTATATTATGTATATTCTAAAATGTGTATGTGCTTTTATATAGATATTGTACATATTAATGAATTTAAAAGTTTCAAAATTTTAAACAATTGATTATTTACACTTGTTCGAAATAAATCTTATAAAATTAAATTAAATGAAGTTAATTTATTTCAAAACATTATTAACCATATATAATGGTATCATATCACCAAATATCAGACGTTATAGTGAAAAGATTCTTACTGTATATCAATATTATATTTGTATTAAACCTGAACCATGCGTAGTATACATATATGCATACATGTATTGTTTGTACATGTGAACATATATAATCCATATATGATATATTAATAAATTAGATATATGTATAAAAGAATATATAAACTTTCTTCTTAATAACCCTTACTAAATGCATGTAAACAATGAATGTGTCAGGTGTGCTCTATTAGGTGTATATATATCAGTTTATATAATTTATTTATTTATATATTTTATTTCTCATATATTTTAATGTATAACTAACTAGTTTATATAACAACATCCTTATACCTAAAATAGAAATAAAATAACACATTATATACAATTGGTGCAAATCACATCTTTTTTGTACTAACGTGACCATTAGCTAAAGTGTGCATACAAGTGGTACGTGTGTGTGTGTGTGTGTGTTGAATAATAGTCAGTATATAATTGGAGATATATACATGTATGTGACGTAAGAACCTAATATATATATGTATGTGACGTGTAAAAAGAAACCCTAATATCCGCATATATACAATATATATACATATGTATGTGTATGCACACACATACATATAAATATTGGTAGATAATCACTGCAATACATATATTATATATGTGTATGATATATGATACGCTACTAACCTACAGATCTTGAACTTCTTGAGCCGATCAAAACCTACGCTAATCTACATGGAATTTCCTGCTACAAACGTGTCTTTGAGCGCCAATGGATTCTTCAAGCAAGTTGTGCACAGATCGTGTGAATTCTGAGAAGATTTGCTAGCGAATTCGTATAAAATCGTGGATTTCCAGCGAAACGTGGTCACAATGTCGCAGATCTGCAAGAACTTGTGAATCGCGATCACGAGCCCTGGAAGAACCCTAAAACAGAGCACATGTGCCCAATCCCTAAACCTAGAATGTAGCCCTAAAACAGAGTAGATGGATTCTTCAGGTGTTGGCGATCAGACGGTGAAGATCAAGGCGCTGATGTGCGCGAGCTATGCGGCGCGTCGTAGATGGAGCTGGAGCTGCGCCATGGGTCCACAACAGAGGATTGTTTGGATATGCTGGCTGCCAAATTTCCTGCCCTCAAAGAGATTCGATCCGTCGCCATTGTCGCTTTGAATCGAGAGTATGTCTTGCAGCCCACTGCGCTCAACAACGGAGATGAACTCGCGCTCATTTATCCTGTTAGCGGGGGTTAATTCGTACCTGGATTATTCGCTTGGAATATGCTCTGTACGGATCTTGTACAAAAAATTCCTTAAATCATGAAAAAAAAAAATAACATTCTTTAATTGCAATATAATTAATTTAATTAATTAAAACCCGTTTATATACATCTTAATTAAGTTAATAATAATGAAACTCAAAGCATATTCTTTTGCAGTGACATGGCAGTTTGACCTAGGAATATATGCCACGTGACACATTAATGAAGTGCACCTATTCTTATTGCATTTTCTATTACAAACGTGTGTGTAGATGTGATTATGTAAAGATTTAAATTAACTTGTTCATTTAACTTATGATTTGCATTATTTATTTTGTAGACTTTATGCTATCAAAAATATCCTAAATTATATACATTTGGTGCACGTGTGTGTATATATTATATTACATTTATACATAATTGTATATCTCCATCCTCTTGCCACAAATTATATTTGACACATCACGACTTAAAATTTGTTGTATGGATTTAACCTTTTTTATTATTATTAAAGGATTTAATAAAGATACACAATTGCTTAACGAGTATCCTTTTTTTTTTTACCTTTAATTCACCCTTTATAAGCGTTAGGTTTTTAGGTCTAACCATATGGAAGACCGTCCAGATCAAGCTGAAGCTTCAAGAATGCTTAATTGGCAGACTGATTCTCAGAATACCCACACCAGACATCTAACATGCAATATGCTTTTGGAGTTCCATCCCATATGCAGTATGGAGATGAAATAGACACTGTAAGTGTGTGTGCGCGCGTGCGTGCGTGTGTGTTTGTGGGTATTGGGTTATACAGATTTATAACTAAGTTGCTTATGCAGTATCAACATAACTATGTGCCAAATAACTTTACCCCTGGGTTGGAAGTTTACAATGGGCAGCCTAGATATGCCTGGAACCCTAACATTGAGGTCTATGGAGGGCAACAAACCATTATAACTAAGCAGGGAAACATGCAGGTTTCACAATATCGATCTAGCCGGCAAGATGTGTTTTACTTGCAGAACCCAAGCCATGATATAGCTGAGAATGTACATCTATAATTGATACCATATCTCCTATAAATATCAAGATCAAAGCAAGGGATTGCTCAGATCTAGTAATCGAGACATATTATCCATGGTTTGCAGATATATGATCAAAAGGTCAGTTTATATACATTGTTATCATTAATGATTTAATAATAACCTTTTTTTCAACAGAGCAAGTATTGAGCCAAATCAACAAGATTTTTATCTTGTGTTTCTGAATAATTTCAACTCAAAATCGTTGATGGAGAGTATTGTTAATGCCACTTATCAAAGTTGCAAGGTATGTATTGATGTATTACTATTAATTATCAATGTTAATTAATTATTTATTTTTACTGCAGGTGCTTTTAAACTCTGAACTCATCAAAACAAGTCCTGAAGAACGTTTCCTTTTGAAAACCTTGGTAGATGGCTTGGTAAGCTCACTATTGGGAGAAACAAAGTCTTAAAGGCTAAGGAGATCGATTTAAAGACATTAATTATAAAGGTTATTATTATTCATATATATATATAGATAGAGTTTTGTATGATTTACTTTCTTCTATTTTACAGGCATATGAGACAGGTGCACTTATTGTTGTTTTACCCTTCGCTTTAGAGGTACATAAATTAATTTGTTAATACTTATTTAGTTGGTATAATTAATATTCTTCATTTTTTTTTTTATAGATTCTGGAACCTTGCTACACTAGTATTGTGTACCATCCTCCAAATGTTTGGACTGTGGCAATGTTAACCATTAGCTGAGATTCATGGTCTATCCAACTTGAAAGCAAATTTAAAACTTGAAATTGAGGTCAGTATATCATTTTATTTAAAAATTTTATGAATTACTTGAAATTTATTTGCTTATATGCATTGTGTTTTTACAGTTTTCTTTGAGCGGATGAGGGTGGATGTAAAGAACATAAAACCAACAACGTTACTAAAGGGTAGAGTGTGTCAGGTAGAAGGCAATCCTGATTTTTCAAGCTTCCCATAATTAAGTATTTATGTTAATAATAATATATTATTAATGTTATTATAATCATTGTTAAGTAAGCCTTTTATTTAGGTTTGCTACCTTAACAACAATTATAATGTATGAAAAAAATATTAATAGCTCTTGAAACTTTCTATTTTTAAATTACATGTTAGATAGCATAATTTATATACTATATTACATTATATAAACATAATACAAATTAGATATCTTAAAATATTTATTAAAATCACATTTCTAATTTAAAAAATAAATTTAATTAATGAGCCGTGGAATTTTGATCATCAAATATAAATCCCATTGCTGATTTACTAATAAAAAAATGTATTAAGACGTTTAAACTTGCTTTTCAAATTAAATTAAGAATAATATTATTAATGCCATAAATTTGCTATTGTTAATCTCTTTGCATAATAATAAATTTATTATTTTTTCTTCCAACAATATTATATTAACTACCAAAACATACTTAAGTTGTAGATTATAAAAATTTTTATGCATACTTATTTATTAACTTATAAAAAGATTAAGTTTCTTAAAAAAAAGATCTTTAGTCCTAGGGTTTAAGCTTAGAAATTCATAATCAAGGTGCATTGAATTCTATAATTAACTTTATTTTTCTCAATAATCAAATGAGTCAAACTTTTATATTAAAAGAATTGGAAAGAGGAATTTAGAATATTTATAAAGAATATTTTAAAAGGTTATTTATAAAAAATTTAGAAAAAATAAATTCATTTAATAAGCTTAATATTCATTTAATAAGCTTAATATATTTTAAACTTTCAAAGTTGAAGGCCTAAAAAATTAATTAACCTTTTATTAAAAAAAGAATGCTTAACCCT
>PUQB01000291.1:40000-312364 GCA_003024785.1 Selaginella tamariscina
AATAAAAAAATATTATTATAATATAAGTAAGATTTCAAAAATTTAACCACTGCATTAAAAATTAATTTGAATAATTAATTAAATTATATTTTAATTTGTAACGTTGATTCCAATCGTTTCCAGCTCCGTCCGTACGATGGATTAATCAAAAATTAAAGGGAAATTAATATTTCCCTTCAGTTTTTGATACATGTCGTAACGAACGATTTAGATTATACTGGTATTGCCTATGTATCTGCAGTGATAAATAAACTGTTCCTGGATTGCTGATCTAATAATTTTATAATTGTTTTGAAAATATACATTTGGATTAATTATTCATGATTTTATGTAATCATATGTACTGATAAGCTTATATATATAACCTGATACAATTAATTATATTACCCATAGTTCTTTCTGCTTGTATGTGTAACCTAAGAACATAATGAAATCTCTCTCGACTATATATTGTAAGCATAATATAAAAAACAGCAAAACGAGTACAAAAATGACTTATATAATTCAGTTCAACAAAACAAGTTGGTAAGACACAAAACATACTTCAGTTGGGGGGGTGGAGTTATGAGAGGGTTAGGTCCAGAAGGAACTTCTCTCAACTCGGGCAACTCGTTGTGGCCAGAGGATGGCAGATCCACTTTGGGCTTGTTGGAACATCAAAGGAATATCGTGGTGTACGGGTGGTGGACTAACCACTCTGGGCTTGGATACTTCAAACGTGCCTAGTTCAGGATTCGGACCGCCGGGGCAAATCAACTTTGGGCTTGGAGGCTTCGAAAGCGCCTGCCATGTTACCGCCCGGACTCGGACCGCTGGGCGGCACCTGAATAACATCGTGCTCTATGAGTATTCTTGCTTGGCAACCGAATACAAATGCCGATAGGAGCAGCAAGCTCGAGACTATAAAAGACGCCATCTAACAACTGACTATGAGTTCCTTCCTAGGTAGGTAACCACTCAATATATAGGAGGCTAGGGCGCCACGCGTGGAGTGCTACCTTAAATATAGAGATTAATTATATTATATATTAGATATATTTAAAGATTATCTATCCTAATTATTTTATAAATCTTTCCTATATATATATTGTTTTAAATAAACGCAGTTCATAATTATCCAGCTCACAACTTATTATTAATGTGTTCAGCCAGGTTAACTTTCGTGTGTGTGTATCATTCCTTTATAGGGTTTTGATGGATCTTTAATCGATTAAGTTTTGTCTAAATCTCTCGTGTGACACCCATGGAGTATGTGTTTATATATTATATGCATGTCTTTATGTGCAAAACACACGCACACACTCACTGTATTGCAGAAGCGTTCAGACATGTCTGTCTGAAAGTTGAGCAAACACTTCAACAGGGTGGTAGGCTGCTTACAATGCTTTAGGGACGTCCTCTAAACGACGACTAGAGGAACGAACAAAAACGATAAATAAATAACTAGACAAAATCACGGGCCAGGACTTATCGCGTTCCATCAAGAAGCGGTCTGGGAGAAGCTACAGAGAGCTCCGGTATTGCCCGTGTTCGAAGAAACGTACAAGGTGAGTGTTTTATTCTCTTATAATTCGATTCGTGTGTTTCTTGTTCATTTCCGGTTCAATCAGCTCCTGGGGCGTTGCCGACAGTTTAGCACCGATTTTCACCCTGCCACAG
The DNA here is from genome assembly GCA_003024785.1 of Selaginella tamariscina. NCBI lineage: Eukaryota > Viridiplantae > Streptophyta > Lycopodiopsida > Selaginellales > Selaginellaceae > Selaginella > Selaginella tamariscina. The sequence continues at coordinate 41,660 of PUQB01000291.1, forward strand.
TCCATAGAGACGACAGCGTGTCGCGATTGATGCTTCGGGACGTGTACAGGCCACCGGCTGAGGAAAACGAGGTGCTTGAGTGGCTCGGAACCTTTCTCAACTGGGGAAACCGATATCCCCGTATGGACGTATTATATACATTGTTATTTCCGGCATCCACTGTAGAATCCCCAAATATACATAGCAGGAACACCATATCCATTTGCTTTCTCATACTGTGCATTTGATATTACAAATATTACAAGAAAATTGTGAAAATTTATGAGATTAGTGTGCATCTCCACGTATTTCTTCTATATATATTAAACAGCCGTCGGATATCCGTCATATTTATTTATTTATGCCGCGCAAATGCTGTTCCCGAATTAAATGCCGGTCAGATGCGATGCCACGTCACGACGGTCTTTATTAGCGGTTGAATCCATTGCCGTATTGGATTCCATTACCGTCGGATATCTGCCTTAGCATTCATAGCCTTAACTGTATATATTCATGTGGTATAGATGTGCAGATGTTTTATTATATGGGGGTAGTCGCGTTTGTTTTTTCATTATAGAGTCGTATTAGTGTCCACACGTATTCCCTAGTTAATGAGTATTTTTCACGTGTGGCGCGCTGCGTGAGTGTGTGTGTGCGTGTGTGAGAGAGATATGTTTACTGGAATCTTGTATATGCACGTTTTCAGAATAGCAACACAAACCAGACCAGAGACACACATACAAACACGTATATATTATATATATGTGTAATGCGTTTTTTTCCAAGATAATACTTAAGTTTAACGACTTAAAGATAGTGACTTAAATTTATATTTAAGTTAAAGATTTTATTTAAGACACATAAACACTTAAGTCGGCTTAACATTTCCCATTCATTGTGATATTTAATTTTAAGTCACCTTTTGACTTGACTTAGTTAAGACTGAATGTTTTTGATAATTTTAAAGATGACTTAATAAAGTTAAGACTGACTTAACTTAACCAATAAACCCTAAAAGTTAAGATTGACATATGCATGTGAAGTTATAACTTTTGATTGTGCGATGACGGTGATGACGATGTATTTGTGTTATTAGTACAAGAAATAAGAGTTTTAAAAGTAAGATTTAGTTTCTCGTTGGAGTACTCCAATCCTACGTTTTCTGATGTGATGGCTGTATAATTCGAACAAGAAAAGAAAAATAGTGCTAACTGGATTTATGAACTGTTTGTCAGGGAAGTGGTAATTCAGGCTCAATCAAATAAAGTAAATATTAAGTATCATATAACACACGCACTGTGATGGACACGTATTAAAAATGGCCATTCACATTGGCGTTGGACATCATTCTTCAGTTCTTGCATTATTTCGTACACGCACAAATGTTTATACAATAATGTGTGTGTTTGTGTGTGAGACATAGAGAATTGGCATGTTACATATATATAGTTTTTATTTGCACATCTTATAAAACTAAAATCTTTTTCATATGAGAGAGACGATGAAATAATTTGTTTAATGTTGTTTATTTTATAATAATTAAAGCATTCGAAAGTTAGTTTGTTAAGTTTATTAAAAGCATTAACAACTCCATTTAAGTGACTGCAGCTGTTAGGTTTGAGACAGTTAAAGACAAGCGTGAAGATTTTTACAATTGGTGCTCCACCCTCAGAATGTAAGAAAAAGATGTAATCCAAAACGATAAGATGCCGTTATTAAATGATGTATGCAAGGGCAAAAGGCTTATTGTAGTGTAAGTATTAAGATTGCACGTGCTGCTTATGTAAAAATTATGGGTAAATAATACTTGTACAGGAAAAGGAGATAGCATTGCATTAAATACATACAACGAACTTTAAAAGAAGTGTATAAGTTTCCTTGCGTGTGTGTGAAGTGATGGCAAGAAGTATGAAGAGTTCATTTCATATGAAGAGATATAAAATGAAATTTACTAAGTAAGAAATATGAAGCGCTCGTTTTATATAGAGAGATGTAGCAGTGCAATTTACACTAAGTAAGAAGTAAAAAAGCTCGTTTTATATGGAAAGATGTAGCAGTGCAATTTACATTAAGTAAAGTAAAAAGTATAAGAATTCGTTTCATATGAAGAAATATGGTAATGCAATTTTTTAGTATAAAACAAATGAATAGAAATCCTCAGTGAAAACGCTAAAAATATATATTAACGACTTAAAATGGCTTATCGTTTTTTTTAGAGTTTCTCTTAGTAAACTGAACACACACCCACACAATGTAAATGCAAAGCATATATGTGTTAATGATGTACATCTGAATATTGAGTATGTATGCAGTAGTGAAATATATATATGTTGTATGGTGTAAACATATGTAATTCGTTTGAGCCACATTAATATTTATGATATTTACACATATCGGGAAACCAACCAAGAAAAGAAGAGGATATGATTGTGATGTTAGCGGGATTATTTGTGTAGTAGCATCCTTTTTTGAAATCATATTTTGAATTTTCTATATTTTCAAGCAGCATAATCATTCATGTTTATCATTATAGTTTCTTTTTCTTCGAGCTGATCTTTTATGTGTACAGCTTTCTTCTCAATAATATGGGAATTGCTGTTAACTCTAATTAATTTTCCTGCTCATAGTTGTGTTATGTATATACTTTATAATTTCGTTAGATTTTACCAATGGGACTGTTCATTCGAAATCTCTCTCTCCCTCACTCACGCACGTGCACATGCAGGTCTGCTTGTATGCATGTATACTTTATAATATATTCGGTATGCTCTTAACTGAGGAACTACCATTTGCAGTCTACTAATGTATTATATATAAATATACTTATAGAGAGATTATTTATTAAGATCCTTTATTAAGTCATCTTCATCATCTTCATCCTTTATACTGCACCATTTCGGATGTACAGGCTTATCACGCCCAACATCATGCCTGGCATCAAAAATAGAACTCTTGCCACGTGTTAAATACTCCGTTCCACGTCTTTGGAAATGGATGCCAATCTAATGTATTCTATAAAACAAAACAATATATGCTTTTGTACAACACACAATGTGTGTCTGTATGTATGTCAGTATTGTGTGTGTGTATAGATATCCACATACATACACTGTTTTATGTATATATTGAGATTACACACTAAAATGTTGTATATGTAAAATCGTGTGTGTGTAGTGTGAGTGATTATATACACATATTCACTAAACATAGTAACACACACTGCAATATCACACCACCCCATACACGTCTTGTCATGGTTACGAACTGTTGCTCCGTGGTTCATATGCACATGCACACACATCATACCTGTGTGTGTTTGTGTTTTCTTTATGCATGTGGAACCCTTTTCTGTAAACATTTCAAAAGTCACACACTTGTGTGCGCATGAAGGGACACACACACACACATTCAACTTAACAGTGCAGCTGCCATATATAAAGTGTACTAACCATGTTCTTTTCCACAATTTAAGTCGTGTGTGTGTGATTTAACTCTTTAAATCTTCTGCATATAAAGCAAGGTTAATGTATGAAAGGTGACTATATCTTGTAAACTTAACATACAAGATATAGTTAGAAGTCTAAGTTATGCATGATATTAAATATACATGCATAACTTAGCAACTCTTGATTCATGGAATATACACAGTTTACACACAAACTTTAATAAAAATTAATAATAATTAATGTAAGTTTGAATAATAAATATCGTATATTCACATGTTGCCATGAATCGATAAGGTTCAAACTTTATAAATAATAAACACTTTTTTTTATTTATTTTTTCAATGAAGTTAACTTATTAATTATATTATGCAAAGAGTTTGTTAATGAATATAATTTTTTTATAAATCTTTATTACTCATTTATAAACTAAATATTTTAAAATAATATATAATTATGTTTCATCTCTTCTAAATTACATAGGTACATTTCTAACATAGAGTTTAAAGTGTGAAATCTTATTTATAATCATTCTTTTATTATACTTTAAAATTTATTATATACATGAAACTCCAATATCATTACAAATTATATAAGAATTATATGAATTTAAAGAATGATATATATATATATATATGATTCAATTACATTAATAATATGTATAGCCTGTGCAAAACAAGGATGGAATTTATTTATGTTCGAAAAGATTTAAATATATAATAAAATTGGAAATATCATATATTATAATTGTTTTGAAATTTGAATGATAAAACAGCAATATTTAAACAACTTGGGTATTTTTATTTAAATGTTTAAATATAATAAAATTATTATGTAAATAAGAATTTAACATAATTTAACTTTAAATTCTTATTGATTATTATTTTTTTCTTTCACAAATAGGTTTTTCACTTCCACGTAATAATAAAAATATTTCATTTCTTTCTTCCTTCAAAACATATGATCTATTTAATACTAATGCAAAAATTTTGTTAATAAAAGGAAAATTGAAATGACTCATTTGTAAAAGCTAAATATTTAAAATAATATATTTATTTTTATTTTTCTAAATTTCTTAAGGTACATAATTATCATATTTTGATATATTTCACATACATTTATGAAGTGGTGAAATATTATTTATATTATAATAATAATTTGTTTATTATTAATACTTTAATATTTACTGTATACTTCGAAACTTTGATATTGTGTAAGAATTATATGAAATTAAGAGTTACTATATATATAAGTTAATTAATTTGAATAAAATGTGTGACTTATTCAAAAGATTAAACAAAATTTATTTTGTTGAAAATTAAGAAATACAGTTTTAAATTATAATAATAAGATCAAAATGTTTATCTATAATAATTATTATAAAAAATTATTACGTAAATAAGAACTTTAACATAATTCAACTTTCAAATTCTTATTGATTATAATTTATTATTTTTTACAAAAAGGTTTTTCATTTTACCATAATAAACAATAGATATATTTTATTTATTTCTTTCTTCAAGGCATATGACTTATAAATTATATTATGCAGATTTTTTATAATAAAGTATAAAATTAAACAACTCATTTGAATAAGCTAAATATTTAAAATAATATTCAGTTTAATTATTTATTCTAAATTACTTAAGTACATAATTGTTCATATTTTAATACATTTCCAACATACATTTATGAAGTGTGAAACCTTACTTATATTAATAATAATTCTTTTATTATTAATACTTTTAATACTCATATACACTCAAAACTCTAATATAATAAAAATCATGTAAGAATTATATATTCTTATACAAATTTAAAGAGTTTATATGTGTGTGTGTGTGCGTGTGTGTGTTGTAATAACAATATTTAAACAACTTAGGTAATTTTTATTTAAAATGCTTAAATAATAAATGAAATTATTATATAATTCAGCTTTTATTTCTTATTAATTATAATTTTGGTCTTTCATAAGTAGGCTTTTAATTTTACCCATAATCAATAATAAATATATTTTATATCTTTATTTCTTTAATGTATAACTTATAAATTATACTATGTAAAGATTTTGCTAATAAAAATAGAAACGTAAATGATCTAATAAACCTTTATTACATTTGTATAACTTAAATATTTAAATTAATATATAATTTATTTTTTACATTTTTTAAATTACATAAAATACATAATTATTCATATGTTGATATATTTCTAACATACATTTATAAAGTGTATACATTTATTAAGTGTGAAATATTACTTTTATTATAATAAGAATTTTTTGAAACTCCCTATACACAAAATTCTAATATCTTCAATTATGTCAAACTTATATGCTTTTATATGAATTTAATATACATATATATATATATTATATATATATATATATATATATATATATATATATATATGATTAGTTAATTTGAATAACCTTCTTTAAAACAAAATTTTTAAATTTATTTTAATTAAAAATTAATTAATTTATTTACATTTACTAAAAAATATTAATATGATAAAATATAGTAAAATATGCTAAATTTATTTTAAATTGATAATATTTTAAAATTAATTAAATAAAGAAATATTAAAAATATTTAACTTAAAAAATTAATATTAATACTAAAGTTAAGTTTAAAAAAGATAAACTAAAATTTGAATATATTTAGAAAATCCATGGTATATTAATAAAAAATATATATAAATAATATATATGTATACTAAATACATGTAAATAGTTAAAACAAGTACATTTGTAGTGCGTTATGTTTTATTAGGTGTATATATATTCATATACATATTCAGTTTATATAAATTATTTATTATACATTTTATTTCTCATATATTTTAATATATAACTTACTAATTATATAATATATATATTAAATACCATAATGTAAAACATGAAACAAAATGAGCTTGTTAACTTATTCTTAAAATATAAAAAATCCCTAGCTCATTTTTATTATATGAGTACGAATGAGTCTATTATTAGTTAAATAATTTGATTTTTAAATATGACTGATTGTTATTTGTTCTCCATAATTAAATTTAAATTAAATTTAGGATTTAAGGTTGTTGAGGTTAAATCTCAAAACAATTATATATATTAATGATTATAAATAATTTAATTTCTATTGTCAAATTTAAATTAAATTTAGGGTTTTTCAAATTAATACAATTAAATCTATATGATTAGTACAATTTAGGGATTTATTATTTTTAAAAATATATAATTTTTCATCATTTAAAATAAATATATCAAGTTTGATATTTTAAAAGAACCACAATTAATGTAAATTATAACATATATAAATTCTATAAAAAAATATGCAAATATTTATTTCAAACCTTTAACTTATGTCAACCTTTTAATCTAATCAATTTTGTAAATAAATTTTTATTTTGTAAATAATAAAGTCCTTTATTATTATTTCATTACCCTTTATTCTTGTTTATTAAATTCACCTTTATTTATTTTAAAAATATTTTACAATATATATATAAATTATTACTAGAATTTTAAAAGAACTTAATTAATAAAAACTATAAAACATACGCCTTATTTACTTTATATCCACTAAAAACACTTTAAAACTCAACTTAAATTTCATTCATATCTTTCTCTTTACTAACCACTTATAATATTTCTCCTACTTTTTACTCTTAAAACTATAATCGATGTCAATCATGTTTTATAATCTTATTATATGTATCGATGTTAATAATGTTATAAAGACATGTACTTAAATGTATACCAAAGCTAATGCAATCTCTTAATGTTTAATTTAATATATTGTTAACACTTTAAATATTACTTTATTATTATTTATTTATACATTTAAATTAAATTCAACTTTTGATTATCAAATTTTATTAACATTATATCATTGTCTCTTATTGTGATATGAATCTAATAATGTAATATATTTTATGTCTGATTTTATTTTTGAAACTTTCTGAAAAAAATTATAAAATAATTGAACTTTATTTAAGATGAATGATTATCTATTATTAATCAATATATCCCAAATGATGTTATTTTAGAAGTGTTAATTATACAAAAACTGAATATTATTTAAAAAATAAAATATTTTCATAATATTATATTTATATAAATGTATTTTAAATATATTTTATGTGCATGTATAATACAGCAAAGGTTTATATATAATACTGTAATAGTATGTTATGGTATTCTTAAGGAAATTGTGAGTAATAAAGGAAAGCATTTCATAATGAAACGATAGAAATGCTCATGAAAGAGTTTGTGATAAAACATAAGAAGTCCACACCATATTATCCATAGGGTAATGGACATGCTGAGTTACAAACAAAGTCCTTAAAAATGTTTTAAAGAAGGTGGTTTAAGAAAGTAGAAAGGATTGGGATGTATGTGCATGCATATCATCCAAAATATGAGATCAAGATATATTAAATAATAATTTAGTTTCAAAATATATACACATATTTATAAACATATATATTTATTCTAATATGAAAATCTGTTGACGAGAATAAGTACTCTCCTGTAACCAAGCTCTTTAAACTTTTGGGCAATTGTAAAGGAAAACGATTGATATTTATTTTTCTTACATTAATAAATTTTTTCATTTGAAATTTGTATTTTATAATAGTTAATTTAAAAATTTACAGTGGGATTTTTTTATCTTTAAATATAATTCCAATATTAAAATTAAAATTATTACAATTATAAACTTATATATTAAACTTAAATGTCACCATATAAACTTATATATTAAACTAAAATTATTATTAATGTCATGATATAAACCTATATTAGACTTAAGATTGTTATTAATGTCATACCAAACCCACTTATTAAACTTTTACGTTGAAATGATGTATTCACATATGCACACACTCTTGTATGCATTTGTAGATGTGTATATGTGTGTGTGTTTACGTCATGTCAACGTATTAACATTATACACGCTTATGATTACATCATGCATATGCATACAGCGGAGATACCGGCGGTTGGGTGGCCGGTCTGAAATGCATATATATATATATATATATTAGTGCAGATACGTTTTTTAATAAACTATTAATATAAAAACATCCTTTTTGTATTCTAATCATAAGTATCAGTTGTAGATATAATTCGTATATAGATGTATTACATGTATATTTAAATTCTCTCTCGTGTGTGTTTCTCTCCTGCTATATATAGAGAGAGAGAGATCAGTTAATACACTTCTATTATATATATGTGATGTTGGTGCCACATATGTGATGGTTTAGATAGCAAGCTTCAGAAGCCAAGTAAATCTATAAACTCAAATCCTTGGCCACGAAGTTGTGTATGGTATGGTATACATATATTAAATTTTGATGCACATACATACATACATATAATGATATACACATCATATAAAAAATGTACATGCTATATACAAAGTAATTTGACAAATGATGTAAATAATTGTTTCATTGTGACCTATTAATTCAGATGTAAATTTAATATACTTCTGTATGCATGCCTATTTGCTAGCATTATTAATTAAAGTCCGACTCGGAAGGACTAGAATTAGTCAAATAATATATAAAATGCTTTATTATTTTAATTATTAGCCTTCCTCTTGTAGCATATGTAGATATTGCGCCTGCTAAGCAAGTTGTTGTTTTTCGTTTGACCTGTACAAATTACTTATCACAAATCGTGTCAATATACAGTTGTTGGGGAGGATTATGTTATGCAGTTTTTGTATTAGTGATAATTAATTAAAATTTGATTAGTGAGTAAATATTAAAAATCAGGAAAATATATATTTAAGAAAACGTATATATATAAATCATGTATATAGTAACTCTGAAGGTTTTTTTTCATAAAATCGTGAAAATAATTATTTAATTAATTTAATTAAGAGAGGGGCCCCAGTTGTTGCTAATGAATGATGAATCTCTTCTTAATCATGTAGTTTATCCCAAAATATCCTCGTCTCAAACTCTTCTTCTCGTAGAAATAATGGATACTTTTTCTACAAACTCAACATGCAGTCCAATATATAATCCACCACTTCCCCTGCACTCAATCGTTGCTGTCATCGGCGCTCAGTACTGTGCCGCTGTACCTCTGCAGTTGGTATTTTCCAAAATATACACGGACCAGTACACCGCGCAGGATGCAGCCGGTCGCATGTTCTTCAGAAGTGAGGTGCAAGATGGGAAGAAAATACTCCTGGACTATGCAGATAATCGTATTTTCTCTTTCAAGGACAAGGTGAGTTTTATACTGCGATATTTTTCTTCATACTGCAAATTATTATTTAAAATCTAGTAAAGAATGCAACAACTAATTGTAATAATATTTTTGTTTTATAATAAAGATATTTACCTTAAGTGACAACTGCTATGGATGCCGAGGAAACGACAGGCTCTTCACAGTCAAGAAATCTCAGTCTATCAATGGTTTAAAGGTGTTCCTCAATTCAGACAAAGGGCGTCGTGTTAATGGAAGAGGGAATATACTTTTTATGCTGGGAACAGAGAGATAGCCTGCGTAAGTTGTGTCATGTGTGTGTGTTTCTATCTATCTATCTATCTATATAGATAGATAGAGAGAGAGATATGCAGGCAAGGCGAAGAGCAGGAGCTATGAAGTATGACGTGAACATTGTGGGTGGCGTGGACTCAGCGTTTATAATTGCAGTCATGCTGATTGTAGATAGTGTTCTTCATAAAGAGAAGGAAAAGAATTCGCAAGATGGGACTGTTGCAGCAGTGGAGGTTCTCTCAGCTGCCTTCTCTGAAGACTGAACAAGTTTTCATACAAAAAAGAGAGTACTAGTGCATCGCTCACTCCGAGCTGTATAAGTTAGCCAAAAGAAGAAATACACACAGAGGTGTGATGTATATGTGAGGAATGTTGAAATCTGTATTTTATAATATATGTTATTAGTAGCTACAGTAAACCAGAAAAAAAAAAACCATTTTGTAAAAGGAACTATAGCAAGATACAAACAATTACGATAAGTAAGAAATATTTAAAACAAACGTACATGTGTGTGCGTGTGTGTATGTATTAATTTCTAGAACACTAAATCTTTGGTCATAACTGTTGGAATCGCACGACGCCAACGCCCTTGTTCTCTTTGGATTTGAGGCTAAGAACCCTAAAACGTGTTTAGCATACCACATGATATGTTTGGTTTACTGCAACACTCCCCAAGTCAAACTTAATCCTAAAGAAAGAGGAACTTGTTAGAGTCCAGAGGTTTGTTGAAGATATTTGTCAACATTTCCTTCGTAGGAATGTAGTTGATACCTACAAGTCCAACTTCCACTTGCTTTTGCACATAGTGTAATTGGACAAGGATATGTTTGTTGCAACCGTGAAAAACAGGTTTTAGAGTCATAACAATGCTACTTTGGTTGTTACACCATCTAGTGATGGGACTTGAGCCATACAAACTCCTTGCAGCTCATCGTGAAAGTGATGTATTTAACATGGTACATACTGAAAACCCATGTGGAGCGGCATCCCTTGTTGATGGCCCAACTGGAATCAATGTAATAGACCAATGTTGTGTCACTCACAAAATAGAACAAACCATGATCTACTATCCCCTTGAAATAGCACAAAATGTGCTTAGTAGCCTTCTAATGGTTGGTGCATGGTTGTGTGTTGAATTGGCTTAACACAATGGTGGTATATCTATGTCCGACTTTATCAAGAGTGTTAAGTACATCAAGCAACTAATTAGACTTTGGAAGGGGACCTCTTCGGCAAGCTCCTCCCCAGCCAGTGACCATAGGTGTCCATGTGCAAGGTCGTGAGTAGCTCCACATATTGTCTCTAATGTAATTTCATCGTGGCCTTAAGGTCCTCATCCCCAGTGACCATAAGTCATCAACATAGAGAGTGATGATGAACATGTCTTTGCCATCACCTTCATATAAACATTGGAATCTACAGTAGCACATTGAAAATCATGTCGCGAAGTGCCTCATTAAACTTGTGATACCATACATGTAAGGATTGTTTGAGGCCATATAAGGCCTTTCAAAGCTTCTAGGCTTTGGTAGGATCTCCATGACCAAGAAACCTAGTGGGAATGCACATAAGGATCTCTTCATCTAACTCTCTACACTCATATGATGGACCTTCCACTTTTTGGCATTGGTAATAGCCAAAATCATTAGCACACTCATCATCTTGAGTATATGTGAAAAGGTCTCATCATAGTTGATGCCTTTTACTTGCGTAAAGCTTTTGGCCACAAGACGAGCCTTATAGTAGTGTTGGTCAATCGTATTATTATGAGTGCGTTTGAACGCCCATTTAAAGTCCATGAATGTAAGTGCCTAAAAGGCAAATCATTAGTAAGTGATGCAGGATTCTTAAACTCATCACGAAGCTTTCGAATCCACAGCTCAACTTTTTGAACTTCCCGAACCTCATCCAAAGATGGCAAATCTAATTCTACACCTTGAGGACACTAAATGTCAAGCACAGCAATTGCTGATGGTACCGAATCTTCGCTCCTTAGGGACATAAGAAGAGAAAAAAGGTGGAAGAGAAGCTCGAGAAAGAACATCAACATCAGCTATGGAACTACATGGGCGATGAACAACTTCAAAGTTGTAAATTTGAAGTTTCAAGGCCACCAAGCAATATGGTCAATTAAATTCTTCCGCTTCAACAATGAAGTTACTACTGCATGATCGCCTTCTAACAGTGTCTGAGAACCATGTAAGTAGGCATGGAGCTTCTCAAAACCCCAAATTGTTGCTAAACTTTCTTGGAATAGTTCACCTTTGATGGCTGCAACGTAAGGCTAATGTGCATAATGGGATGTTATTGACCAGGTACACTCGTGCTCTCATACATCAATACGCCCTCGAGACCAATGTCAGAAGCATCCATACGCAAAATGAAAGGACGAGTGTAATTAAGGTACGCCAAAACTGGAGAAGTCATCAACATTTCTTTAAGATCCGCAAACGCCTGTTTGGAATCCTTAAACCAGACAAAAAATGACATTGAAACTTCAGCAATGCCCGCAACGGTGCAATACAATCTAAAAGATGATCCACAAAACGGCCAGATATTGTAATATCTTTGCCAAGAAAGTGTTACACATTGTTCACACACTTCAGCGTAGGGAACTTCAAAACTGCAACAAGTTTGTCAAGATTGACTTGTAAACCTTCACGAGAAATGAAAAAGCCAAGATAAATGGTGTCCTTAATCCAAACATACAATTAGACGACTTCAACTTCAAATTAACTTCTTGTAGCCGATTTAAAACCTTGCGTACATCATCGACATGCTCCTCCCATGTTCCATCTGAGTGGATTAAAACATCGTCAATGAAGTTGGTAGTTACTCCAGTATATCGCAAAGAACCTCATCCATCATACATTGGAAAGTCACTGGAGCATTACTTAAACCGAAAGGCATCACTAAGAACTCATACATACTAAATGGTGTTCGAAAAGCAGTCTTGGGAATGTCCATGTTAGCCATTAAAACTTGTCAATATTCAGAAGCAAATTTAATTTGGTGAACCAACGGTTCTGCCCTAGTCAATCCAAAAGATTTGCAATATGAGGAAGTGGGTGCACATCTGAAATGGTTACATCATTTAATGGGTGATAGTTGATACAAAATCAAACGCTCCCATCCGGCTTCGTCACAAGATGAGGTTCGCACACCCAAGGACTTTCAAGATTTCTGAATAACACCCTTCTTCAATATCTCCTTAACATTTGCTCATAAGATCTTGAGCTCCTTTGGTGACTGATGCCAAATATGTACCTTAATTGGCCTAGCATCCCATTTAGAATAGGGTGGCATGTCACAATCTTGGCCCCATATGACAAGTTGAAATTGAAAAGATCAACATACTCCTTCTTGAGTTGACCAATGACTACAATATAACAATTATTTAAGGGATTCAAAGAGGGAAAGGAAGAGCATAAAGGAAAAATGGTCGAAAGTAAGGGTGAAACAAAAGTGATGGAAGTAAAGGTGAAAGTAAATGGATGAAGTGGAATAAAAGTAAAAGAAATGAAAGAAAGATGAAAGAGAGTCAAATAGGGGGAGACTTTTCAAAGTCACACTTAGCATGATCGCAAGTCAACCCATCCATACAAGAATAAGGTGAAAAGCTTAACTCAACACTACCCATAAAGATTGAAGCTCAAGCTCACAATCGTCCACACGAACAACAATGTTAACTTCATCCCACAAACAAGCATGAGTGTGTATGTTGCCGTACATAATAAAGACTGGTTCTACCGCACGATGCAAATAAAGATTACAACATGTAATAATAGATTGAGAAATAAAAGACAAAATTCGAATTTGTATTCACCAATAATAAAAGAAAAACAGGACGTGTTGTGTGATTAAATTGAGCTTAAAAAATGAAGTCCAGATGAATTAGTGCCGAGTGAACCCCTTGATGATACTCCTGAAAGAAAGATGGAAGGGTCATTAATTTATTTGCACAAGAACCCTCCTTTACTCGTGTGATTCATCATTTCCTAGAAGATCCACCGTATCAAGACCTTCTACCACAGCAATGCCAACCGGACGTTGTTGATGCTAGGGCCTCCACCCCAAAAATGGGGGATGCCAATCAGGAGACCGTTAACAACGCCGATATGTGTGTCCAAACTCATCACACACCCAATAATGAATTGCACATCCACATCCCCATCCACGAGCCCAACCTTGTGTTGGTACACGAGCAGCGACAATATCAACCTCTATCGGAGCAGGACTATCCCCAACATGAAATGAAACGAGAGAATGTAAAGATGCAAGTGGGAGAGACAATGACTCATATTGTTGTGCCAGCCTTAAAGCATCATCAAGAGTCACTAGAGCTAGTGCATATACAAGCTCCATGAGGTTTTGACGAAGTGCTAGCCACAACATACCTAACTTGATGTGTTCCGACATGTTATGTTCTACACATAGCAAAAGGCCGAATGCAAACACCGAATTGTATCACTGACTTGGCTTCTGACGAATACGATGCAATTGCTGAAAAGCATTGTCATAATCGTTCGCATGCCCAAATGCACGTTTGAAGATCTCTGAAAAAATACTTCAATCCTCACGAGTTGCAACGTCCAGACCATTGTACCATTGCAACATCGTCCCTTAAAGATAAGTAGGAAACTCGCGCAAACACTAAATATTGTCTCATGAATGATATGTGGTGACCATGGTGAATTGGTCAAACCATTTATACACATTATCCTCAAGACTTTTGTGAAAGAAATCTGGTCGGATGTGAGGATTTGCAGTATGAGCAAGAAGAGTACCATGGCCTGTGAATGTTGCCATCAATTAAGAATGATTATTCAACTGTATCCGCATGACATCCAATAATTGCATGAATAACTATTTCACAGATAAAGGATTTGCCTGTTGTGCATCCACAAAAGTCTACAAAAAAAGAATAATCTAAACAATGAAAAAACTTAAATCTAATTAGACAAAGAAGATCTATAAAAAAGACACACAAATACCAACGGTTTGTAAGGATAATTAGAAGTGCTCCTCACCTCCACCAATGTGAGACTTAAAATATAAATGTATATATTATTTGCCCAAAAACCTTAACTTATAACAATAGCGAGTGGTCTATATTAAATTTAATTTAATGGCTATTAAAATTCACTATGCTAATAATAATATATTCACATGCAGCATGTTTAACTAATTATTGTGATATTGACTAAATTGTATATATTGTGATTTATAAGCCTAATAAATAACATAGTCTAATAGTAGTACAAAATGTGTAACAAAAAGTTATGTAACTATTATATATAAATGATATTAAAGCATATATAACTCTATAAACTCATACAGTTTTTCCTTAAACGTTTTGTATGGATTTGTACACGCACGCACTAAAATATTACATGCCATTATTTCAATTGTATGAGCATATTTTATATTTTAATTATATAACTATATAATATACATTTAGATTATATAACTATATTTATATATAATCAAGTTTTGTATGACATTCTATTATTTAAATAAATACGACTTTTATAATGCATAACGAATGTGCGTGCATGCGTGCGTGTGTTTTTGACTATGTGCATGCAGAAATTAAATAGTAGTAGTAAAGTCAAATTATGAATTTAATAATATAATAAATACGACTTTTATAGTGCATAACGTGTGTGTGTGCATGTATGTGCGTGTGCTTTTAACTATGTACATGCAGAAATTAATTAATAGCAGTTAAGTCATAAATTGTGAATTTAATAATATAATAAGTACGACTTTTATAGTGCACAACGTGAGTGTGTGTGTGTGCGCGCGTTGTTTTTGACTATGTGCATGCAGAAATTAAATAATAGTAGTAAAGTCAAAAGTTGTGAAGTTTTTAAATAAATACTTTTCTACATTAATATTAAGTTTAAAATTTAATTAAATAAGATTATATTACCAGATTAATCATCATATTGTTGTTGATAATAGCTACTTGAGCTCCAGGTTGGCGGTGTTTGACTTTCTGGCATGCCAACTTGTTACTGCATTTTCCCATTTGCAAAATAGTCATAAAAGTAGAAACATATTAAAATAAGTTATATTTAAAATTTGAAATGTATTTACAAACTTTAAAGTTTATTATTATTCATAACATTAGCAAGTAAACATATTCATAAATTATCATAAATATTTCAGTAAATATTAAAAATGCCATAATAGTTTATTTTACTATATTATATTACCATAAATGTTTTAAAGTTAAATACCATGAATTATTATTAATTTCTGTCAGAAAATTAACTTTGAAGTGAATTCAGGGGTATATATTTAAATTCAAAACTTTTGGGGTATATTTTTAAAATATGCAAAACATAAGGGATAGAATTCACATTTTCCAATATTAATTTAAATATTAATGAAAACTTTGTTTTAAACTAATGTAAATGTTAGATATATGTATTTATAATATAAATGTGATATTTGTTTGAAGTAACCAATGCAAAGAGTAACAACTGCATAAAACATTTGATCATGTGTTTGGGTGTGTGTATAAATGTATACCCCCAATGGAAGAAAAGAAATCCAAAAAGTACGTGTTCCAACCCGTGGAAGAAAAGTTAATACACGCACGCACGCTAATATGTGTATGTATGTATGTACGTGTACAACATTTAATACACACATACAAAATGTTTACCTTCGATATTGAGGAGACGAAATAATACCACGAACAACCATAATAGACCACTGAAACATGTAATGGAAGAGTATTATAATCTTGTTATAAACACAACATATTAGGATTCTAAGACTCAACTTTTAAATATGAATATGTACGCATGTACATATACAAATATAATCGTGTTCTTCTAATATATGCCTCCATATATACACATAGTTACACACACACGCACGCACGCACATAGCTTCTTACCTTATACCTATTACTTTTCGGAAATCATCCTCAAGAACGAGCATTATAAGTCAGAATTACTTCTTAAATTATGTTTCTGCATAACATAGCATACATATAAACAAACATCCGCATTCAATATGCACACACTTACATATATGTATGCACGTGTATGCGTAGGCATACAAACAGTTAAAGTAAATGGGATAATAAAAATGGTACCATATATATGTTTATCAATTTGAAGAATCATTTAGTTTAATTAAAAAACGTATTTATCACCTTATATCTTGTTAGTAACAAAGTTAAGCAACTAGAAACCACGTGAACAGTTGCCGAGACGAAATTTAAAGGAAGATGTGTAGCTTGTGTAAATTTGCCCTTGAACCACCTAGTTAAACTCAACGGGAAATGAGAAAAAGGGTCTCTTGCTACTTTATTATAAATACAATGTGCTATTATGGGCATACAGTCTCTCGTAATGGGATTTTGCTTAAGGTTGACTGAGCCAAAGAGCTTGGAAGCGATTGAATGATGTTTATGGCAAAAAGTTTAACATGAAGGTCATGGGGATTCATTCACTTTAAAATTACATATTTGAAGATGACAGAGATATGCAGCAACATTTGACTACTTAAGTCGGTTGTTTGCAAATCTTGTTGGCCAAGGAAAACACAAGGTTCCTGATTTGATGTAAAGAGTTGTTGCCAAAGCATTGATGCATGAACCAAATATTTCATTTAACAAGGCAATCACAAAGTTAGTGAATACCTCCCTACTATGCAAGGAGAAGACTCAGACGTATAAAATGCATTGTGCAATGTATGCCACGAGAGAGCTATTGCAGGCTCTAGTGAAATAAAATGAAAGGCAAAGTGGTTGTGGACATAATGTTGTGTGTGGAGGTCAAGTTGGTCTTAACAACCAGTAGTGTAGCTACGAACCTGAGTAAGCCCCTAATTAAAGTAAGTGAGGAGATCAAGGAAGAAAGACACAACGTGAAAGTCGAGCAACGAGGGCAAACATGGGTTCTTAATTATGAATGTATCAACCTCATAAGTATGAATAAATTCATGTTTAAGCAATATAAGTTAGTGTAAGAAGTCAAAGGAGTGTCTTAAGCGATGATACTTTTGGGATCCAAGGTAATGAAAAGTTTCACTTCGTTCTTGAGAATAAAAGTGAAATGATTTTTTCAAATGCCATACATGTTCTTGATTTGAAGAAGGAACTTGATATTTGTAGCCAAGGTGTGTGACAATAGTGTAGTGGTTGTCTTTATTGTGACAATGTGTTTTTCATGGAAAAGTCCAGTTTGGAAAAAGGTTGCTCAATAGGAGATGCCAAGAGAATTTATATGAGGTATTGTCTCATGTGCAGTAAGTGACATTTGTTGAACAATTACAACCTCATGTTCATCTTTGGCATTGTTGTTTTGGCCATGCAAATTACAAAGCACTGCAAGAGTTGGTGACAAAAAATATGGTAATGGGGTTGGACCATAAAAATAAGATCAACCCTAGTTTTTCTGAGTCTTGCATGTTGGGAAAACACTTCCGACGAAATTTCACTATGTCCAAACGTTAAGCTCATTCATTCAAACTTATGCGGATGTGCCTAACCATTTTGGTGTGAAGTATTTTATAATTCTCATCAACAACTTCAACCGCAAGACATGTGTCTTCTTCTTAAGGAGTAAAAATGAAGTTGTAAAGGCCTTCAAACATTTTAAGGCCTTTGTAAAGACCTAAATGGACCAAAAAATCAAGGCGCTAAGAATTGATGGATAATGTCTTTCATCATGTTTATTGCACCTATGGATCCAGCACGAAGTCATATCATACTATACTCCATAGCAGAATGGAGTATCGAATGGAAGAATTAACATTGGTAAATGCAACACAAAGCTTCTTACTTGATGCAATTCTTGACCAATTGCGAAAGAAACTTAATTTAAAGAGTAATAAGTTTATCTTTATCAGTTATGTGGGTGATGGGGAACGCAATTATAAAGGGTATAAATTTCGGGATCCACTTGCCAAAGTCACCCTTATCAGCACCAAAGTCACCCATGTTATCTTTGTTGAGAATAACTTCACTGGTAAGGTGGTGAAACTAGCATTTACGAGTTTCATTAATGAGAATCTCTTGGTACTTACTATTCATTTTGGGTTTTAAGATCTCGAAGGTAATGGTGCTATTGAGAGTGATGATACCGGACATGGGCTTCCCTTGTCATGAGAATGATGATGGTGGTGCTAATGCGGATGATGAGGTTGAACTTTAGCATCCTCATCCACTAAAAGATGCCCAACCCACTAATGAAGCTTCACAACAGTGGTTGTCAACCATGTCCATCACCATTAGGGCATGCTCAACTCAATCGAAATATTGGATGGCCCTCATTTACATAGGCCATCACGCAAGGTTTTGAAAGATGTGACTACCATGTTTGACTAAAATGAAACCAAATTATGCATGTTTGTGAACGAGACCGTCCCTTGGATATATGATGAAGCAGTCCATGGGGTTAATTCCAAGTTTTTGCGTGCTGGCATTTAGGACGAGATAAATTCTCTCATTAAGAATAAAACTTTTAACATTTGTGACTCAAGAGGACCCAAGTTTAGGTGTTCAAACGCAATCATGATAATATGATTAATCAACACCTCGTCTTGTGGCTAAAACTTTACGCAAGTAAAGGCATCAACTATGATGAGACCTTTTCACATGTTCTCAATATGATGAGTGTGCTGGTGATTTTAGTTATTACCAATACCAAAAAGTGGAAGGTCCATCATATGAATGTAGAGAGTTGGATGAAAAGATCCTTGTGCACATTCCCATTAGGTTTCTTGGTCATGGAAATCCTACCAAAGTCTAGAAGCTTTGAAAGGCCTTATATGGCCTCAAGCAATCCTCACATGTATGGTATCACAAGTTTGATGAGGCACTTCACCAACATGGTTTTCAGTGTGCTACTGTAGATTCCAATGTTTATATGAGAGGTGATGCCAAAGACAGTTCATCATCACTCTCTATGTTGATGACTTATGGTCACGAGGATGAGGGTGTCATTTGTGACCTTAAGACTAAGCTTGTTAAACCTTCCAGATGAAGAACCTAGGTGAAGTTCACACCTTCTTGGGTGTTTTGGTGGAACAAGATATCAAGACTATTATGATGAAATTACATTAGAGACAATATGTGGAGCTACTCACGACTTGCATGTGAACACCTATGGTCACTAGCACCCTCACACATGAAAATGTTGAGAAGGAGCTGGCCAAAGAGGTCCCCTATCGAAGTTTAATTAGTTGCTTGATGTACTTGGCACTCTTGATAAGGCCGAACATATGCTATACCACCATTGTGTTAAGCCAATTCAACACACAACCATGCACCAACTATTAGAAGGCTACTAAGCACATTTGTGCTATTTCAAGGGATAGTAGATCATGGTTTGTTCTATTCCGTGACTGACACAACATTGGTCTATTACATTGATTCCAATTGGGCCATCAACAAGGGATGCCACTCCACCATGGGTTTTAATATGTACCATGTTGAATACATCCCTTTCACGATGAGCTGCAAGGAGTTTGTATGGCTAACCCCATCACTAGATAGTGTGACAACCAAAGTAGCATTGCCATGACTCGAAACTTGTTTTTCACGGTTGCAACAAACATATCCTTGTCCAATTACACTATGTGCAAAAGCAAGTGGAAGTTAGACTTGTACGGAGAAAATGTTGATAAATATTTCCAACAAACCTCTGGACCCTAACAAGTTCCTCTTCTTCAGGATTAAGTTTGACTTGCGTTGATGTTTGGATTACGGAGTGTTGGAGTAAACCAAACATATCACTGTGGGGAGGCGTGGTATGCTAAACAAGTTTTATGGTTCTTAGCCTCAAATCCAAAGACAACAATGGCGTCGTGCGATTCAACAGTTATGACCAAAGATTTACTGTTCTATAAATTAATACATACATACACGCACACACATGTAAGTTTGTTTTAAATATTTTATTGTAATCGTTTGTATTTTGCTGTAGTTCCTTTTACAAAATGGTCTTTTTATTTTCTAGTTTACTGTAGCTACCAGCAAATTTATTGTAATTAAATTTGTGGTCGAATAGTGGTCTGAAAGCAAATTTGCTTTCATATTACCAAGTAATCTATTATAGAATATTTTGTACTATATTAGATTCTTTATTATATTCTGTAAAGGATAATTGGATATTTTGGTGTGAGTGATCAATTTTTAATAATTAAATTACAAATGAAATTATAAGCATGTTTAGGAAAGCCTATGTTTTTGGATTGCCGCGGCTTCTTGTCCAGGTCTTGAAACTCTAGAATGGGTCAATGCCTCTTGCTATGCAATCCGTTTCCCCCTTTTCTCATTTATGTAAGAATTATATTCCTTTGATGTTAAAACCACTACATCGAGCTTTCTTTCAGCTCCTAAAGCTTTACATCTCTTTCTAAGAGATGGACGAGTTTTTCAAAATGTGTTTGATCACTTGCTGAGGCCTAAAATGTTGACCATAACAGTGATCACAATACTTGCAATATTAACATTGTTCTTGAATACACAATACTACCTCACATCGATGTCATTGTCTGCCATTCTCATAGTCTCACTCACAAGCTTCACTTTCACTGTATTAGAAAAATGTAAAAAAATCCGAAAAAGGTAAAAATGAGCTTGACAGAAGAGACAACAGAATATTCTTTGACATTGAATTACAATAAGAAAAAAACTTAATTTTAATTAATCATGATGTTCTGTCGAACAGAGTAGCTGGTAGCTACTAATAACATATATTACATATTTCAATATTCCTCACATATACATCACACCTCTGTGTGTGTATTTCTTCTTTTGGCTAACTTATACAGCTCGGAGTGAGCGATGCACTAGTACTCTCTTTTTTGTATGAAAACTTGTTCAGTCTTCAGAGAAGGCAGCTGAGAGAACCTCCACTTCTGCAACAGTCCCATTTTGCGAATTCTTTTCCTTCTCTTTATGAAGAACACTATCTACAATCAGCATGACTGCAATTATAAATGCTGAGTCCACGCCACCCACAATGTTCACGTCATACTTCATAGCTCCTGCTCTTTGCCTTGCCTGCATATCTCTCTCTCTCTATCCATATAGATAGATAGATAGATAGAAACACACACACATGACACAACTTACGCAGGCTATCTCTCTGTTCCCAGCATAAAAAGTATATTCCCCACTTCCATTAACACGGAAATCTGGACGCCCTTTGTCTGAATTGAGGAACACCTTTAAACCATTGATAGACTGAGATTTCTTGACTGTGAAGAGCTTATCGTTTCCTCGGTATCCATAGCAGGTGTCACTTACGGTAAATATCTTTATTATAAAACAAAAAAATTATTACAATTAATTGTTGTATTCTTTACTAGATTTTAATAATAATTCGCAGTATGAAGAAAAATATCGCAGTATAAAAGCTCACCTTGTCCTTGAAAGAGAAAATACGATTATCTGCATAGTCCAGGAGTATTTTCTTCCCGTCTTGCACCTCAGTTCTGAAGAACATGCGACCGGCTGCATCCTGCGCGGTGTACTGGTCCCTGTATATTTTAGAAAATACCAACTGCAGAGGTACAGCGGCACAGTACTGAGCGCCGATGACAGCAACGATTGAGTGCGAGGGAAGTGGTGGATTATATATTGGACTGCATGTTGAGTTTGTAGAAAAAGTATCCATTGATTTTCTATGAGAAGAAGAGTTTGAGACGAGGATATTTGGGATAAACTACATCATTAAAAAGAGATTCATTATTCATTAGCAACTGGGGCCCCTCTCTTAATTATAATTAATTAAATAATTATTTTGATACAAATGAAAAAAAGACCTTCAGAGTTACTATATACATGATTTGATATATATACTGATTTTTAATATTTACTAACTAATTAAATTTTAATTAATTATCACTAATACAAAAACTGCATAACATAATCCTCCCAACAACTGTATATTGACACGATTTGTGATAAGTAATTTGTACAGGTCAAACGAAAACAACAAAAACTATGCTTAGCAGGCGCAATATCTACGTATGCTTACAAGAGGAAGGCTAATAATTAATTATTTGACTAATTCTAGTCCTTCCGAATAGGATTTTAATTAATAATGCTAGCAAATAGGCATGCATACATAAGTATATTAAATTTACATCTGAATTAATAAGTTACAATGAAACAATTATTTACATCATTTGTCAAATTACTTTGTATATAGCATGTACATTTTTATATGATATGTGTATATGTATGTATATATGTGCATCAAGATTTAATATATGTATACCATACCATACACAACTTCGTGGCCAAGGATTTGAGTTTATAGATTTACTTGGCTTCTGAAGCTTGCTATCTAAACCATAGCATGTGATGCTCTTTAAATGGCACCAACATCTATATCTACATATATATATGTGTGTGTGAGAATTAAAAATCTACATAATACATCTATATGCAGAACTGTATTAACTGATCTCTCTCTCTCTATATATATAGCAGGAGAGAGACACACTCGAGAGAGAATTTAAATATACATGTAATACATCTATATACGAATTATATCTACAACTAATACTTATGGATTAGAATACAAAAAGGATGTTTTTGTATTAATAGTATACTAAAAAACGTATCTGCACTAATATATATATATATATATATATATATATATATGCATTTCAGACCGGCCACCCAACCGCCGGTATCTCCGCTGTATGCATATGCATGATGTAATCATAAGCGTGTTAATATGTTGACATGATGTAAACACACACACATATACACATCTACAAATGCATACAAGAGTGTGTGCATATGTGAATAGATCATTTCAACGTAAAAGTTTAATAAGTGGGTTTAGGGTTGACGGTACGACATTAATAACAATCTTTAAGTCTAATATATAGGTTTATATCATGAGATTAATAATAAATTTAGTTTAATATATAGTTTATATGGTGACATTTAAGTTTAATATATAAGTTTATAATTGTAATAATTTTAATTTTAATATTGGAATTATATTTAAAGATTAAAAAATCCCACTGTAAATTTTTAAATTAACTATTATAAAATACAAATTTCAAATGAAAAATATTATTAATGTAAGAAAAAGAAATAACAATCGTCTTCCTTTGCAATTGCCCAAAAGTTTAAAACAGCTTGGTTACAGGTAAGTTATTTTGATTTTTCTGCAGTCTCAAGCTCGTGATGGCACCAATGATGACACCAATCATGTCAATTCTGCCTGTCAGGTCTTATTATATATATATATACACATATATGAAGGCATGTGTGCATGCTTGTGCACGTATAGAGCATGTGTGTGTGTGTGTGTATTGTGATGAGATAAGCATATGTTTGCATGTGCTGCATCTTTCGTCTGCCATCGTATCAGAAAGGGGGTGAAGTTCTATAGAAAGTAAGATTAATGGTTTTCGATTTTGCTGCAGGCTCAACCTCGTGACAAACCAATCGTGTTGATTCTGCCTGTCAGGTTCTTATATCATATATATACATATATGAAGGCATGTGCGTATGCTTGTGCACGTATAGAGCCCTGTGTGTGGTGTGTTGTGATGAGATATGCATATGTTTGCCTGTGCTGCATTCTTTGTCTGCCATCGTATCAGAAAAGGGGGTGAAGTTCTATAGAATGAGCCGCTGTACACACACATACTAGTTGATATATGATGGTCATTTGGATCATCTTGCTCTTAATAAAGCCCTAGTGCAAAACTTTTCTTAAAATATTAGGATAATATGATATAACTTAATTCTATAAGAATTAGATGCTTAAATGACTAGTGTTAACAATTTAAATTATAATATCTAATATATAACAGCAGTAAAATATTTTTTATACTGTGACCTGTATGTAAGTCAGTACGTATTATGATTATGTAAACGTGTGTATGTGGCCAATACATTATTTTCATTTAACTACGTCAGTGGTTCCTTACGAGTAACCCCTACGGAGACGAGTAAGGTATATATACATGTATACATGTCTTTATATGTGCACACTAGCAAATTATGAGTAGAGTAAATAATTAAACTTGGATTAACATATAAAAAACTTAATTTTTCCTTTTATTACAGTTACCGAAGGTAAGGCATTGATTAGAATATATATATAGACACACACACAGGTACTTAATAATATGTGTAGCCATGTATCAGGTACTATATGCATATGTAGTGAGTATTTAAAACTTACAGTTAAGTGTTTTCTGTGTAAAAATACAAATGTGGTTTGAATAGTTTATAAATAAGAGTGTGTGTTGTGTGTATACATATAAGTTATTTGATAAGTAATAATCTGTCTATTTATATATGCTAAGCTAACATGTTTTTGATGTGTGTTTAGGACAAAACAAAGGACGATTATTTTTAATGTATTTGTGTTATTAGTACGTATACAATAGTCTTTTAAAGACATTTTTTCAAGAACTAATGTTTAGGTTTTCTGCACTGCAATTTAAGGTTGAAGGCGCCTTTTTTTTACATTTTGAACCTGTGATGAATACATTAATTTGAATAAGACTTTACCCCCTCAATAGATTTTATCCCCTGAATAGAAGTTGGTATTACAAGGGTTGTATGGTGTATCAATTGTTAACAGTGGTAGTTTTAGCATAATTAAAGTTATTGCAAAAGAAGTAAGTTAAAGTTACTGTAAAAAAGTAAGTATTCATATAATATAGACTCACACATTAAAAATAGATATATTTTATGTTTATGTTATTGCATTTTTAAAACTCCTACACTGAATTTCACTTTTGATTTTGTTTGATTTGATTTTAAAAATGAATGTAAAAAACCATAGTTGTACCTGTTTTTATACTTTTGAAAATGTATAATGTATATGCATGCAATAACTTATATGAATATTTATATTTATATATAATAATGTGTGTTTGTGTGTGAGTACACAAACAAAAATGGTGTTATTTTATTTTATAATAGTCAGAGTATTTAAAATTTAATTTGTTGAATTTATTAAAAAACATTTGCAACTATATTCAAAAATGTGCAACTACTTGTTTTTAAATAATCAAGTAAAAAATTATAATATTGATTATTAATGTATCAAATTTAAAATTCAAATAAAAGTTATAGAAAGAGTTATGCAGCATTTTTTTGCAATATCAAAGGTTAAGATTGTGTATGTGGCATTTTTTAAAACATATAAATGATATATATATGTTTAAAGAAGAGAAAAAAAACTGTAAATAAATTGATATATAAAAATATGATTTTTCTATGTGTAAATGTGTTAATAAGAAGTATGAAGAATTATTTTATATAATAAGCTATAGTTATGTAATTTTTATAAGTATTATTATAGACGGAGAGGAATAAAAGTTTTTTATTAAAAAATAAGGAATCAAAGTCATATCACAATATTTTCAATTGAAAACTTTTAATTTTTTTTCAAAAACATTTCAATTTGTTTATATGAATAAATTTTTTATACTTCTTATTAACACACTTACACATGAGAAAACGTCACATTTATTTAATTTGTTTGTAAAATGTTTTTCTCCCTTTTCTAAACATGTATAATCCATCTATATGTCTTAAAAAGGTTACACACATGATATTGCAAAAAAAAATTCAATTACACACACATTATTTTACATTTGCGCCTTAATATTTTTTATGTAACTTTTACTTGAATTCTGAATTTAATACATCAGTGATCGACATTTTAAACTTTTACTCAATTGTTTAAAAATGTCTAGTTACACACCCTTAAATGCAGTTGCGAATGTCTTTAATAAATTTAATAAGTTAAATTCTAAACACTTTAATTATTATAAAATAAAACAATACCATTTCTATCTGTGTACTCACATACACATTATATATAAAATAAACATATATATAAGTTATTAAATGTATAATATATCATTTGCAAGAGTATGAAAATAGGCACACTATAGTTTTTTACATACATTTTTAAAACCAAATCAAATAAAGTCAAAAGTGAAATTTAATATATGAATTTTAAAAATGCAAAAATATAAATAAAATATGTCCATTTTAATAAGTGTCATATGAATACTTAATAACTTTAATGATGCCAGACCACCATTGCTAGTTATTGATATGCTATGCAACCTTTGTAACATTAACTTCTTTTTAATGGGATAAATCTTATTCAAATTGATGTATCCATTATAAATTAAAAATGTAAAAGAAAGTACCTTGAGTGCTACTGTTTACTGCTATATGACTTTTATACAATACTATATTATTATATTCTAAAATGTGTATGCTTTTATATAGATATTATACATATTAATGAATTTAAAAGTTTACAATTATTAAACTTTATGCTTGTTTGAAATAAATCTTATAAAATTAAACTAAATCAAGTTAATTTATTTCAAAACATTATTAACCATATATAATGGTATCGTATAGCCGACATAACAATTATAATTATATGAATCTATCTGCACTTGTTATAAGACAATAAACTTTTTATTAAACAAATATCATGCACGTTATATTGAAAAGATTCTTACTGTATATCAATATTTGTATAAAACACATCATTAAACCTGAACCATGCGTACTAACTGTACATATGCATACATGTATTGTTTGTCCATGTGACATATATAATCCATATATGATATATTAATAAATTAGATATATGTATAAAAAAATAATAAACTTCTTCTTAATAACCCTTACTGAATGTTAAAATAAGTTCCACAATGAATGTGTCAGGTGTGTTTATTAGGTGTATATACATATTTTATTTCTCATATATTTAATGTATAATTAACTAATTTATATAACAATATATCTATCTATTTATCTATCTATTTATTTAAAGTTACTTAATGTGTCAGGTGTGGTGTATACATATTTCAGTTTTATAATTTATTTATTTATATATTTTATTTCTCATGTATTTTATGTATAGCTAACTAGTTTACATAAGCTTTATATATAAAGTTACTTAAGCTGTTGTACCTTGAGTCTCTCTTAAATCCCACAGAATCCCACACAATGTCGCTCTTCTCCATCCCATTCTCCTGTGGGTGGCCTCCAAGTTATGACGGCTCGTTCAAGCGCACATTTCCGACTTCCTAGACCGGACAGTCACTGCCGACACGCCGGTAAGCAGTGTATACACCCAGGACGTTACCATAGATCCGGAGACGGATCTATGGGTCCGTATTTTGTACCGGATAAACCTGAGAAACTACCACTTATATTTTACTTCCACGGCGGTTTCTTTGCGTTCTATACGCCTTCGAGCGTACAGTTTGACACATATTGTAGAAGGATAACTAGAGAGTGTAACGCCGTAATTATCTCCGTTAACTACAGGCGTATACCGGAGCACAGGTACCATCGGCAATTGAGGACGGTTTAACTGCTATTAAGTGGTTTAAGGATCACCCTGAGAAACTCCCTAAACAAGCTGATGTTTGTAATACATTTGTAGCGGGGATAGTGCAGGGGCAAACTTGGTGCATAACTTGAGTTATAAACTAACAGATAATATTAAAGGACCCATAGTTTTTTAAAGGGCTCATTTAGTTCGGCCTTCATTTGGTCGTAATGTTGAAACGAGCTCCGAAGCATTACTTGGAGACAGTTCCTTTGCAGATAGACGTTCTCTGAGTGGCGCTGGAAGGTACATATATTTTACACACGCACATATATGTGTGTATTTGTGTATGTATATGTCTCTATATATGTATGTGTGTGTGTGTGTCTGTATGTATTATATCATACTCATGTATATACCATTGTGTATTACAGGCCTATCTTCCGGAGGGTGCAGATAAAGACCATCCTGTGTGTAATCCATTTCACCAGATTTGTCCGAAATTGAGATACCATCGGTTTTGATGGTAATTGGTGGTTTCTGGTCAGGATAGACAAAGAGAGTAAGAACACGCATGTATACACACACATATACACATATATGTGTAAGTGTATATATACATATACATATGTGTGTGTGTGTGTGTGTGTGTGTCTCTCTCTCTCTCTCTCTCTCTCTCCTCTCTCTCTCTCTTCTCTCTCTTCTCTTATATATTATATATATTATATATATATATATGTATACAGTACGGTATATGTTTTTGTTTAGATACGTGGAGAGAATGAAGGCTTCTGGAAAAGAAGTAGAGTGTGTATTCTTCGTTCACGGTTTCTTTTTATTTCCAATGCTGGAAGTCACGTCTAAGTTTCATAAAGAGATGGCGAAGTATATTCAATTCGAGTATCATCTGTGTGTGTGTGTGTGTGCAGCAGGGGTTACGTTAAGGGGAATCTAACTTCATTCAAAAGTTCAATATATACCAATTTTTTTTTAATAAAATTATGGGATAATATTTATGATAAGTTACTAATGCCCATTTTTATATTTCATTCTAAATTTTTATAAGTTAAATTCATATATTTAATTAATCATTATAATTAATAATTAATGCAGTGGGTTATGTAAATTTAAATATGATAAATTACAAAGTTTTTCCTAAACCTCAGATTATGGAGTTGTGTTTCTCTCTTCACGACACACGCACACACCTATATATATACAAGCATGATTATGACTTGTATACATTCTCCTAACGTCATAGATTTTTCTAAATTTCAATAAGTAGGAAGCTGCAATCTTGACTATTATTTAAACCATATAAATATATGTTTAATTTATTGTTTAAATTCTCAAACCTAATATTTCAAACATGTTTGCCAAAAGAGGTGGGTGAAGGTCTTTTATCTGTATGACTATATGCAGGTTTTGCATGTCATGGTGTGTCACACTAGCTTAATTATAAGACTAATATCAACTTGTTATTAAGTAAAATATTAAAGACGTTAGTAGTTAAATCATGTTAGATCTAGCTTATTAAAATTATAAATTATATATCGTAATATATCTATGGTTGGTAACTTTAAAGGTCGTTTATTTATACATATGCGAAGTGTAGATGTACTATATTATAATGTTCTTATAATTAATTATGTTATATATATATATATATATATATATACATAACAACACACACTACACATATATCATGTAAATTACTTTTAAATCCCACTCAACTAAGCCATGAAAAATCCATAATGCTTTTCAGTACAATATTAAATACAACTACAGTATATTGAATTTGTTATTGTATTATAAAGTGTACAACTACATATTGCTGTATATCATGCCATTGTAATGAAAGACCCTGACATTATCCTTAGTATTTCTATCCCCTAACTTGTACTTAAACTAGCTACATAATCTCAATTAATTAAGTTAATGATTTTATTTATGTATTCAAAAAATATAAATTACAAAGACCTTCCAGGTTAACGGATTTCATAGATTTGATATATATTTTTTTAAATATATGGTTTTCCTTATTTTTATTAATAATCACTATAGTTTGTTTAAAAGGGATAAGTGATGCCATTTATAGTACTCAAAAGACATAGCACCTGATTTATGCAATAGAATTAAATGTAGGTGATACTTTTTAATTTCAGACTAAGGGCTTATTTAGTTCACATGGTCTTCAGAATACCTCTTTCTTTGACCATTTGTATTGATGTGGAATTTGAGTATATGTGTATAGACATGCACAATCGTGCCCTATTTAAATAAATATTTAATATTTTGATTAATGAACACATTACATTAAATACTTTTTACTTAATATTTATTGTATGACATAATCCATATTATTTATTATGCATCTATTTTTTTCAAATGTTCTATCATCATGAAGTATATAAATCTGGAAAACCATCTATCCCGACGTATAAAATTTCTTATTCAAATTTTGAATAACCTCTTTTATAATAATTATTTTTCTATGTAATGATTATTTGGATTATGTTTTTCACATGGGCCATGTACCATATGGTTTTTTATAATTTTATAAAGTATTTTTGTAGAAAACAATTGGTCGCATTTTCTTATTTTATTCGTATTATTTAATATAAGTAATATATGTGCATGTGAAAGGCCTCCTTTTTAGAATTCAATGGTGTAAAAAATATCATCTTTAAGTTTAAGGTTAAATACATGTGCAATTAAGTCTGAATGGTCTTCATAATATTTATTTGATTCAAGGTGTTGAGTGATCTCTAACCAATGAGGATTGCAAATGAATGTTATGAATAAATTAGGTTTTCAAATGCTTTAACAATTATCATTGCATTTTGATAATGTTGTTGTATTGATCTAGGATTTACAATAAACAAGACAATAATTCTCCCAAGCCTTAGTCCTTGTTTTAAAATTTTTAATAACATAGTCTATGAGTCCTATGTGAAGTTCAATTTATAATTTTGATTGGTTATATTAAAGAAAATTCAAATTTCTTACAATATGCATCTATTAAAATTGTTGAGTCCATTTTTCAACATATAGTAAGTGGTTATATTTGATACATTTATTTTTTTGCATGTAATACTTTTGAATGGAAAGATAGTTAATATTCTAATGTACAAACTTATACTTGTTTATTATTTTTATTAGACTTAGCAATGCCATGTTTTCAACTTGGTTCACTATGTGGGAATAAGAATAAGTAAGTCATAAGATTTGTATTTGGATTTTCCAGTTTTACATATTGAAATTAATTAGATGTAGAATGAATACATATAGATTGTTATGAAGATGGTGGCCCATCTTGACTTACAAACACATCTTTATTTGAGGAGGATTATATCTTCTTTAAGTTTATAGATTGATCACTCTTAATGATCATAAATATCCTTTGTAAAGGTTTATTCATTTGTATAGCTCGTTACGTTTCTCTTTTTAAACCTCATGTATCATGCGATATCCTATGGTCATATTGATTATTGTGGAAATTTTTCATGTAAAATTATAAAGCTTTTGCAGAGTCTAACATGTATAATTGGCCATATGTGGGCAATGTGTTATTTTGAGGGTGTGCAAGACCAACTTGGTGATAAACTTGACTATGAATCTTATAATAATATGGACCTATACCTATTAATTGTTAAACATTGGCACCCACTAGGCAAATACAAATGCACTGTTTAAAGTTCTAATTATTTTGAAATTTGAAGTGTTTAAGTTATGATAAAGTATTTTCAAATATCATGGTAATGGAGTCAACTCTAATAATCTTATTTTTCCATTTTGACAACAAATACTAATGTTTTTCCTTTTATAACTTTAATAGCATGACAATAAGAACATGTAATGTACATATTAACAACATTATATGAGATTATTTTTCTAAATAATAGCAATGATAAACAACTTTTTAATTAATCTACATCTCCTTATATCTACGACATTGATAAATGAAGTGACATCAGATCTATCTTTAAAAATATTAGATGACATGCTCAATATAGAATCAGATGAATTAATAATTGTTGTAGAAATAGATAAAGATGGTGTAAGGGGAGTATCATGAATTGGTGTTGAACTAGTTATAGTGAAAATGTTGCAGCGTTACCTTAAAAAATGTTTTATTCTAATTGGAGCATGATTTTGTTCAACCAACAACACAAAAACAGACAAAGGTATGTATATATGGTTGTATTCCTAGAACTACTTATTTAATATTGCTAAGAAGCCTGAGAAGCCAAGGCGCAAACCAAAACAAAGAAGACCTAAGGAGACGATTGTAGTATCGTTAGTGCTATAATATATCTGCACACACACAGAGGTATATATGTGTGTGTGAGTATATTTAGCTGTAATAATTATTCCAGGGGTTTCCTGCCGCACTATGTTTCTTCCAAGGGACCACTTGCGAACAAGAAGCTGGGGAAGAGGCAGAGGAGGGCTCACTCAGAGGAAAGAAAGGAGTTGAACAAGTTGAGCGAGACGCATAAAGAATAGTGGTTAAAGCATAGAGAAGCAGAAGAGGTGCTAAAGGCAACATTAGTTAAATATTAATATTTAGTATCGAATCATTGACAATGGACAGTATTATAGTATTATAAGTATCTATGTATGTTTACACAAGCATTTTATGCTTTTGGCTTTTATGTATTTGTATATAAATATTCTAACGTATTATTTTACTTAATTTTTATATTTTATGATGTTATTAGGTGTCCCACGCATATGTCTGAGATAGAGTATGTGCATCCTTCATACGTGTTGAGAGAGCTTGTGGAGAGGACCAAAGAGGCTAAAGAGCGATCTCTTACAAGCAGCGAGTTATTTCGATGAACACGATCCCCTTCCCAGTTTGTTCCTCCGCCTAGAAGAAGTAAGATCTCTCTCTCACACACGCACGCACGCACGCACGCACGCACGATTTGTATATATGTGTTGCAGGTTGCTGTAATAGTGGGAATGGAGCATTTGATCCAGCAGATTTGTGTAAGTCACTAAAACTTGAGTGACGAGGAGTTTTTGGATACTATCAAAATGGTTAACGCCAGGTAGTTAAACATATAATTAAATTATTGAATTACTTAACTATTTATTTATGTAACTAAAAATTCACTTCAAAATCTCGTCTTTCTCAGCTGGTCTTCAAGTGGATTTGCGAACTGCCTTGGTACCATTTGTTGTTGCTTATTTCCTACACAGATATAAGTTCACCCATACATGCACACACACACACACATATAAATAATCTATACACACATTCACACACACATCTTCCTTATATGCAGAAAGAGAATAGTGAGCATATCAAAACTCATTACGAGCCGGTAAGTGTGTTACATCACCCACCCACACACTCAACACACAATACACATGGTTTAATTATGGTAATATCAATTAATTTGTTAAGTAATATTTATTAAGGATACAGGTGGAATGAAGGACGTTGAAATTGCTCGTTTGAGGAAACAAAATGCTTTAATGACACAGAAAATCTGGAGCTTGGTGAAAATACTTTCATACGAGCTCTTTCAGGACGAAGATAAACATCTGCGTGTGTGCGTGCGTGTGCGTGTGCGTGTGTGTTAGTAATTAAACAATGAATATAGCTTTATTATTCTCGTTATTGTCCTCCAGGTACAGCCTGAAGACACAAGCAAGCTTGAGCTTTAGAGGAGTATCCAGGTAACAGTTCATATATCATATGTATATAGGTGTGTAAATGTTATTAAGTTTTCGATATATTGGTTTCTAATTACTATTCAAACAGATTCGCCTGTGATTTCCCCACAGTTGGTAATGTGTGTGTGTGTGTGTGTGTGTGTGTGTGTGTGTGAGAGAGAGAGAGAGGGGTGGTATTGAGTCACACACCTCAATAACATACATATTTGCATAACATGCTCAAATGTACACACACACTGTTCGACACTGAGACTTATTATACACTTGCCATTAGAGAATAACCTCATGCATGAACTCTATCTCTTTCTCTTCCCTCAACACACACACACACACTCACGTATCTAATAGTTTATCCTTGTTTAACAGATTGAGATCTACAAGCACAGGACCTCTACCACTAACAAACCAGCTGACCTCGTTCATATCGAGGTCACCCTCGCCATACAGCAGATCTATGTCGCCAAACTCGCGAGCAAGAAGTCCACATAGAACAGAGAAAGGAGTAAGTCGTCTCCTAGTCCATCGCGTGGAAAGAGAAGTCATAGGTCCAAACAGAGATCACCAGAGAGAAAGTGGAAACAGAGGCGTCTCTCGTGGGACGAATGCCCAACTCTCTCTTCTCTCTCTCTCTTCTCTCTCTCTCTCTTCTCTTCTCTCTCTCTCTCTCCTCTCTCTCTCTTATATATATTATATTATATATATATATATATAATTTGTTTTCTTACAGTTGAAACCATGGAGATAGCTCCCAAAGTGAAGCAGTGATCTTCATGCAGAGCATTGTTACTTGCTAGGTTTTTTGTTACTTGATGTTAAATATCAAATTTTTATATTACAAATATATAGATATGGTTACAAGAAAGATATAATATTAACTTTGTACTTAAAGTTCATAAAATCACCATATATACTGTATGTTCTTGAACAATATGACATCTTCGTGTGTATATATATGTGTGTATCTCTCTCTCTCTCTATATATATATACGTGTGTGTGTATATGTATATGTGTGTCTACACATGCACACACACACAGATATATTTATGTATATCTGTATATATGTGTGTTTGTGTGTGTACACACATATATATACATATCTATCCATTTCTCCACGCTTGCATGTATTTACGTGCTGACGTGCATAGGATTGAAAGAACACGTCAGACACAAAAGATGACGTGTATAAGTCGATGCAGACGTTGCCTTTTTTCTAGGGCTTTGAGAGTGTGAGGAGTGATGGCGGACAATCTCAAGGAGGTGGGCCAAGAACAGCATGGGCGAGCGGATGAAGGAGATGTTCTAGGTTTTGAATGCGGCTGTAGGTCGGATCGTGAAAGAAGTTACTGGATTGTCGGATTGGGGCCAGTTCATGGAAATCTGAGATGTCTCGGACAAAATCACGGGCCAGGACTTAGCGAATCGTGGTGGAATGCCAATTCGTGTGTTTCTTGTTCATTTCCGGTTTTCAGCTCCCGCTTAGCACCAATTTTCACCCTGCCGCAGTCCATAAAGACAACAGGCGTGTCGCCTCGGGACGTTGTTCCAAGGCCGCCGGCTGAGGAAAACGAGGGCTCGGAACAGTGTTGAGCGTCTCTTCTCTGCTCCTCAACAGGAGGTTTTAAAGGTTAGCAGCTAGTTTTTTTATTAAACATTCGTGCTTATACAATTATATTCCTATGTCAGTGAATAATGTATATATACGAACTACGTAAGTATATGACAGAAGATTAATGGTGTTTCGATTTTTCTGCAGGCTTCAACCTCGTGATAACACCAATCGTGTCGATTCTGCCTGTCAGGTTCTTATTATATATATATATATATATATATACAACAACACATATGAAGGCATGTGTGTATGCTTGTGCACGTATAGAGCCTGTTGTGTGTGTGTGTGTGTTGTGATGAGATAAGCGTATGTTTTGCCTTTGCTGCATTTTTCGCTGCCATCGTATCAGAAAAGGGAGTGAAGTTCTATAGAAGTATATAACAGAAGATTAATGGTTTTCGATTTTGTTGCAGGCTCAACCTCGTGATGACACAATCGTGTTGATTCTGCCTGTCAGGTTCTTATATCATATATATACATATGTGAAGGCATGTTTGTATGCTTGTGCACGTATAGAGCCCTGTGTGTGTGTTGTGATGAGATAAGCATATGTTTGCCTGTGCTGCATTTGGTCATTTGGATAATCTTGAAATCCTTTTTGGTTATGCTCTTAATAAAGCCCTGTAAACAAGGGAAGTGCTGCGTCTTAAAATATTAGGATAATATGATAACTTAGAAGAATATATTCTATAAGAATTAGATGCTTAAATGACTAGTGTTTTTTTAACAATTTTAATTATAATAGTTCTAATAATAACAACAGTCAAATATTTTTTAACTGTGACCTGTATGTAACTGTGATTATATATAATAATGATTGTGTTTATGTGTGTGTGTTTGAGAGAGTACATAGATAGAAATATTGTTGATGCATTTGAAATTTAGTTCGTTTAGTTGGTTAAAATACGTTCGCAATTGCATTTAAGGGTGTGCAGTTGCACATTTTTAAATAATCAAAGTAAAAATTGAAAATGTTGAATGGATGTATTAGATTTAAAATTTAAATAAAAATTACATAAAGAGTTGTTAAGATTCAAATGTGAAATAGTGTGTGCATGGTCAAAGGGTTTGTTTGTAATATTAGATGTTAGGATTATGTGTGTGAAGTGAATTGTATTAGAAAACAGTATTAAATATCTATAAGTAAATTGAATATAAAAATATGATTTTTTTTTATATATGTAGATGTGTTAATAAGAAATATGAAGAGTTCATTTTATATAATAAGTTATGATTATATAATTTTATAAGTATTATTGGAGATGAAAAGGTTTTTAAAAAAAATAGAAGTTTTTGATTAAGATATTGAATTATTAATAACCTTAATTACTACAATATGGCTTAATTTTTAGTTTTTCAATTGAAAGTTTTTATTTTTCTTTAAAAACCTTTTCATTTATAATGATATTTATAAAAATTATCAATTACAACTTGTTATAAAAATGAATTTTTCATATTTCTTATTAATATATTCACATACACAAAAAATTAATATTCATTATTTAATTTATTTATAGATATTTAACATTATTTTTCTTCTTTTTCCCTAGGGATTGCCAGGGATCCGTCCCTTAACCGGCCGCCCCGCCGGATCATTCGATGGGTATTAAACAATCATATCGATCGCCCGTTGGTCAAGGGGTGGCGAAGAGGAGGGGTGGCACATCATCCCCAGGGCGGCGAAGAGGAGGGGTGGGCACATCATCCCCAGGGCGGCGGGGGGATGTGTTTTTAAAATGTCACACACACAATTTTAACACATGATATTACTAAAAACTCTTTAACTGTGTGTAAACTATTTTACATTTTGCTTTAGCAATTACTTATATAACTTTTATTTAAATTTTGAATTTGATATATCGATAATTGATGTTTTAATTTTTTACTCGATTGTTTAAAAATATATAATTGTGCACAATTGTGGATATTTTGTAGTGAATTCAGTAAGTTAAGCATTCGTAGCCGTGGATTATAATTAATTATAAAAAAAAATTATGATTAAAATTGAATTTTTGAGTTGCAACGGTATATCATAAATCATATAAATTTTTAAAAGTGTTATATATCACTTTAAATTTCATAAATTTCTAAGTTCTTTATGGTAAATATCGTGGCCCTTGCCCATTCCACCACACCATTTTTGAATCTCTTCTCTCTCCTTTTTCTTTATTTTTCCACTCTTTCCTTCCCTCTTCCTTAAACATGAGTAATACCTTCTCTACCATGTGTAAGGACTTGTCCAGTGAATCTAGTGAGATGCCATAGGCCAACTGACGTATTACCAAGGTACACTTTTGTAGTGTTAAGAAGCCATCTGGCTTTTGTACAAAGTAGCTATGATATGTTATAGAGTATTTACAATACAAAGGAATAGTAGACGAACATACGAACTGGCAACGGAAATTAATAGTTTCATAGATTGGGTTCTCTACAAAATAATCTTCCATTAAACACTCGTGTCCATGTGACGGTTGTGAACCTTATTAAATGAGACAATCTTGTGTTGATTCACCAAATCTTGTGTTAGTTGACTAATGTGCCACCTATATAATAATAGATTGTTGCTGAGCAATTTTTAATAGAAAATTGCATCATCCTCTTTAATCTTCAAAATATAATACATTATCAGTGCTCTCTTGCAAGAGATCCACAATGAAATCCATTGTGAGTTCGTGGAGTGTGGATGAGAAAAAAAAAAAAGACCACATGTCACATGTTATAGTGAATTTATGGTGCATCCACTGCAGACTCCTTTTATAAATATATCTATAAAGGACTACATTCTATATATTTATGGTGAATTTATGGTTCACCCGTGGGGATGCCCTTGGATCCAGTGTGTAACAAAGTATTTTTAGTGTACTGGAAAAAATCCTTGAATACTTAAAATGAATAGGATATATTTTTTTTGTACCGGCATAATCCTTAAAAGAGGAAATCTCATTCGGATAAATTCCTTAATATATGAAAACTATAAGGAAGTTAAACATCTACAAACCGTCACTTTAGCTTGTATAAATATGCCTATAAGCTGCACCTTCCTTCCATGCTTGCACCACTGTTTCGAAATCAAACTCAGCTATTGGCGGACCCTCAATGGAGATCCTCACAAGCTCGTCAACCATCTCCGTCCCCATCTGGTTTCGAAACTTATTCTTCACCAAGTTGATTCTACTAAACCCACGCTCACATGATGCAGTGTTGCAGCATTGAACCATGCCGACCATTGCCAACTTCAGCAAGTTGGGATACTTCTTCGTCCAGATACTGTGAGCATAAATCATTCCCCAAACATCCACGAAAGTTTTCCCCTTCCACTCCTCGGAAGCTATTATCTTCCATAAACTGTACTCTTCAGCCAGCTCTGCTTCATTGATCATCCCTGTGTAGAACTTTCCAAGTTCCTGAACCTCAAACTTACCAAAAGCTTTCAACTCACGCACTGATGAAGGTAAGTTGATAGGAGCTAAAAAGTGGAACTTGGAGAGAATACCAGTCGCCTCAGAGTCCTGTAACCTGGTCCTTATACCCTCCAAAAGACTAGTGCCAAAGTTCTTTTGAAACTCTAGTACCTCCTCCAAATCTTCTCCGTGAATCGACCTGATCATTTCCACGTCTCTGTATTCGTTTCCCTTAACTGATGACCTGAGCTCATCCAAAGGACCATTGCGGCGTCCACCATCTGGGATTATAGGATATCCTCTGCTATCCAACTGAAAACCATTCAAATCCACCTGCTTATCCAAATAGTATACCTGTATCTTGGCCATAGTTGCCTTGCATAAAGGTGCAACACTAGTCACGTCCATAGTCTGTGCTTGAAACTCCAGGTTCAGCTGATTTACCACTGCCAAGATATCTCCTAGAAAGTGGAGTGCATAAAGGAACTTGAAACTCCTGAGACGGTCATACAGCTTCCTTGTTTGAGTTGTTCTCCCGTCCTTAAAAAACTTGAGTAGTGGTTCCAGACACTCACACATCCTGGTAATGGCTCCACCCCTGCTCAACCAACGTGTCTGCTGGATCCGCAACACCTTCAGCACCTTGAAGTCTAGCTCGTCCTGTAGTGCCTGTAGCTGCTGCAACCTGCTAGAACTCCTTGAGAAAAAACTGGCTACCTTGTTCACCACCTGATCCACTTCATCGCAAAGATTATGAACTGCTGGATTCTTGTAGACGTCCTCCACACATAAGTTAGCTCTGTGTGAAAGACAATGTGTGGAGGTCATGAATGGATTGACCTCCTTCAACCTTGCTGCAACCCCTGTCCTGTTTCCTGTCATAACATTGCAGCCGTCTGAACCAAACCCCACGAACCTGCTCATATCCAGCCCCCAATCCTGCAGTGAAGCTATGGTGGTGTTAAAAATCACCTCTGCAGAACTATTGTTCACCATTGACAAGCCTAAATAGCTTGTCAACACCCTTGCGTCGTGGATGTAGGTCACGTAAAAGATGAGGTGTTTACTGGTACTGCATTAACAAATTTAGAACCAAGAATATCACTAATCAGCTTTACCTTATATCCGTGCTCTCATCTAGCATTATTCCAAAGAATGGGCTAGCTTTAACTTTCTCCAAAATTTGATCTAAGAGCACCTACACAACAAAATTCAGTCAAGGTTTATCATCAGACTTTAGCTCACCTTGTTGATGAAAGTGATGAAGCGTGAGCAGGCCATCACGTTCTTGTACATGCTAGGAACATAAACTCCGTTCAACTGTTGTAGCTCCAGAAGCAATGGGTATTTGCGAAGAGGAACAAAACCTTGTGCAATAGCATAAGCAGTCCTAAACAAGCAAATAACTCCCTTCTCTGCTGCCTCTTGTTGCCGATCATTTGCAGCTGCCATGGAGGATTGACCGCCAGCTTTCACCTCAGCTATGTAAATGGAATGCTTGTGATCTTTTGTTTGCCCATGAGCATGGAAACTTGAAGTCTTCATGTTGGTGGAACCTGATGTACCAAATGGATTCTTGCAATTCTTGTTGGCACGGCATATTGAGCAGAAGATCAGTGCTGTAATGCAAGTAGGATTAGATGAAAAATCAAGAAAATTATTACCATTTTTCTGATCAAAATGCAACCACCGCCATTTTATGACCCATGCAGGTTGCCACTTCCCCCTACGAATTTTCTTCTCCTTCTCCTCTACTGATGCAGCATCACCTTCTCCCACTTCACATCCCTCCTCAGGCTCAGTCCCCTCCAGGTTGTCCTCATCTACAAAACCTCCTCTCTCCACAATGGGGGCAAAACTTAACAAAGATTGCTTTGATTGAGCAATGGCTTTTGCAGCAGCCTTGCTCCTACCTGCAGGCACCCTCCCCATTTCCCAGATGATCTCCCCACCAAAATCTATGTTCATGCCCACGCCCACGCCCACGTGAACATTGTGAAAGAATATTCTAACCTTAGAGCCCACGTGAACATTGTGAAAGAATATTCTAACCTTAGATTAATGACATGGTTTACTTAGTGTAACTATGTTTAGTTAGTGTTAACTAAGATTGATGATTATTTATTTAATCTTGTTAATTAGAATTAATTAAACATAATTAACCATGAAACCCTAATCCTCAAAAGGTAGGTGAATGTACCGGCAGGATTCCTTATAACATCCAAACGTACCGGATCTAGCCTTATACGAGATTTTTTGCACCGGTCGTATATCCTTGTAACTTTGTTTTGTACCGGCAATTCTGAAATGGTACCGGCGGGGTACAAAGGAGCCTCGGACTTTGTTACACACTGCCTTGGATTCCAAATGCTCCATCTATTATAAATATAAATCTATATAAGCTACTGCGTGCATATACATTTATACGTTTTTAAGAGTATAAAAACAGGGCACTATGGTTTTTTACATAAGTTTTTGAAACTAAATAAAACAAAGTCAAAAGTGAAATCTAGTGTAGGAGTTTTAAAAATGCAAAAACATGAGAATAAAATTTATCCATATTTAATATGTGTGAGTCTGTCTTATATGAGTATTTATTTCTTTTGCAATAACTTTAATGATGCCAAAGCTACCGCTGCCAACGATTGATATACTACTATGTATGTGCGTGTGTGTTTTGTATTGGTTGGGATATATGAAATCTTTCTCGTGCAACCCTTGTAGCACCAACTTCTTTTGAGGAGGTAAAGTCTTATTGAAATTGATACATCCATCACAAGTTAGAAATGTAAAAAAAACGCCTTGAATACTACTCTTTATTGTGATATGGCTTTTGTACAATACTATACTATGTATAATCTAAAATGTGTATGTGACATATTAATGAATTTAAAAGTTTCAAAATTATTAAATAATTAATTATTAATTAAATTAAATCAAGTTAGTTTATTTCAAAACATTATTAACCATATATAATGATATCATATAGCCAATATAACATTTATAATTATATGAATCTATCTGCACTTGTGTATATGACAATAAATATTTTTATTTAATAAATTTTCACCAAATATCACGCACGTTATAATGAAAAGATTCTTACTGTATATCAATAATACATCATTAAACATGAACCATGCGTACTGCATACATGTATTGTTTGTACATGTGAACATATATAATCCATATATGATATATATTAATAATAATAACCCTTACTGAATGCATGTAAACAGTTAAAATAGGTTCCACAATGAATGTGTCAGGTGTGCTGTATATACTATTTCAGTTTATATAATTTATTTATTTATATATTTTATTTCTCATGTATTTTAATGTATAACTAGCTAGTTTATATAACAATAAATATATATATTTCAAAGTTACTTGTAGATACATTCATTAGGGCAAGAGTATCAACTGGTGAGTCTCTCTTAAATCCCACAGAATCCCACACAATGTCGCTCTAAAATATAAGTGGTAGGTTTATCCGGTGCAAAAATACGGACCCATAGATCCCTGTCCGGGTCTATGGTAACGTCCTGGGTGTATACACCGCTTACCGGCGTGTCGGATGCAGTAACTTTCCGGTCTAGGAAGTCGGAAATGTGCTGCTTGAACGAGCCGTCCCGCCGGAGGACGAGGGGAAGTATTGCAGTTTTCCATAACTTGGAGGCCGCCCACAGGGAGAATGGGATGGAGAACTTCCACGGTGGTTTCTTTGCGCCTTCGAGAGTACAGTTTGACACATATTGTAGAAGGATATCCAGAGAGTGTAACGCCGTAGTTATCTCCGTTAACTACCGGCGTATGCCGGAGCATCGGCAAATTGAGGACGGTTTAACTGCCATTAAGTGGTTTAAGGATCACCCTGAGAAACTCCCTAAACAAGCTGATGTTTGTAATACATTTGTAGCCGGGATAGTGCAGGGGCAAACTTGGTGCATAACTTGAGTTATAAACTAACAGATAATATTGAAGGACCCATAGTTTTTAAAGGGTTTGTCTTAGTTCAGCCTTCATTTGGTGGTAAAGTTGAAACGAGCTCCGAAGCATTACTCGGAGACGGTTCCTTTGCAGACAAAAGGTTCTCTGAGTGGCGCTGGAAGGTGCACGGTTTTATATCACACACACACACACACACACACGTGTGTGTGTGTGTATTATACTCATGTATATATACCGTTTTGTGTATTACATACAGGCCTATCTTCCGGAGGGTGCAGATAAAGACCATCCTGCGTGTAATCCATTTGGGAATGATTCACCAGATTTGTCCGAAATTGAGATACCATCG
The DNA here is from genome assembly GCA_003024785.1 of Selaginella tamariscina. Classification (NCBI taxonomy): domain Eukaryota; kingdom Viridiplantae; phylum Streptophyta; class Lycopodiopsida; order Selaginellales; family Selaginellaceae; genus Selaginella; species Selaginella tamariscina. Next base: position 84,930 of record PUQB01000291.1, read on the forward strand.
GTTTTGATGGTAATTGGTGGTTTCTGTCCTGGTCAGGATAGACAAAGAGAGTAAGAACACGCATGCATACACACACATATACATATAATGTATATATATATTATATATACATATGTGTATATATACAGATATGTATACAGTATGGTATATGTTTTCGTTTAGATACGTGGAGAGAATGAAGGCTTGTGGAAAAGAAGTAGAGTGTGTATTCGCTGTTCGTTTCTTTTTATTTCCAATGCTGGAAGTCACGTCTAAGTTTCATAAAGAATTGGCGAAGTATATTCAATCTCGAGTATCATCTTAGGTGTGTGTGTGTGTGCGCGGCAGGGGTTACTTTAAGGGAAATCTAACTTAAAGTTCAAATATATATAAAATAAATCAATAAATATTATGGTATAATATTTATGATATGCCCACTTTTATATTTCATTCTAAAATTGTTATAAATTAAATTCATATATTTAATTAATTATTTATAATTAATAAATTAATGCAGCTGGTTTATGTAAATTTAAATATGACAAATTACAAAATTTTCTCTAAACCTCAATATAAAAGGGGTTGTATACCATCTGAAAGAAACCAAACTATGTGGTGGTTGGATAATATATGCAGTTGAACTAAAACTTTATTACTATTATATAATAATAACATTTAAAGTGTTACAATCTCATAAATTGTAATAATCTTCTCTTTTTCACAGTCATTTAAGGATTTTTATTACATTATTTTTATTAATTAATTAAAAAAGAATTACTTATTTAAATTTTCATTTTAATTATATTTATCTCATATTTAAGAATGGTTTATATAAAACTAAAATAAAATCAAGTACAGTTTATATATTTTAAATGAAATAGTTGATTACATACATGTTTTTCTTATAAATTTGTTACGATTTTGTGACTGAACGAATAAAGATTAGATCGTACTTATAAGTAGGTTATATTTGAAATGTAATAATATTTCTAATTAATATTTCAAGTGTGACATAAATAAGAAACCAACAAGCTTTTGATGATTCGAGTTTCTTTCTCCAAATTTAAAATAAATATACATTAATGTCTTTATATTTATTTTAAATGAATTAACTCACAAATTTTTATATATATATATATATAAAGTTTGAACCCTAAGTAAGTTTGGACTAAGTGTGATACGTTGAGAAGTACATAATTATAAATATATGGAATATCTATGTAATATATGGCATTATTAAATAATGAATACCTAATTTACTTTGTATACTCGTACACGTGTAATTTTATCATTGTTATTTTTTCTTATTTTCCTTCTTCTAACAATTAAAAACATTATTTTTTAATGTTTAGAATTTTTGTAATTTCTTTTATTTAACAGAATAATAGTTTTCACAAACTACTTTTATATTTCAGAGTTTCAATTTTTATAACACTTAGATTGTTAGTTAGTTAAATATTTCATATTAAAGCAAAAATATATATATATATGTGTGTGTGTGTGTGTGTGTGTGTGTGTGTGTGGTCATTTGCACGTGTATATATTCTATAATGTCCTGCCCTCACTTGCACGCACGCACACGCAATGTGTTGTTCATCTCTGCTGCAAACACACCCATGGCACAAGCACATTAATAAGTAGTTAAGTATATAAAGATTTAAGAATATTTTTAAATACTAGAATATCTTTTATTATGGTTCTTGATTTAAATAATCAAGCATATTTAGAATTCTCTTTATGATTTAAGATCTGTTTAAAATATTTTTGAAATCTTAAAATATTCTTATGAGTTCACCTTTATGGGGGTTACTTATATTTCCTTATTTTATTATAATTTCTTTTAAGCAAACTTAAAAGTTAAAAAGTAAATAAGTTTTTGATAAGATTTCATAAACATAATCAACATTACTCTTGACACTTACTCTTTATTTTCTTTTTTTCTATAATTTTTTTTCTTTTCAAGTTGAACACTTGCATTTACAATTTAAAGTATTTAACCGAATGTTTCTAGATATGATATATATATATATATATGTATGTACGTATGTACGGGTGCATATGAGCACACTCCAAATATATAAATATAAATTAGATGTATAAATCAAGCACATAGAATTTAGCCATTGTTTTGGTTGGTTGTTGTTCTTGGTCGATTGAAACACACGCGCGTACACACACATGTAGAGAGAGAGAGAGTTACACTGCAAATATATGAACGTATGTTTGAGTTCATGATGCATAATAAGAGACTACACCGTATATGTGCGTGCGTGCGTGTGTAACATGAATATGAACTTGATATAAGTTAATGTTCCTCATGTTCTTAGTTTAATAAGGCATATATAAACATTATGATCTACATTTAAATTTGATGTTAATATATATACAATGGATATGATTAAATAAATACTTTATACAGGAGGCGTTACCACCGAACGTTCCATCGTATCCAAGGGCTACATTTGGTCCACCTAGCATAGCGTCGAGGTGGCAAATTACACGTGTCCAAAACGTGGTGCTTTGTCACATGTACTGTGGTTTTTACATGTCAGAATGGTTCTTCTGGGATCTATATACATCTGTTATGGTTATGACCAAAGATTTTGTGTTCTAGAAATTAACACACACACAAACACACACGCGGGCGCACACATGTATCAAATGGTTGCAGTATTAAAGCTGACCTTGTTTTTGAAACTGAAAATACAATTATCTGCATAGTCCAGGAGTATTTTCTTCCCATATATAGCATTTTTATATGATACGTGTATATGTATATGCATATGTGCATAAAGATTTAATATATTCTTGTTTAGAGAGAGAGATGTCTTGAAAGCAACACACACACAAGAGAGAGATTGTAGTATATACATATATATATCTATATAAAAACTATCATGAATAAATAGTATAATAGGAAACGTACACCGAATATATCCGAACTAGTGTGTGTGTGTGTGTGTGTGTGTGTGTATGCACTCTAGACTGCAACTTAAGCATGCATATGCATGATGTAATCATAAGCGTATACAATGTTAAACCAGAAACAAATGCGCTGTTATACAACATGATTCAATGATTGAAGTATACACACTTTGACATGATGTAACACACACACACGTCTACTGTGTGCATATGCATTTCAACGTATATGAAACATATATATGTGCCTCACATGATAATATATCATTTCATTGAATAATTTAAATTGTATATAAATATAAATGTTTATATATATGTCTATATACCTTGAAATTAAATTATTATTTGAATGGAATTTATGCACATATAACATATTTAAAACACACATATATAAATATATTATTAAAATATTACTTATTTTAAATAATATTTAGTGTTTTTCTAATAAACATTTCTAAAATGACATAAAATATTGTAGATCAAATCATTTATCATAAACAAAGTTTAATTATTTTATAATTAATATATCTTAAAAACATATTGCAATAAAAGATGGTGGTTTTAAGTAAATTAAATAAAGAGTTAAATTGATGTCATTTGAATAACAATGAGAGCACTACTTTGAATTATATATTATAAAGATAAATCTTATGGTAATAAAGAATTCGATTATTGAAACTCTGAAGTGCATAGAATGCATAATGTTAAACTAACAAACTTATAAGCTATAAAAATAAATAATGTTTAAAGTGTTAACACTATGTTAAATTAAACATTAAGAAAGAAGTTATGTAAGTAACATCAATATATATAATAAGAATATATAACATTATTATCATTGATAAATGTAATAAATATTATTATAGGTTGAGAAGTGTTATAAGTGCTTAAGGCAAGGTTCAGCGTGCGTGTGTTTTAACGTGTTTAATTATACTATCTTAGACTTCTGGAAATGTTAACACAGTGGGAAAGATTGATACAACTGGTGTAACATATATTTCCAATAATCAATATATACATGCATGTGTGCGTGTAGCTAAAGTTATTTGTTTATATATAAGGAAATTATTTTAATGTAGAAAAGCGACACGTACAAATTGGTACAGGGAAAGCAACAGGTTAGATTTTTTTCTTAATTAAGATATCTCTCTATATATATAGTATTTTAATTTTAGAAAACCAACACGTACTTACACACACATATATGTATGTATGTAAGTATGTATTGTGCGTACATGTTTTATACCAACAAAATTGCACAGAGAGAGAGAGAGATTCGTTTGTTTAATTCTTTTATAATAACTTCCATATTGCCGAAAACACATACAATATGTGTGCTGCCTCAAAAGCGAAAGCAGAGAGCCCTCCAAAAACAACAGCATGAATGCACACAATATATAACATTCTTAGTCATGTATATATCACACACACACTATACCTAAATATAACGTTTCCCCACAGGGTTTTTCAAAATTTTTGTTGAATGTTGCAGACAATTTGTTAAAAGTGTTGACATCCGTAAGACCATACTCCACCATTTGTTTATGTATGAGTCTTACAAGTGTAACATGATGGATTTTGATTTGTCTTTTATTTTAGGACACTGTTATGAAACACTAAGGACTATAAATTATATAGCTCTAAGAGTCACATGAACTTGGTTTGAAAATGGTTTTATATGAAGTTTTATTAAATGTACATAGTTTGAACTTATGTGCCTGAATGAAATTCATGACTGGTTTTCAAAATAAGAAAACTTATTTCAGATCTATAAACTTACATTGATAAGTATTAATGACAATGCAAAAACATTTATATTATAAACCATTGATACAAGAGATTATCAATTGACCACTCAAGGATTTTAACACATATGACATAATGAAGAATTGTATTTTGTTATTTTACTATTTAATTGAATAAGTTGCTTTTCATTTAACATACACAAACCTGCTTCTCCAAGATTAATTAATTACTAATTTAATAACTTATTCTTTGTTAATATTTCATTGTGTAACTATGTGCTTTTTAAGGCACATTTTTATTATAAAGTGGTAACAACCTTGGTTTTCTTCTTTAATAACTTCTTTTTAAATGGATCACACTTTTAATATTTTGAATTCTTAAAAAATATTAATTTCATGAAAGTGATTTATGAATGGTTTTACATTAGAAGTAAATGGTGTGTCAATATGATTATGTGAATTTTATGAATCATTTTAAAATTACAAGAATATAATTTTCAAAAATATTTTAAATTCTTGTTGAAGTTTACAAAATAATTACTCATTCAAAATTTTTATGAAAATGTTCATCAATTACATCCGATCTCTAATTAGGAACATATTTAATAATTTTTTTATTATCACTTACTCTCTCCTTAACAAAGTGACGATGGAGATTGATGTACTCAGTTTTGAAAAATCATAATCATGATTTTATTATTGTGAAAAAATTGAATTGCTTATGTTTGTTATTATTTAAGTTTTGTTAGCATTCTTCATAACTAAATATTTTACAGTTGTGGCTACATATTGAGATTCACTACTTGAAAGAGCGATTGTGAATTATTTAAATTATTTAGTTATAAAAATGTTAACACAACCTAAGCAGTAATAATTAATTTTTGCATGATAACAAAGCACCATTAAAATTTCTTAAAAGGCAATTTAATTTTTGCATGATAACAAGAGCATCATTAAGATTTCTTATAACCAAGTACATAAACATTCACTATTATTTTATTTAGGAAATAATAAGTTATTAATAAAATAATTATTAAGTATTAATTAAAAGTAGTTGGTAAACATTTTCATAAAGGTTTTAAATAAGAGGTTATTTTGTAAACTTCAACAAAAATTTGAGATAAAATTTAAAATATCAGCTTAAGGAAGAGAATTATTATAATTATAAAATAATTCATAAGATTCACATAATTACATTGATATTTACTATATACAAACAGACGTATTTGTAGTTAAATATGTATTTGAAGTGTTTTGGTATATATACATACATACATACACACACAAGTTTAAAAGTAAATGATTTATGTATAAAACCATTCACAAATTAATTGATAATACTTTTAATATAATTAATACTTATGGAGAGCTAAAAAAACATAAAGGGTGTGATCAAATTAAAAAATGTTATATATAAAGAGGAAAAAGGTTGTTGCCACTTTATATTAAAAATGTAACTTAAAAAACACAATTATACGTATGAAGATTGACAAAAACAAAGTTGTTAAATTGGTAGTTGAGAAAAATATTATAAAAGAATTAAATAAATCAATCTTATATAGGCATTTCTCTTTACATGGAATATTTGCAATTTTGTTATATAAACATGTATCCACAATTATACACATGTATGTTGGTTTTCTCTTCTACTTCTTCATCCACATTATGTGAAATGTGTAGCATTTTTAAAATCAAAACAAGTATTTATATATATATATATATATATATAGATCTTATTTAAGAAAAAAATCTAATTTAAACTTAAGTATGATTTTTACGATTGTATATGATAAAACTTAATTGATATATTTATTAAAATAAATAATAAAAATACACTTTATTTTTACTTATAAACATAAAAAAGAATTCTATCAACAAAATCCAAAAAATTTTTTTATTTAATATATTTAAAAATACACTTAGTATTATATAACTTAATACGTTATAACGCCTTTGACAATAAATAATAAACATACACTATTACCTAAAGTGTCCAGGTGAAACTAAAATGTTCCTAAGTTGAGTTTTAAGCGATTTTATGTGGAAATAAATTAATATTTTAATAAGATTTTAAAAGAAAAATTATCTATTCTTAAGGAATCTATATTTTCCAACTCACATATAGTGTGGGTCTTTTGCAACGTTAACAATCTAACCTAAATAAAAGCCGTTAACAAATAAAACAAAATAATAAATAAATTAAATTTAAAAATTATAGAACAAATTATCAACAATAATGAACTTACCAACAATTTTTTTATTATAGAATTGATGAATTTTAAAGTAAGGTTACAAATTTTAATGAGGTTTATATTTGAAGATATAAAATCTCCTTCCAAATTTTAACTATGTTTCTTAATTAATACTAATATTATAATATAAATTCAAATTAAATATATTTGAAAGTGTATAGATATAAATTTAAAAATACAAAAGTATATAGTTTATAAATAAAACATATAATCTCATATGAAATATAATCCACACAATTAAAATATATTAATATATATATTAATGTCTAATTACTAATTAAACATCTCAAGAAGGTTATTGATCCAATAAGAACTAGTATAGTGTATGTGATCTTTAAAGAGAAATGATCAAGCAACATATAATTGTTTTTCCTTCTCAAAATTGTAATAGAATTTATTTATTTACTTGATCAATTAAGTTACATAATTCAATGCTACAAGTAATATTATTTACATATGATTAATTTCAGTTGTGGTAGAAAAATACTTATATATGTGTGTGTGTGTGTGTCAATAGGGTAAAGAACGATATACTTACGATTTAGTAGGTAAGAGGGAAGCACGACTCTCATCGAGGTATATATAGATATTTATATGCTATTTGTTTGCATATTTCTCCAATCATTACACACGCGTATATAATATATATATATATATATATAATATATATATATATATATATATATATATATATATATTATATGTATGTATGTATGTATATAGATATATGTCTATGCGTGTATATACATGTGGTTTCCATGTCAACTTTATATCTACTTATATATTTTGATGTAATTAGGAAGTATATATATATAGTGACAGCGTGACATATACCTTCTATATACATTTATGTGTCTATGTACATACATATAAAACAGATTCATGTGACTGTGTGGATGTATTAGACTCTGTATATCCATATGCATACAGGTCTATATATATGTATATATATTTTTTGTACATTTGTGTGGTATGTATGTCTCTCTCTCTCTCTCTTCCTCTCTCTCTCTCTCTCTCTCTCTATATATATATATATATATATATATATAGTTTATTTAATTTAAATTTTTTTATATCTTAATATAGTTCATCCTAAAACACTCAAAGTTGCCCAGACTAAAAAACATGTTTAACTAATTGTATATTTATAAGCCTAATAAATAACATGGTCTAGTAGTAGTACAAAATGTGTATGAAAAAGCTATGTAACTATTATATATCTAAAGGATATTAAAGCATATATAACTATATTAAACTCATACAGTTTTTCCTTAAACGTTTTGTATGGATTTGTACATGCATGCACTAAAATATTACATGCCATTGTTTCAATTGTATGAGCATATTTATATTTAAATTAGATTATATAACTATATTTATATATAATCAACAAAGTAGAAATTTTAATATAGTTGTGTATGATATTCTATTATAAATACGACTTTTATAATGCATAACGTATGTGCGTGCGTGTGTTTTTGACTATGTGCGTGCAGAAATTAAATAGTAGTAGTAAAGTCAAATTGTGAATTTAATAATATAATAAATACGACTTTATAGTGCATAACGCGTGTGTGTGCGTGTGTGTGCGTGTGCTTTTAACTATGTACATGCAGAAATTAATTAATAGCAGTTAAGTCATAAATTATGAATTTAATAATATAATAAGTACTACTTTTATAGTGCATAACGCGAGTGTGTGTGCGCGTGTGTGTTTCTGACTATGTGCATGCAGAAATTAAATAATAGTAGTAAAGTCAAAAGTTGTGAAGTTTTTAAATAAATACTTTTCTACATTAATATTAAGTTTAAAATTTAATTAAATAAGATTATATTACCAGACTGATCATCGTATTGTGTTGATAATAGCTACTTGAGCTCCTGGTTGGCGGTGTTTGACTCTCTGGCCATCTGTAAAATAGTCATAAAAGTAGAAATATATAAAAATAAGTTATATTTAAAATTTGAAATGTATTTACAAACTTTAAAGTTTGTTTATTATTCATAACATTATCAATTAAACATATTCATAAATTATCATAAATATTTCAGTAAGTAAATATTAATAAATGCCATAATATTTTTTACTATATTATATTACGATATATGCTTTAAAGTTAAATACCGTGAATTATTATATATTTTTGGGGTATATTTTTAAAATATGCAAAACATTAGTTTAAAACCAAGTTTTCATTAATATTTAAATTAATATTAACAAGGGAAAATGTGAATTCTATCCCTAATGTAAATGTTAGATATATGTATTATATAATATAAATATGATATTTGATTTAAGTAACCAATGCATAGAGTAACAACTGCATAAAACATTTGATCATGTGTGTGTGTATAAATGTATAACCCCAATGGAACAAAAGAAATCCAAAAAGTAAGTGTTCCAACCTGTGGAAGAAAGGTTAATACACACGCATGCACGCACACGTAATATGTGTATGTATGTATGTGTAATACACACATACAAAAGCCTTACCTTCGATACTGAGGAGAAGAAATAATACCACAAACAACCATAATAGACCACAAACAACCATAATAGACCACTGAAACATGTAATGGAAGAGTATTATAATAATCTTGTTATAAACACCACAGTACTAGGTTTCTAAGGCTCAAATTTTAATATGAATATGTACGCATTGTATATATACAAATATAATCGTGTTCTTCTAATATATGCCTCCATATATACACATAGTTACACACGCGCACACATAGCTTTTTACCTTATACCTACTAGTCTTTTTGGAAATCATCCTCAAGAACGAGCATTATATAGCGGTGAAAGTCAGAATTACTTCTTAAATTATGTTTCTGCATAACATAGCATACACATAAACAAACACACACACTTACGTATATGTATGCACGTGTATGCGTAGGCATACAAACAGTTAAATGGGATAATAAGAATGGTACCATGTAGCTTATATTATTACATATATGTTTAGCAATTTGAAGCATCATTTAGTTCAATTAAAAAAACGTATTTATCACCTTATATCTTGTTAGTAACAAAGTTAAGCAACTGTAAACCACGTGAACAGTTGCCGAGACGAAATTTAAATGAAGATGTGTAGCTTGTGTAAATTTGCAAGATGAAATACACACACATTGTTGTTCATCTGCTGCAGACACAAAGTAATAAAGATATAAGTAATTAAACTGGTTCTTGATTTAAAAAATCGAGCTTATTTTAAATCTCTTTATGATTTAAGATCTATTTAAAATATTTTTTGAAATCTTAAATATTCTTTTATGAATCTTTAGGGTGGTTAATTATATTTCTTATAATTCTTTCAAGTAATATAACATATAAGTAAATCATTTTTCTGATAGGATTCAATAGGAATAATCAACATTAGTCTTGACATTTACTCTTTATTTGCCTTTTTTCTATAAATTCCGTTTTTGTTTTCAAGTTGAAGTCTAAAACACTGCATTTACAGTTTAAAGTCATTAACAGATGTTTCTAGATATCATATATGTATGTATGTATGTATGTATGGGTGCATATGTGCACACTCCAATTATATAAATACACATTGTTTATTGTTCTTGGCCAACTGAAACACACACGCGTATACAACACACACATGCACGCTTACAGAATGTTTGTGGCCAATTTCTGTTCAGAGGCAATCCATAGTCACGGAAGGTCAGTTGATAAATATCAAACTTAATATAAGTTAATGTTTCTCATGTTTCTTAGTTTAATTAGGCACGGTTAAATTTGATGTTTCATGGATATAATTAAATTTATACTGGAGGCGTTACCACCTATCTAAGGGCTGCAGTTAGTCCACCTAGCAGAGGGTCGTCTGTAGTGGCAATTACATGTGTCCAAAATGCGGTGTTCGTGTCATTTAATGATATCAGGTGCCAGTAAATGTCCCAGTTTAATCTAATGTATGGATCACCACGTAAAGATCGATGATATATGTAAAATAAATAGTCTAATTTAAATAGAACTGGTCAAATGATGCAGACTCTTTTATAAATATGAAGTGACGTATTAAATAAGGGGAGAGATAGGACACTAGCATCAAAACTTGATTATTGATGTAAATGTCCCATTTTAACCTAATGTATTATCACGACGTAAAGATTAATTAGATATGTAAATAAATAATTTAAACAGAATTGGTCAAATGATGCAGACTCGTTTATAAATATGAAGTGACGTATTGAACAAGGGGAGAGATAGGACACTAGCAACAAAACTTAATTATTTTGTATTAGATATTAAACATAATGATAGTTTGTATATGACTTCCTGTATTGTATTTGTATACAAACTTTTTATATAAAACACAGAGACGTTTTAAATTAATAATTAAGTTTCATTTTAGAAAATTCAAATTTGAATTGCGTGAGAGTTCTTCGTTTCTAATGTGATATGTATACATAGTCATATGGTTATTGTTGGAGTAAGCCAAATATATAATGGGGAGGTGTGGCGTGATAAACACGTTTTAGGGTTCTTAGTACAAAAACCAACAAGAATAAGGGCGCTAACGTTGTGCGATTCTAATATGGTATCAAAGCAACATAACATTGGGATTTAAAATTGAAGGTTAGAATGGGGAAAGCTCTCGCAACAAGCCTTTCATCTTCGAGGGGAAGGATTTTGGCTTATGGAAGAAGCTTATTAAGACTTGTCTTAGTTTTTAAGATGTGTATGACATAATTGATGGTTTTGAGGCACAATGTAATGTGGGTAATGGGCTGGAGGCCTATAAGGTTCTTAAAGACTGGAAGATCATGAAAGAGTAGGCAATGGGGTGTATTTGCACCTATCTCAACTATGGAATTTTGCTTAAGGCTGACATAGAGTAGGGAGCCAAAGAGCTTTGAAAGTGATTAAATAATGTTTACGATAAAAAGTCTGACATGGAGGTCATGAGGATTCACTTGACTTTGGAGGCTTATCTTTAAAGATGGCAGAAACATGTGAACTATCAAAGTTTTTATTTGATGCCACGAAGGCGGCTTGCTAAATGCCAATCCTGAAATCCCCTTTTTAGAAACCACCACAAAATCTGGTAAAGTAACCCATATTAGGAACCCATCCCCTATGAACTTAAACCCCCAGTTGACTAAGTCCACGAACGAGGCTCACCTTATGAATCAGGATATATGGGCCAGCCGAGCTACGGGTATCGTTCCTAGCTTGGTGTGGTTAAGACGGCCGCAGCAAAGCCCCAACCATTAGTTCTGCAAAACGTGAACTCGAGCAATGGCTTTGAGCTTGCGAGTAAGTTTTCGAATCAAAGAATTTGACTAACTTTTTGAAAGTAACGTTGGTCACAAAGATATAATCCTGCCACCAATAAGGGTAGGCTAACCCAAAGGTGGGACATACCCATGTCGTGTGGAAGTTAGGGCGGCACAACAGAGGGTTGTGCCTTGACAACACAAGCTTAACTTGCACCGGTAGGAGAATAACAAACTCTTTTTTGAACTAAGGAACTCTCATTACATATACTCTACCTTATTTATGTGATAGAGCCCCCCTCCCTATGTTTTCCTAAATGATTAAGTGGGTTGGCACAGAAATGCCAGCCCTTAATGAAAATGAGATGCCCTAACCTAGCCCTAACCCTAACCCCTAGGCGTTAGGTCGTTAAGTTAACACACCAAATATATATTCCTATTCAGAATGAGATTCTGTGCTAGCCCATTTATATAAACATGAAAATCGGGGAGGGGAGGGGGGCTCTGTTACATATATTAAGTAATATATGTAATGAGAGTTCTTAGGTTCATGACTGAGCTCGTTATTCTTCTCTCGATGCAAGTTCTAGCTTATGTTGACAAGGCACAACCCTTTATTATGTGGCCTCAACTTTTAAACAATAGGGGTACGTCCCATCTTTGAGTAACTTACCTTTAACGTTGGCAAATCCATGCCTGGGAGATCTTTTCGGAATGCACGTTCCAAGGGTCAGAGGTTAAGGCACGTCTCTAACCTTCTCCTCCATGTCAAGCTAGGTGTAGTACTCACAGTTAAGTAAGACACATTCGTGTCCTTGTCCTATTGTGGGCATGGGATCTTGGTTAATAGGTGTTCATTACCAAGTTCTTAAAGGTTCACAAAGGGGTTCTAGAGTTGGCATTTAGGAGCCATGTTTGTGGCACTTGGTGTAACTCTTGAACCTTAGGGGCTATGACATGATAGCCTACATCATGAGAAACAATGTCACATGAAGATGTGACACTAGACTAGACAACATACGGTATAACGCTCGAGGCACGTCTTTTGGAGTTGTGTCATGGGTTTGTCGTCAAGGGGTTGGATATGCACCATAGTGCTAAGCCTTGGGCACCAACTGAAGTGAGGTTAGGTTTCGTAATTAGGTGTGATTTTGACACACTTGGTTAGAGGGTGTTCTCCTTAGGATCTAAGGGTTGAACAACCTAAGCTCATTAGTAGCAGCCCTTGCGTGAGGCACTTGCAAGGTCATGTACTTAGGGTTATTCAAATCTAGCCTTAGGGAGTTTACTTAGTAAAACACTTGTGTCTGCCTATAATGCACACTTATGTCCTCATTAAGTACTAACTACTCAAACCCTTGGGGTTAGTTGTTGTTCAGGGTACCCTTATCACCCTAAAGGGGTTGGACTCCTGATGAAGGTAATTCTTTAAGGGGTAAGTGATAATGCCTTAGCTATGTCACGAGGGTATGTGTGAGACACATCTTCTTCATGGGGTTAGGGCATGAGCATGTCTAGTCTATTGAGACAAGATCTACTTGGGTTATCCTCTAGGGTTAGGTGGATAGTCATTCTAGGGGATTTAGGGTAGGGCTTTGAGTCTCCTGCCTAATTAGGCATCTAAGTCAGACTCTTGGGGTCATCTTGTAAGACTTGGTGTTGCTGTTAACGCTGGATGGCCACTTGGTAGTCACGTGTTGCTATGTATTAACCCTCCGAGTTAAAGCTTTGATAGTAAGACTGCCTAAAGTGGTACTATCTTTCAGGGTTAAACTAGTTCTAAATTTTAGAAGTACTTTATCAGTTTTGGTTAACATGTTTGAAATTTGCGCAAAGAGTTGGTCATGATTTATAACTCTTTAAAGAACACTTACTTGGTAAGTGGGTGTGTGTTATGGACTCTAATGTTAAAGGTAGCATTCGGAAGGTAACTTCCAAGTTGCATGCCATGTTACTTTACCTTACGTTTGCCTAAGTTATTTTACCTTACAGTTGTCCATGTTACTTTACCTAAAGTTTGTGCAGGTTAACGTATTATACACTTTCACAAGACATGGTAAATTAATTTGTTCTGGTTTACAAATTAAGTCTAGTGAAGTGGGTCATGTGATATACTATGTTTGCACATTACTGAAAAACTTTTCTTTTTCTTTAAGGTGTTTGAAATTAGAATAATACATGATTTGTGGATGGACAATGTCGATTGAGTTTTGACTTAGGTGAAAGATTCAATATTGGGTTTGATAATAATGTTCAAATAGAGAAAGGCTTATGTTCAAATGTGCGTCTTTGACTTTGAAAAAATGGGCATATTCAAATATAAAAGTAAACACTACATTCTGATAAAACGTGCAAACTCAAAGAAATGCAAAGGCGTTGGGTTGAAGCACTTGAGATGGACTCAAAGTGCTTGTTATGTGCTAAATGATAGGGTCATCAATAGTGTAATACTAAGGAATAAAGTGAGGCTTTATTTCTTGTTAACCTAGGGGTCAGTAGTCAACACTAACTACAAGCCTCCAATATGAATTCTAGTTAAGTAAAGAAATTAGCCATTGTTTTGTTTGTGTCTGGTGATAAACTTTGTATACGTGCAAAGGTTTCTAGGTGACTTCATATTGCAGGTGGCGTCTCCAACAATTGAATTTATGACTCAATGAACGATGGTTCTGGAATACTTAGCTTTACGTAATTATGTGAACTTTTTGCTGGCTCCGTGTTAGTTTTGCTTAGTTTTTTTTAACATTATTTAGTCTGACATTGACATATTCAAAGTGGGAGAGTATGTTATAATTTTTATTATAACTCCTCTTTACTTTGGACGTTGATTGTTATTCCTACTTAACTATGTTAACAAGCTTTATATGTAATAGAAAACATGCCCACTTAGTGCACTTGGGTATCTGGTGATGATCTAACCAAGTGTCATTAGGTATTTGCAAGAAACTCTAGACAAAGTTAGAACTTACCTTTTAAAAACCTTTTACCTTAGTTTTTCGTGTCCTGATTAGGTTTCTAATTGGTTCCGGTGGGGGTCGTTAGGTTGTTAAGCTAACTCACTAAGTATATTCTCATTGGGAATGAGATTGCCAACCCACTTACATAAACATGAAAACAACCAGGGGGGGGGGCAGGGGGGGAAAGGGGCTTTGTCACATATATTAAGTAGTATATGTAGTGATGAGCTTGTTATTCTTCTACCTGTGCAAGCTCTAACTTGTGTTGTCAAGGCACAACCCTCTATTGTGCCGCTTTAACTTCCAGATAATAAGGGTACGTTCCACCTTCGGGGTAGCCTACCTTTAACGTTGGTGAATCCATACCTGGGAGGTTTTGTCAGAATGCACGTTCTAAGGGTCAGAAGTTAAGGCATGTTTCCAACCTCCTCCTCCACGTCAAGCTAGGTGTAAGCAAGGCACATCCATGTCCTTGTTCAACTGTGGGTGTGGGATCTTGACTGACAGGTTTTTGTTACAAAATTCTTGAGGGTTCACAAAGGGGTTCTAAAGTTGGCATTTAGGAGCCACGCTTGTGGCACTTGGTATAACTCTTGAACCTAAGGGATGGCATTATAGCCCACATCATGGGAGACAATGTCAAATGAAGATGTGACACTAGGCTAGATAACACATGGTATAATGTTTAAGGCATGCCCTTTGGGGTTGTGTCATGGGTTTGTTGCCAAAGGGCATGCCCGACCTCATTGAAATACTCATTTAAACAGCCATCATGCAAGGTTTTGGAAGATGAGACTTCCATGCTTGACCAAGATGAAGCCAAATTATGTGTGTTTATGACTGTCCCTTGGATGTATAATGAAGCAGCCCATAGGGCTGATTCCCAATTTTGGCATGTTGCCATTCAAGACGAGATAGATTCTCTCATCAAAAATCAAACTTTTAACGTTTGTGATGCCCCAAGAAGACACAAGTTTGTGATGCCCCAAGAAGACACAAGTTTGTGGAATTTAAATGGGTGTCATGATTGTATAACTGACCAACACTACTATAAGGCTCGTCTTGTGGCCAAAGACTTTACGTAGATAAAAGGCATTGACTATGATGAGACCTTTTCATATGTAGTCAATATGACATTTCGAGCTATTCCTAATGCCAAAAAGTGGAAGGTCCATCAAATGGATGTTAAAACAGCCTTCTTACATGGAGAGTTGGGCAAAGAGATTTTTATGTGCATTCCCACTAGGTTTCCTGGTCATGGAGATCTTACTAAAGTTTAGAAGTTTCAAAAGGTTTTATATGGCCTCAAGCATTCCTCACGCGTATGGTATCACACGAGTTTGATGAGGCACTTCGTTGACATGGTTTTTAGTGTGTTGTTGTAGATTCCAATGTCTATATGAAAGGTGATGACAAAGACATGCTCATTGTCACTCTCTATGTTGATGATTTATTTATCATTGGAGGAGATGAGGCTGCCATTTGTAACCTTGAGACCAAGCTTGCTGAAACCTTCCAGGGGTGAGGTTCACATCTTCTCAGGTGTTTAGGTTGAATGAGATACCAAGACTACTATGATAAAATTGCATCAGAGCCAATATGTGGAGTTACTATTGGCTCATTTTGGTATGGATGACTACGACCATGCACAAACACCTATGATCACTGGCACCCTCACGCATGAAAATGTTGGAGAGGAGCTTGCTGAAGAGGTCCCCTACCAAAGTCTAATTGGCTGCTACATATGTTATGCCATCATTGTATTGAGCCAATTCAACACGCAACCATGCACTAGCCATTGAAAGGCTGCTAAGCACATTTTGCACTATCTCAAAGGGACAATAGATCATGGTTTGTGCTATTCCACGAGTGACATAGCATTGGTTTGCTACATCAATGCCAGCTGGGCCACCAACAAGGGATGTTGCTCCACCACAAGTTTCAATCTACACCAAGTTCAATACATCGCTCATAACAAGCTGCAAGGAGCTATATGGCTCAAGAGTTTGATGGAGGATCTTGGGAGTCCCCAATTGGGCCCCATCACTAGATGGTGTGACAACCAAAGTAGCATCACCATAACTTGGAACCCCGTTTTCCACGGTTGCAACAAACATGGCAAATATCTTCATCAAGCCTATAGGCCTTGACAAGTTCCTTTCTTCAGGATTAAGCTTGGCTTGCATTAACATTTGACTTACCGGGAGTGTTGGAGTAAGCCAAACATATAACAAACATATAACGATGGGGAGGGGTAGTAAATACGTTTTAGGGTTCTTAGCCTCAAAATCGGCACTGGCGTTGTGCCATTTCAACAGTTATACTAAAGATTTAGTTAATACATACACACATGCACACACACATGTACGTTTGTTTTTAAATATTTCTTACTTATGGTAATCGTTTGTATTTTGCTATAGTTCCTTTTACAAAATGGTCTTTATGTTTTTTGGTTGACTGTAGCTACTAATAACATATTTATAAAATGCAGATTTCAACATTCCTCGCATATACATCACACCTGTGTGTGTGTGTATTTCTTCTTTTGGCTAACTTATACAGCTGGGAGTGAGCAATGCACTAGTACTCTCTTTTGTATGAAAACTTGTTCAGCTTAAGAGAAGGCAGCTGAGAGAACTTTCAATGCTGCAACAGTCCCATCTTGCGAATTCTTTTCCTTCTTCTCTTTATGAAGAACACTATCTACAATCAGCATGACTGCAATTATAAACGCTGAGTCCACGCCATCCACAATGTTCACGTCATACTTTATAGCTCCTGCTCTTCGCCTTGCCTGCACATCTATCTCTCTCTCTATATATATATAGATAGATAGATAGAAACACACGCACACAACACAACTTACGCAGGCTATCTCCCTGTTCCCAGCATAAAAAGTATATTCCCCACTTCCATTCACACGGAAATCTGGGCGCCCTTTGTCTGAATTGAGGACACCTTTAAACCATTGAACTGAGATTTCTTGACTGTGAAGAGCTTGTCCTTTCCTCGGTATCCATAGCAGGTATCAGATATCTTTATTATAAAACAAAAATATTATTATAATTAGTTGAATTTACTAGATATTAAATAATAATTTGCAGTATTAAGAAAAATATCAAATAGTTGCAGTATAAAAGCTCACCTTGTCCTTGAAAGAGAAAATACGATTATCTGCATAGTCCAGGTATTTTCTTCCCATCTTGCACCTCAGTTCTGAAGAACATGCGACCGGCTGCATCCTGCGCGGTGTACTGGTCCGTGTATATTTTGGAAAATACCAATTGCAGAGGTACAGCGGCACAGTACTGAGCGCCGATGACAGCAACGATTGAGTGCGAGGGAAGTGGTGGATTATATATTGGATCTGTAGGACTGTATGTTGAGCTAGAAGAAGTATCCATTGATTTTCTATGAGAAGAAGAGTTTGAGACGAGGATATTTTGGGATAAACTACATGATTAAGAAGAGATTCATTACCAACAACTGGGGCCCCTATCTTAATTATAATTAATTAACTTAATTATTTTTACGATTTTATATACATTTCAAGGATATAAATGAAAAAAACACCTTCGGGGTTACTATATATATGATATACATTTTCTTAAATATATATTATTTTCCTGATTTTTAATATTTACTGTATAACCTAATCCTCCCCCACTGTATATTGACATGATTTGTGATAAGTAATTTGTACAGGTTAAACAAAAACAACAAAAATTATGCTTAAGCATACGCGAAGAGGAAGGTTAATAATTAAAATAATAAAGCATTTTTATATATTATTTGACTAATTCTAGTCCTTTGCTAGCAAATAGGCATGCATACATAATTATATTGAATTTACATTTTAATTAATAAGTCACAAAAACAATTATTTACATCATTTGTCAAATTACTTTGTATATAGCATGTACATTGTCTATACGATCTGCGTATATGTATGTATATATGTGCATATAGATTTAATATATGTATACCATACCATACACAACTTCGTGGCTAAGGATTTGAGTTTATAGATTTATCTAAACCATCGCACACGACGCTCTTTAAATGGCATCAACAGCTATATGCACATGTATACATGTGTGTGAGAATTAAAAATCTACATAATACATCTATATGCAGAAGTGTATTAACTGATCTCTCTCTCTCTATATATATAGCGAGAGACACACACACACACGAGAGAGAATTTAAATATACATGTAGTACATCTATATACGAATTATATCCACAACTGATACTTATGATGAGAATACAAAAAGGATGTTTTTGTTTGTATTAATAGTATATTAAAAAACGTATCTGCATCAATATATATATGCACTTCAGACTGCCCACCAACTGCCGGAATCTATTCCGGTGTATGCATATGCATGATGTAATCATAAGCGTGTATAATACGTTGAAATGATGTAAACACACACACATATACACATCTACACATACATACAAGAGTGTGCGTATGTGAATACATCATTTCAACGTAAAAGTTTAATAAATCAAATATTTAAGGTTTACAGTTTAGGGTTAACGTAAGACATTAATAACAATTTTAAGTTTAATATATAAGTTTATATCATGACATTAATAATAATTTTAAGTTTAATATATAAGTTTATATGTGACATTAATAATCATTTTAAGTTTAATATTTAAGTTTATAATTGTAATAATTTTTAATTTTAATATTGAAATTATATTTAAAGATAAAAAATCCCATTGTAAATGTTTAAATTAACTATTATAAAATACAAATTTCAAATGAAAAATATTATTAAGGTAAAAGAAAAAGAAATAATAATTGTCTTCCTCTGCAACTGCCCAAAAGTTTAAAAGAGCTTAGATACAGGAGAGTACTTCCTTTTGTCGACAGCTTTTCACATTATAATAAATATATATGTTTATAAATATGTGTATATACTTTGAAACTAAATTATTATTAATATATTTTGATCTCATATTTTTGGATGAAACGCATGCACATATAATATATTTAAAACATATATATAAAAATATAAAATATTATTAAAATATTTTATTTTTGAATAATATTTAATTATTGTATAATTAACACTTCTAAAATAACATCGATTGGGATATATACTTGATTAATAGTATATAATCATTTATCTTAAACAAAGTTTAATTATTTGATAATTTATTCAAAAAGTTTCAAAATAAAATTAGGCATAAAATATATTACATTATTGTATTCATATTACAATAAGAGACGGTGGTACAATGTTAATAAAAATTTAACGATTGAGAGCTGAGTTTGATTTAAATGCCTAAAATGAGTAATAATAAAGTACAAGCATAATTATTCGAATGGGCAATATTTAAAGTGTCAAACAATATGTTAAATTAAACATTAAGAGATTACATTAGCTTTGGTATACATTCAAGTACATGTCATTATATCATTATTAACATTGTAAGATGCACGTGTACGGCTGCATGTGCACATACTATTATTAGTATAGTGGGTTTTTATAATCATCAAATTGGTTTCAATTTGGATCACTCGCTCTTGTATATAAATTAGCACATTTTTATATTCTAAGTTCTCTCATTGGTGGAGGTGACAGGCACCTCTAATTGTCCCTATAGAGTGCTCAGATTTGTCTTTTTGTCAATTTTCTTTGTCTTCTTAGATTTAACTTTTCCATTGTCTAGATCTATTCCTTTTTGTAGATTTTGTCCTTTCTTCGTCCATGGATCCTGTCTATAGAGCAGCTACTCATGTAGTTGTTAAATGCCATGCGGATGCAATGAACAATCACTCTCAACTGATGGCAGCATTCATAGCCCAGGGTAAACCCCTGCGTCTGGCCGGATTTTTTTTGCGAAAATCCTAGAGAGATGTGTACCATTGGTTTGACCACTTCACTGTAGTTGCCACATATCATTTGTGGGACAGTGCTCAATGTTTGCACGAGTTTCCTACTTGTCTTTAAGGGACGGCGTTCTAGTGGTACAA
Organism: Selaginella tamariscina; assembly: GCA_003024785.1. Taxonomy (NCBI): domain Eukaryota; kingdom Viridiplantae; phylum Streptophyta; class Lycopodiopsida; order Selaginellales; family Selaginellaceae; genus Selaginella; species Selaginella tamariscina. The sequence goes on from PUQB01000291.1 coordinate 106,018, forward strand.
TGATATGGACATTGCAACTCGTGGAGATTGGAGTATTCTTTCAGAGATTTTCAAACGTGCATTTGGGCATGCGGACGACTGTGACGATGCTTTTTAGCAGTTGCATCGTATTCGTTAGGAGCCATTTGAGTTGGTGATGTAGTTTGGTGTTCTCTTTCGGAGCCTTTTACTGCGTACAGAACCTAACATGTCGGAACGCATCAAGTTAGGTATGTTGTGGCCAACACTTCGTCAAGACCTTATGGGACTTGTGCATGCACTAGCTCCAGTGACTCTTGATGATGCTTTGAGGTTGGCACAACGATATGAGTCGTCACCTCTCCCACTTGCACCTTCATGTTCTCTCGTTCCACTTCATATTGGGGATGGACCTGCTCCGATGGAGGTTGATGCTGTTGATGCTCGTGTACCAGCACAAGGTTGGGCCCGTGGACGAGGACGTGGATGTGCAGTTCATTGTTGGGCGTGTGATGAGGTTGGACACACGTATCAACGTTGTCAACAGCTTCTCGATTGGAGTCCCCATTTTTGGGGTGGAGGCCCTAGCGTCAACAATGTCCAGTTGGCGCTGCTGCAGTGGAAGGTCTTGATGCGATGAATATTCGGGAAACGACGAATCGCATGAGTAAAGGAGGGTCCTCGTGCGAATAAATTAGTAACCCCTCCATTTTTCTTTCGGGAGTATCATCAAGGGATTCACTCAGCACTAGTTCATTCAGTCTTCACTTTCAAGCTCGATTTAATCACACGCCACGTCCCATTCTCCTTTCAGTGTTGGTGGATACAAGTTCAAGTTTGTCCTTTATTTCTTAGTCTATTGCTACATGTTGCAGTCTTCATTTGTGTTGTGCGGAAAGTCTTCATTCTGTACAGCAACGGACAAACTCATGCTTGTTCGCAAGATGAAGTTGACATTGTTGTTTGTGTGGATGATCGTGAGCTTGAGCTTCAATTTTACGAGTGATGCCGAGTCAAGCTTTTCATCTCATTTTTGGTGTGGATTGGTTGACTCGCAATCATGCCAAATGTGATTTTGAAAAGTCTCCCCCTGTTTGACTCTCCCTTGTCTTTCTTCCATTCTTCTTATTTCTATTTCACTTCGTCCATTTGCTTCTACCTCTGCTTCCATCACTTTTATTTCACCCTTACTTCCAATCATCTCCCTTCATGCTCTTCCTTTCCCTTTTTAGATTCATCAGATGATCGTCGTGCTGCAGTTGTTGATCAACTCAAGAAAGAGTATGCTGATCTTTTCAACTTCGACTTGTCATCTGGGGCCAAGATTGCAACACGCCACCCTATTCCAACTGGGTGCCAGGCCAATCAAGGTACCTGTTCGGTGTCGATCACCAAAGGAACTTAAGATATTACGAGCGAATGTTAAGGAGATGTTGAAGAAGAGTGTTATCCAAAAATCTCGAAGTCCTTGGGCGTGCGAACCGCATCTTGTGACGAAGCCGGATGGAGCGTTTGATTCTGTATCGACTATCGCCCATTAAATGATGTAACCATTTCAGATGTGTATCCACTTCCTTATACTGCAGATCTTTTGGATCGACTGGGGCAGAGCCGTTGGTTCATCAAGTTAGATCTTGCCTCTGGATATTGACAAGTTCCGATGGCTGACGTGGACATTCCCAAGACAGCTTTTGAACACCATTTGGCATGTACAAGTTCTGACTACTGACTTTATTGATGATGTTTTAATCCACTCGGATGGGACTTGGGAGGAGCATGTTGGTGATGTACACAAGGTTTTGGATCGGCTGTGGGAAATTGGTTTGAAGCTGAAGCTGTCTAAGTGTGTGTTTGGATCCAAGGACACCACTTATCTTGGTTATCGCATTTCCCGTGAAGGTTTGCAAGTCGATCCTGACAAACTTGTTGCAGTTTTGAAATTCCCTACGCCGAAGTGTGTGAATGATGTACAACACTTTCTTGGCAAGGTACAATATCTAGGCCGTTTTGTGGATCATCTTTCAGATTGTACTGCACTATTACGGGCGTTGCTAAAGTCGTCAATATCTTCTTTTGTTTGGTCTAAGGAGTGCAAGCAAGCATTTGTAGATCTTAAAGAGATGTTGACGACTCCTCCAGTTTTGGCATACCCCGATTACACTCGTCCTTTCGTCTTTGGCATACCCCGATTACACTCGTCCTTTCGTCTTTGGCATACCCCGATTACACTCGTCCTTTCGTCTTGCGTGTAGATGCTTCTGACATCGATCTCGAGGGTGTATTGATGCAGAAGAGTACGAGTGTCCCTGGCCAACGACATCCCATTGCGTACATCAACCATACATTGCAGCTGTCACGACCCGATACAGAATACAGGATTCCGGATACAGGACATGGGTTGCAGGACTTTTCCTACAGGATTCCGGATACAGGATATGGGTTGCAGGATTTTCCTACAGGATACTCCTACCAGGATTCCGGACACAGGATTCGGTTGCAGGATATTCCTAGGATATGCCACAGGATATACCTAGAGGATAAGGGACATGTGGACTCATCTTAGCCTCTGCATGCATGCAATCACTTTGCATGCAACCACTTTTTGCATGCATGCCTAGATTAGCTCTTGGAGTTGTGAGCATAAAAGCTCCGACCTAATTTGTTGTACAATCAGTTACTATCAACACCAGTCTTACTACGATCAATCTTGTCTTGTCTTGTTCCTGTCCTGTTCCTGTCTCGCTCCTATTTCCTGTCCTGTTCCTGGATCCTGTCCTGCTCCGGGATCCTGTCCTGTTCCTGTTTTGCTCCCGGATCCTATCCTGTGCTTTCCTGTCTTGCTCCCGGATCCTATCCTAATCCTGTCCTACTCCTAGATCCGTCCTGTTCCTATTCCTGGTTCCTGTCCTGCTCTCGGTCCTGTTCCTGAGTCAAGCCTTCATGTCTTTGGAATCCTGCTCTCTTCCTATTTCCTGGATCGTGGCTTGACAGCAGCCGGCAGAGATGAACTACTCCACGACAGAAAAGGAGTGTCTAGTAGCAGTTTGGGGTTTTGAGAAGCTCCATGCCTACTTGCATGGTTCATGGACATTGTTGGAAGGTGATTATGCAGCAGTCACTTCGTTGTTGAAGCCGAAGAATTTGATTGGTCATACTACTCAGTGAGCCTTGAAACTTCAAATTTACGACTTTGAAATTGTTTTGCCCAGGCAATTCCATGGCAGATGCTGATGCTCTTTCTCCCTCTTCCACTTCTATCTCTTCTTTTGCCCCAGAGGAACTAGTTGTTCCAGCATCAGTGACTTTTTGGGCAAAGATTCTGTACCATCAGCAGTTGTTGTGCTTGACGTTCAGTGTTCACAAAGTGCAGAGTTAGATTTGCCATCTTTGGATGAGGTTCGGGAAGCTCAAAAGGTTGAGCCGTGGATTCAAAGGCTTCGTGATGGGTTTGAGAATCCTGCCTCACTTGCTGATGATTTGCCTTTCAGGCATTTACATTCGCAATATCGCCTTCAGGATTATTCTTTATTTTGTGAGGACTGATCCAGATGATCATTTGCAGTTGGTGGTGCCTTCGGTTTTCGTTCCACGCTTACCATGACTCTTTTCTCGGCGAGCACATGGGACATCATCGTGTGATGGAGAAGCTGCGCAGATCTTTTTATTGGCCAGACTTGCGAGGAGATGTGATTCGGTATGTGCGTAGTTATGTGTAGTGCCAAGCTCGCAATACTCCCCTGTGTTCTTTGGAATGACAGTTGGAGTCAATTGCAGTTTCTCGTCCGTTTGAGTTGGTGGCGTTTGATTTGATGGGACCGCTTCTGCGATCGATTGCTGGCAACAAGTACGTTATTATTACTTCTGACTACCTAACTCGTTGGGTAGAAGTTAGTGCTCTTGTTAGTGCGACTGCTTTGCAGTCGGTCAATTTCTCCTTAATTGGGTTGTGTTTCAGCATTTTTGTCCGAAGCAAATTCTCTTGAAAAATGGTCCTGCATTTATGGCCAAGGCATTTCATGTCTTAACATCTCGACTGGGGATATGCCACACTTTCACAAGTGCTTATCACCCTCAAATAGATGGTTTGGTGGAACAGCTCGTTAGGACCTTCAAGGGGATGATCGCGAAGTATGTAAACTTTCAACATTCGGATTGGATGGTTATCTGCCATCTCTTCGATATGCTTATGTCACTAGAGTACAAAGTTCCGTTGGTACTTCCCCATATAAGCTCTTGTATGGTCATGACCCGGTGTTGCCAACAGAGTTGGGTCTGCCTTCTCGGGTATCTGACGAGCATTCTTCCATTGGTTCGTGCAGAATTAGCAGAACACTTGGGCCACGTACAAGTAGAACAACAACAACGCTACAACTTGCATCATCGTCTTCCCGCAGAGTACAAGGTTGATGAACTAGTGTTGGTTCGTTTTCCCAAGCTTACGGTACATGGTTTAGCTAAGAGTCTTCTTCCTCAGCAGAAAGGACCATATCGAGTGCTACAGCGAGTAGGACCACAAGTTTATGAGGTTTGGCATGACATTCAACCCAATCCTCTAGAGATTGTACATGTGCAATGATTGAAGCGTTTTGTGCAATGGGAACAAGTTGTACCACCTATAAATCCACCAGTGCCTCCTCCTGATGTTCCTCTAGATCTGGGGCCATCTACCAGAGAACCCTAACCAACTTACATCCTTCCGAGAGAAGGGGATGATGTAAGATCCACGTGTACTGCTGCATATGCACATACTATTATTAGCGTGGGGTTTTCATAGCCGTCAGATTGGTTTCAATCTGGACCACTCGCTCTTGTATATAAGTTAGGGTTTTGGACTAATGAGATATACACATTTCTATATTTTGAGTTCTCACAACATCAATACATACAATAAGAATATATAACATTATTACATTAATAAATGTAATAAAAATAATTATGGTTCTTTTAAAATATTATTAATAATTTCTTATATATATTTTTTAAAAATAAATAAAGGTGAATTTAATAAACGAGACAAAATTAGGGTAATGCAATAATAAAGGATTTTATTGTTTACTACAAATAAATAATAAATTTATTTAAAAAAATTTGATGAGATTAAAGCTTGACATAATTTGCATTTTTTTTTCTTATAAAATTTAATATTTTATAGTTTACATTAGTTGTGGTTCTTTTAAAATATCAAACTTGGTATATATTTTTTAAGATGATGAAAAATTATATATCTTTTAGGAACAAATAAATAAATAAAAGCTATGTTAAAATTTAAGAATAAATTAGGGCAATACATAAATAATAAATCCATTACAAAACATATTAGATCAAATCACTAACAATAATAATTTCTAATTTTAAAAGTAGAATCTATATAATTCATTGTAAATTTTTAGATTTTACGTTTAGTTATTTTAATATATAAAATATATTTAAGTGTATATAATGTATAATGTGTGTTTATGTATATAGACAATATTGATAATATAATATATCAATGAATTTAAAACGTATAAAAAAATCATATAATAATAATTTATAAATAGAAAGATACAATTTTTTTCTTTAAATTTAAACTTATAAGTAAAATATGATCCATATGTTAAAATATATTAATATATATTGTTATAATTTTAACCTGGTGGGTTGACCACCTAGGTAAACATAATGGGATATTGTGGAAAAAAGACCTAAGTGGACCTAAGTCAAAGTGACTTTGGGAACACTAATTGGCCATTGTCTTGTTAGCTTAAGGATCATTACATTTAGTATTAGAGTAGTTTTGAGTTTGATTTTCATTAGGGGCGAACTAGGTGTAAAGGATCTTTGCTTGACTGGAAGCTCCATATCTATATCCATGTTTCTATGTTAGCTTGTTATGATTGGAAGCTCCATATCCATGTCTCTAAGTTGACTAAAAGCTCCATATCCATGTTTCTGTGTTAGCTTGTCATGATTGGAAGCTCCATATCCATATTTTTTAAGTTACGTTAGCCTATCATGATTGGAAGGCATAGTAGCAAAGCTCTAGATCCATGTCTCTGAGTATATTTCTGTGTTAGCTTGTCATGATTGGAAGCTCCATATCCATGTTTCTGAGTTGTGTTAGCCTATTATGATTGAAAGGCATAGTAGCAAAGCTCTAGATCCATGTTTGGAAGCTTCATATCATGTTAAGTTGCATTAGCTTGTCATGTCTGGAAGGCATAGTAATAAAGCTTTAGATCCATGTCTCTGAGTTATGTTAGCCTATCATGATTGGAAGGCATAGTAGCAAAGCTTTAGATCCATGTCTCTGAGTTGTGTTAGCCTATCATGATTGGAAGGCATAGTAGCAAAGCTTTAGATCCATGTCTCTAAGTTGCATTAGCCTGTCATGATTGAAAGGTATAGTAGCAAAGCTCTAGATCCATGTCTCTGAGTTGTGTTAGCCTGTCATGCCTTCTAGTTGCGTTAACATGTCATGACTGAAAGGCATAGTAGCAAAGCTCCATATCCATGTCTCTAAGTTGCATTAGCCTGTCATGATTGGAATGTATAGTAGCAAAGCTCTAGATCCATATCTCTGAGTTGTGTTAGCCTGTCATGCCTTTTAGTTGCATTAACATGTCATGACTGAAAGGCATAGTACAAAGTTCCATATCCATGTCTTTGAGTTGCATTAGTTTGTCATGATTAGAAGCTTCATATCCATGTCTCTATGGAAGCTTCATATTCATGTCCTTGAGTTGTGTTAGCCTACCATGATTGAAAGCTCCATATTCAATCTTTGAGTTGTGTTAGCCTGTCATGTCTTTGTGGAAGCTCCATATCCATGTCTCTAAGTTGTGTTAGCCTGTCATGACTGAAAGGCATAATAGCAAAGTTGGAGATCCATGTCTCTGAGTTGCATTAGCCTATTATGCATTCCAATTGCGCTAGCTTGTCATGACTAAAAGGTATAATAGCAAAGCTCTAAATCCATTTCTCTAAGTTGCATTAGCCTATCATACCTAGAAGGCATAATAGCAACCCTTTGGGGGTTGGCAATGCCTTTGGGTATATATATATAGAGAGAGAATTGTTGCAACAACTCATGATTACATAATGACTAGAAAGAGTACTACATGATATTAAATGTTAAAAGTCTCATAACCCCCAAGAACATGTGTATATGGCTATTATTTAAACCATGTAAAATATATATTTATTATCAAACCTAACATATCAAACATGTTTGCCAAAAGAGGTGGGTGAAGGTCTTTTATCTGTATGACTATATGCAGGTTTTGAGACTAATATCAACTTGTTATTAATTAAAATATTAAAGACGTTAGTAGTTAAATCATGTTAGTATGTTATCAACTAGCTTATTAAAATTATAAATTATATATCGTAATATAATCTAATTATTGGTTGGTTGGTAACTTTAAAGGTGTTTTTACATATTTGTGATGATATGCAAACTGTAGATGTACTATATTATAATGTTCTTATAATTAATTATGTTTGTTACATGCACACGTATACACACACATATATATAATAGACACACATATATGCATGTATATTACTTTTAAGCGTATAGGATCCCACTCAATTAAGCCATGAAAAATCCCTTAATGCTTTCAAGTAAAATATCAAATACAACTACAATATTGTTGAATTTGTCATTATATCCTAAAGTGGTACAACTACATATTTGCTATATATCAGTAATGAAAGACCCTGACCTCAGCCTTATATTCATGCTTGTATATATGTATTTTTATCCTTACGACACGTACATATTTCTTAAATTAGCCGTAACTCTAAACCCTAACTTGGAGCTACTTAATCTCAGTTAATTAAGTTAATGATTTTATCTATGTATTTAAAAAATATAAATTAAAAAGACCTTTGGGTTAACGGATTTCATCTAAATAAATGATTTGGTATAAAAAAAATTAAATACATATTTTTTTCCCGATTTTTAAAAGGGTTGTATATCATATTAAAGAAACCAAACTATGTGGTGGATAATATATGCAATTGAACTAAACTTTATTACCATTATATAATAATAACAATTTTAATATGTTAATAATAATAAACATATTATAATCTCATAAATTGTAATAATCTTTTCTTTTTCACAATCATTAAGGATTTTTATTATATTTTTTATTAATTAATTTAAACAGAATAATTACTTATTTAAACTTTCATTTTAATTATATTTATTTCATATTTAGTTTTTTATCCATTGTGTATAAAAAATTTATACTCCAAATAAAGTCTATGCAATGTATTATTAAAGCTTAGCTTAAGACGATATAAGTTGAATGGTTTATACAAAAATCAAATCAAATCAAATATAGTTTATATATTCTAAATTAAATAGCTGATTACATACATGTTTTTCTTATAAGTTTGCCAATTTGTTATGATGATTTTGTGGTTAAACGTCTAATAAAGATTGGATGTTTAACAAACTTTAAAAAGTTCATTTAAGACATCGTTATAAATAGGTTATACGAAGGAAAAATGAAAATGTAAAAGAATGTTTAATTAATATTTAAAGGAAGTACAAGATTTTAGATGATCTTATCTTCTTTTTCAAATTTAAAATAAATTAATGTTTTTTAATTTATTTTAAATGTAATAATTTAATTAAAATTACAATCAACTAACTCACAAGTTTAATAATAAAACAGTAACAAAATATAAAAAATTATATTGTACTATAAGTTTTCCAATTGAATTTGTAAATAAGTTTTGAAAAATGTAAGTTTGAATTAAGTGTGATAGTTGAGAAATACATGACTGTAAATATATGGGATATCTATGTAATATATGAAATTATTAAATAATGAATATCACTACAAAACTAATTTACTTTGTATACTCGTACATGTGCAATTTATATCATTGTTATCTTTTCTTATTTTACAATTAAAACATTATTTTTAATGTTTAAAATTTTGGTAATTTCTTTTAATTAACAGAAAAATAGTTTTCACAAACTGCTTTCATATTTCACAGTTTCAACTTAAATAAAATTTAATATTAAAGTAAATAAATAAAATTAAATAAAAATTTCATATTAAAGCAAAACTAAATTAATATATTAGCACGTGTATATATTCTATAATGTCCTGCACTCACTTGCACGCACACACCCGCAATGTGTTGTTCATCTTTGCTGCAGACACACAGTAATAACCCAAGCTCATCAATAAGTAGTTAAGTATATAAAGATTTAAGAATATTTTTAAATACTAGAATATCTTTTATTATGGTTCTTGATTTAAAAAATCAAGCATATTTAAAAATCTCTTTACGATTTAAGATCTATTTAAACTATTTTTGAAATCTTAAAATATTCTTGAGTTCACCTTTATGGTGGTTGGTTATATTTCCTTATTTTATTATAATTTCTTTCAAGCAAACTTAAATTAAAAAGTAAATAAGTCTTTGATACATAATTAACATTAATCATGACACTTTGTATTTTCTTTTTTTTCTATAATTTTTTTTCTTTTCAAGTTGAACACTTGAATTTACACTTTAAAGTATTTAACCGAAATCTTAGATACGATATATATATATATATATATATATATATCTGTGTGTGTGTGTATTGTATGTATGTATGTATGCATGGGTGCATGGGTGAACACTCCAAATATATAAGATGTATAAAACGCACATAGAATTTACCCATGGTTTTGGTTGGTTATTGTTCTTGGTCAATTGAAACACACATGCGCGCACACGCGCACACACACACACATATAGAGAGAGAGTTACACTGCAAATATATGAACGTATGTTTAAGTATTCACAATAAGAGTCTAACCATACTACACCGCGTGCGTGTGTAACATGAATATGAAACTTGATATAAGTTAATGTTCCTCATGTTCTTAGTTTAATAAGGCATATATAAACATTATGATCTACATTTAAATTTGATGTTAATATATACAATGGAGATTAAATAAATACTTTATACAGGAGGCGTTACCACCGAACGTTCCATCGTATCCAAGGGCTACATTTGGTCCACCTAGCATAGCGTCGAGGTGGCAAATTACACGTGTCCAAAACGTGGTGCTTTGTCACATGTACTGTGGTTTTTACATGTCAGAATGGTTCTTCTGGGATCTATATACATCTGTTATGGTTATGACCAAAGATTTTGTGTTCTAGAAATTAACACACACAAACACACACGCGGGCGCACACATGTATCAAATGGTTGCAGTATTAAAGCTGACCTTGTTTTTGAAACTGAAAATACAATTATCTGCATAGTCCAGGAGTATTTTCTTCCCATATATAGCATGTATACTTTTATATGATGCGTGTATATGTATATGCATATGTACATAAAGATTTAATATATTCTTGTTTAGAGAGAGAGATGTCTTGAAAGCAACACACACACAAGAGAGAAAATATACATGTAGTATATACATATATATATGTATATACAAACTATCATGAATATATTAATAGTATAATAGGAAATGTACACCGAATATATCTGCACTAGTGTGTGTGTGTGTGTGTGTGTGTATGCACTCTAGACTGCGACTTAAGCATGCATATGCATGATGTAATCAATGTTAAACCAGAAATAAATGCGCTGTTATACAACATGATTGAAGTATACACGTTGACAAAATTATTATTAATATAATTTGATCTGTGAATGGAATTTATGCACATATAACATATTAAAACACATATATAAATATTTATTAAAATATTCCTTATGTTAAATAATATTTAGTGTTTTTTATAATAAACATTTCTAAATAACATAAAATATACTAGATCGATACTATATAATCATTTATCATAAATAAAGTTTAATTTTATAATAATATTTCTTAAAAACATATTGTAATAAAAAATGGTGGTTTTAAGTAAATTAAACAAAGAGTTAAATTGATGTCATCTGAATAAGAATGAAAGCACTACTTTGAATTAATAAAGAATTTGATTATTCAAACTCTGAAGTGCATAGAATAATAATGTTAAAGTAACAAACTTATAAATTGTAAAAATAAATAATTAAAAAATAATGTTTAAAGTGTTAACAATATGTTAAATTAAACATTAAGAAAGAGGTTACGCAAGTAAATATAACATTATTACCATTGATAAATGTAATAAGAATATTATTACAGGTTGAGAAGTGTTAAGGCAAGGTTAAGCGTGTAATGCTGGATAATATGGTTAGCAAAATGTCAAATGCAGATATTGGCGTCAGCATGTTAACCGGTGAAATAAGCATGTGTGTGAGTGTGCATGTGCGTGTGTGTTTTAACTTGTTTAATTATGCTATCTTAGACTTCTGGAAATGCTAACACAGTGATACAACTGGTGTAACATATATTTCCAATAATCAATATACATGCATGTGTATAGCTAAAGTTACATGTTTATATATAAGGAAATTATAAGAAAATTTGACACGTACAAATTGGTACCGGTCAGTCAGGGTTTCTGGAAAGCAACAGGTTAGATTTTTTCTAAGATCTCTCTCTATATATAAGTACTTTAATTTTAAAAATGCTACACATTTCATACAATGTGGGGTGAAAAAGTAGAAGAGAAACCAATACGTACACACACACATATATATGTATGTATATCTATGCATGTATATATGTATTGTGCATACATGTCTATACCAATAAAATCGCACGGAGAGAGAGATGCTTAGATGAGATTCGTTTGTTTAATTCTTTTATAATATTTTCCATATTGCCAAAATATTTAAAAATACACTTAGTATTATATAACTTAGGCCCACTTTTCACTAGCGGGTAGTTATTTGGCCGGTGGTAAATTAAAATAATGCCACGTCATTAATTATTACTACCACTGTGCTTTTTCCATTAGAGTGGTTAATTGAATTAAAAAATAAACTAGCAGTGCACAATTTTTATTTAATCAATTATTATAAACATATATATATTATATATACATATGTAATAAATGTGCACCTACTCAATATTTTTAATTAAAAAAATATATTAAAACTCTAACTTTTCATTGTTATTTTTTTATATAGAATCATTAATTATAATTTACTAATGTCTTTCTATATGTATGTGTATAACAATGTACACACACACACACACACACACACACACAACATATATATATATATATATATATTACACAAACATGTGAGTGTGTTGAGAGAAAGAAAGATCTACAATAAGTTATATTCTTTCTACAAAATAAGTATATATATATCAACTAATGTGTCTATATATATATACAATATTCTTACATGTAAATGAGTGATATTTTGCTAAATCTCATGTTTGCTTTTTTTTTAAAGTTCTAATTTATTTGTTTTTTCATTGATTTTTTTGAAAGCTAAAAAAAGTAAAACCTAATTTTATTAATCTTGATACACGTGTCATTCAATTATGCCCGGTAGCCATACAACCGGGCAAAATTGCCCGGTTATTAAACTACCACCGAAAAAGCCATGTAGGCGCCACATAGGTGCCACGTAAGTGCCATGTAGATTATAAATTATAAATAACCAGCAAGTGGAAAACCAAACCCATGGTAGAATAAATAATTTCTTTTATTTTGATTAGTTGAGGCAATTAACCACCCGCTAGTGGAAAGTGGGCCTTAGATATATTAAATATACTTTTTTCTGAATTTTCTCAAATAAGTAAAAGTAAAGTGTATTTTTTATTTATTTTATATTTATTATCATTTACAATTCATCAAAATTTATATTTTTTCTTAAATAATATCTCTCTATATATAAGTACATGCTTTGACTTAAAAAATGCTACACATTTCACACAATGTGGGTGAAGAAGTAGAAGAAAAACCAACACACACACATGTATATATGTACGTATATATTGTGCGTACATGTTTTGTACCAACAAAATTACAAATACTCCAGGTAGAGAGAGATGTTCATACAAAGTTCATTTGTTTAATTCTTTTATAATATTTTTCTCAACTATCAATTTAACTTCTTTGTTATTTGTAAATGTGTTTTAAAGACACACATTTTAATATAAAGTAACAATAATTTATCCTTTTCATGTATATATCTCTTTTAATTGGACCATACTTTAATATTTTTAACTCTCGATAAATATCAATTTTATTAAGTGTTATCATCAATTTGTGAATGGTTTACACATAAACCATTTATTTCCAAATATATTAAAACAGTTAAAATATATATTCAACTTTGCTTGTATATAACAAGTGTTAATGTAATTGTGTGAATCTTATAAATCATTTCAAGATTATAATAATTTCTCCCTCAAACTAATATTCCAAATTCTTATTAAAACTTACAATATAATTTTTCATTTAAAATTTTTATAAAAATGTTTATTAAGTACCTTTAATCAAGAATATGCTTAATGACTATCTTATCATCAATTACTCTGTCATAAACAAAGTAATAATAAATATTAATGTACTTAGTTTTGAAAAATCTTGATGAGTCTTAGAAAAGTTAAATTATATTTATTTATTATTACTTAAATTTTGTTAACATTTTTTAATTCATAATCGCTCTTTTGAAGTTTTGAGGCTAAGTATATAGCCACAACCATAGAATATTTAATTAATAAAAATTAAATAGTAATAAGCATAAATAGTTTAAGTTTTTTTATGATAACAAAAGCACCATTGCGATTTTTTAGAACCAGATACATTAATATTCAGCATCACTTTGTTAATTATAAAGTAGTTAGTGGCAAAATAATGATTTGAGTATGTTCCCATTTATAAGTAATTAGTGAACATTTTTATAAAGGTTTTAAATAAGTAATTATTTTATAAACTTCAACAAGAATTTAAAGATATCAATTTGAATATGTATTGTTATAATTCTAAAATGATTCATAATATTTACACAATGATATTAATACACCATATATTTTAATGATACATGGTTTGCGTGTAAAACCATTCATAAATCAATTACTATATTATAAATTAATATTCTTTTAAGAGTTCAAAAGAATTAAAGATGTCATCCACTTAAAAGAAGTTATATAAGAAAAAAAATGAAGTTATTGTCAGATTATAATAGAAATGTGCTTAAAAAATACATAGTTACACATAAGAAAATTAGTAAAAAAGAAGACGTTAAATTAATAGTTAATTAATGTTGAAAATTTTTTAAAAATATGAGTGATTAATCACTTGGTTAACTTATAAGCTCTCAATCATATTTGTATCAATCATCATCATTTAATATTAATGTCTTTGCATCATAATTAATACTTGACCAACGTAATTTTATAAATTTAAAATAAATTTTCTTATCTTGAAAACTAGTGGTGTATTTCGTTTAAGTACATGTGTTCAAATTGTGTACATTTAATAAAACTTTTTATAAAATCATTTTCAAACTCTTCACGTTCATGTGACTTTTATAGTTATATAGTTTATAATCTTTAATGTTTCATAACAATGTTTTAGACTAAAAAACAAATCAAAATTCATAATTTAGACTAAAAAAACAATCAAAATTCATAATTTTACATTCGTAACTCACATAAATAAGATGGTATAATATGGTTATATAGATGTCAACACCTTCGATAAATTATTTACAACATCCAACAAATCTTTTAAAAACCCCTATAGGAAAATGTTATATTTATGTATATATATTGTGTATTATATATATATATATATATATATATATATATATATATATATATATATATATATATATATGCATGTTGTAACTAAAATGGGCATGTTTATAATTTATTTTTTAATAATATTAACAATTTTAAATATTTAATTAACATTTTTAATATTACAAAAATATTCTTTAAAATAATATATGTTTAAAGAAAGATTTAAATATATATTTATTAAATAATTAATTAAAAATTAGAACTTATATATTAATTAATATTTATTTATATTTTCATTTTCTTATATCATGCACATTCTACTTATCTATTTATATTGTGTGCGTTTATGCCGTTGTTTTTGTCTCTGGTTTCGCTTTTGAGATAGCACACATATTGTATCCTCTTATTTGTTGAGAATAAAAATAAAAATACATTATTACCTATATAGTGTTGAGGTGAAACCAAAATGTCCTTAAGTTGAGTTTTAAGTTATTTTATGTCAAAATAAATAATGTTTTAATAAGATTTTTAAAAAATTAAACATTCTTTTAAGGAATCTATTTATTTTGCAACTTACATTTACTGTGGTTCTTTTACAACATTAATAATCTAACTTACATAAAAGCCACTAACAAATAAAACAAAAATAATAAATTAAACAAATTATAAATTATAGAACAAATGATCAGCAATAATGAACTCACTATCCAAAAAATTATTATGGCAATTTTAAAATAAGTTTACAAAATTTAATAAATTTTTGGTGGGGTTTATATTTGCTTCTAAATTTTGACTGTGTTTCTTAATTTATATTAATATTATAATATAAATTCAAGTTAAATATATTTTAAAGTGTATATAGTGATATAATTTAAAATTTAAAACATACAAATCAAAATTATATAGTAGATAGTTTATAAATAAAAAGATATAATTTTATATAAAATATAATCCACACAATTAAAATATATTAATTGATGTGTAATTATTGATGTGTAATTACTAATTAAACATCTCAAGACTATTATCGATCGAATAAGAACTAGTATAATCTATGCGATACTTAAGAGAAACGATCGAGCAACATATTGGTTTTACTTCTCAAAATTCTAACAGAATTTATTTATTTACTTGATCAATTTTATTTCAATTAACAGACAAAGTTGCATAATCCACTGTTACAAGTAATATTACATTATTTACATATACATAATATATATGTATGACATTATGTGCCTACACATATTTTCAATGCCACATTATATAAACTTGACACAATACACACGTGTGTGTGAGATTACATTTTGATTTCTAATCTACAATAAAGCTGTGATAGTAACATGTTCAAATAATATATATTTTTGATAAATAAACTTATTGAATTTACCTTATATTTGTTTAATTAATTGATTTATTGAATTTTATGTGCTAGTTGAAAAGTGGTGTTATTTATTGATTAAATTATTTAATTAATTAAGTTCATCGCTCAGTTCTGAGTGAGAATATTTTAAATTGCAAAGTTAGGTTAATTTTTTAAGTTATTTTTATTTATATGCATTTAGGAGTTGCAAACACAAACTTTATTTAGATATTAAAATTTTATATATTTAAAAATTAAATAAACGAACTCATTTAAAGCTCTATATTTTACATGTGGTTTGAACAATAAAATAAAATATATATATATATATAACCCATATATACTGATTGTGGTATATATACAAAAATAAAATAATTATTTTAATAATTCTTTTTATAATAAATATGGTGAACAACTTTGTTCATAATAAATAATAATAAAATCTTTCATTCTTCTTTTATTTTATTATTATATATGTAGTGCATAATGTAGAAAAATACTTATATGTGTGTGTGTGAACAGGGTAAAGAACGATCTAGTAGTTAAGAGGAAAGCAGGACTCCCATCGAGGTATATATAGATATTTATATTCTATCTGTTTGCATATTTCTCCAATCATTACACACGCGCATAGATAGATAGATAGATAGATAGATATATGTCTATGCGTGTGTGTACATGTGGTTTCTATGTCAACTTTATATCTACCTATATATTTTGATGTATATGTATATAAGTGACAGCGTGATATACACCTTCTATATACATATATGTGTCTCTATGTACATACATAGAAAACAGATTCACGTGACTCTGTGGATGTATTAGACTCTGTATGTCCATATGCATACGGGTCTATATATATGTATATATATTTTTGTACATTTGTGTGGTTTGCATGTCTATATATATATATTGTTATTTAATTTTTAAAATTTTATATCTTAATATAAAATTCATAACATTACCAATTAAACATATTCATAAATTATCATAAATATTTCAGTAAGTAAATATTAATAAATGCCATAATATTTTATTTCTATATTATATTACAATATATGTTTTTAAAGTTAAACACCATGAATTATTATTATTTTTTTTAAATTTCTGTCAAAAAATTAACTTTGAAGTGAATTCAGGGTATATATTTACATTCAAAACTTTTGGGGTATATTTTAAAATATGCAAAACATAAGGGATAGGATTCACATTTTCAATATTAATTAAAATATTAATAAAAACTTGGTTTTAAACTAATGTAAATGTTAGATATATGTATTATATAATATAAATGTGATATTTGTTTGAAGTAACCAATGCATAGAGTAACAACTGCATAAAACATTTGATCATGTGTGTGTGTGTATAAATGTATACCCCATAATATGTTTATGTATGTAGTGTAATACACACATACAAAAGGCTTACCTTCGATACTGAGGAGAAGAAATAATACCACAAACAACCATAATAGACCACTGAAACATGTAATGGAAGAGTATTATAATCTTGTTATAAACACCACAGTACTAGGTTTCTAAGGCTGAAATTTTAAATATGAATATGTACGCATGTACATATACAAATATAATCGTGTTCTTCTAATATATGCCTCCATATATACACATAGTTACACACGCGCGCGCACGCACACATCGCTTTTTACCTTATACCTACTACTTTTCGGAAATCATCCTCAAGAACGAGCATTATATAGCGGTAAAAGTCAGAATTACTTCTTAAATTATTTTCTGCATAACATAGCATACACATAAACAAACACACACACTTACATATATGTATGCACGTGTATGCGTAGGCATACAAACAGTTAAATGGGATAATAAGAATGTACCATGTAGCTATATTATTACATATATGTTTAGCAATTTGAAGCATCATTTAGTTTAATTAAAAAAAACGTATTTATCACCTTATATCTTGTTAGTAAACAAAGTTAAGCAACTGTAACCACGTGAACAGTTGCCGAGACGAAATTTAAATGAAGATGTGTAGCTTGTGTAAATTTGCAAGATGAAATACACACACATTGTTGTTCATCTCTGCTGCAGACACAAAGTAATAAAGATATAAGTAATTAAACTGGTTCTTGATTTAAAAATCAAGCTTATTTGAAATCTCTTTATGATTTAAGATCTATTTAAAATATTTTGAAATCTTAAATATTCTTTTATGAATCTTTAGGGTGGTTAATTATATTTATTATAATTCTTTCAAGTAATATAACATATAAGTAAATCATTTTTCTGATAGGATTCAATAGGAATAATCAACATTAGCCTTGGCACTTACTCTTTGTTTTCTTTTTTCTATAAATTCCGTTTTTGTTTTCAAGTTGAAGTCTAAAACACTTAGCATTTACAGTTTAAAGTCATTAACAGATGTTTCTAGATATCATATATGTATGTATGTATGTATGGGTGCACTCCAATTATATAAATACACATTGTTTATTGTTCTTGGCCAACTGAAACACACACGCGTATACACACACATGCACGGTTACAGAATGTTTGTGGCCAATTTCTGTTCAGAGGGTACAAAGAGGCAATCCATAGTCATGGAAGGTCAGTTCATAATGCATAATAAGATTCTAAACCATACTATAGTCTGTGTATATGTACGTGCGTACATGAATATGATAAATATCAAACTTAATATAAGTTAGTGTTTTCATGTTTCTTAGTTTAATAAGGCATATATAAGCATTATAATCTACAGTTAACTTTGATGTTTCATGGATATAATTAAATTTATACAGGAGGCGTTACCACCTATCTAAGGGCTGCAGTTAGTCCACCTAGCAGAGGGTCGTCTGTAGTGGCAATTACATGTATCCAAAATGTGTGTTCGTGTCATTTAATGATACCAGGTGCCAGAAGTTTGTGTTCTAGTTATTGATGTAAATGTCCCAGTTTAATCTAATGTATTGATCACCACGTAAAGATCGATGAGATATGTAACATAAGTAGTCTAATTTAAATAGAACTGGTCAAATGATGCAGACTCTTTTATAAATATGAAGTGACGTATTGAATAAGGGGAGAGATAAGACACTTGCATCAAAACTTGATTATTGATGTAAATGTCCCAGTTTAATCTAGTGTGTTGATCATGACGTAGAGATTGATTAGATATGTAAATAAATAATTTAAACAGAATTGGTCAAATGATGCAGACTCGTTTATAAATATGAAGTGACGTATTGAATAAGGGGAGAGATAGGACACTAACAACAAAACTTAATTAATTTATATTAATATTAAACATAATGATAGTGTGTATATGATTTCCTGTATTATATTGTATACAAACTTCTTATATTAAACATAGACACATTTTAAAATTAACAATTAAGTTTCATTTTAGAACATATAACAAGGGCGGTTAAAATGTCATGGCCTGGGAAATTCAAATTTAAATTGCATGAGAGTTCTTCATTTCTAATGCGATCTGTATACATCATATAGGCACATGGGATGTTGTACACACATGAGTCATATGGTTATTGTTGGAGTAAGCCAAACATATAATGGTAGGGAAGGTGTGGCATGTTAAACATGTTTTAGGGTTCTTAGTACCAAAACCAACGAGAATGAGGGTGTTGGTGTTGTGTGATTCTAACATGATATTAAAGCAACACAACACTGGGATTTAGACTTGAAGGATAGAATGGGGGAGAGCTCTTGTAACAAGCCCTTCATCTTCAATGGGAAGGATTTTGGCTTATGGAAGAAGTTTATTAAGACTTGTCTTAGTTTCTAAGATGTGTATGACATAATTGATGGTTTTGAGGCACAAAATAATATGGGCAATGGGCTAGAGGACTGGAAGATCGTGAAGGAGTAGGCAATGGGGTGTATTTGCACCTATCTCAACCATGGGATTTTGCTTAAGCTTGACATAAAGCAGGGAGCTCAAGAGCTTTAAAAGTGATTGAACAATACTTATGATAAAAAGTCTGACATGGAAGTCATGAGGATTCACTTGACTTTGGAGGCTTATCTTTAAAGATGACGGAGATATGCAACAACATGTGAACTCCTTGAGTTGATTATTTGCATATCTCGCTGCCCAAGGAAAGGAACACAAGATTCTTGATTTGATGTAGAGAGTGAAGCTCTACAAGTCACTCCCACATGAATGGGATGATGTTGCCAAATGCGTGAACTAAATTTCTCGTTTGATAAGGTAGCCACAAAGTTGATGAATACCTCCTTGCTATGCAAGGAGAAGATTCAAATGTATGAAGTGCATCGTGCAATGTAGAGTTAGTGCGAGCTCTGGCGGAATGAAATGAAAGGCAAAGTGGCCATGGATGCAATGGTGTGCGTGGAGGTCGAGCTGGTCGTGACAACCAAGGAGGTGGAGGACATGCTATTGGACGAGGCATTCCCGTTGCAAGATAGCGTAGTCGAGCCCCAATGGAGGAGTGAGACATATCTGTTACAATTAGTGTAAGTTGTGCTGAGAGTTTGGCCATTGGGCTCGAGACTACCCTGTAGTGTAGCTGTAAACTTGAGCAAGCCCCTGATCAAAGCAAGCAAGGAGATCAAGGAAGAAAGCCACAATGTGGAAGTTGAGGAGCAAAGGCAGACATGGTTCTTGATTTTGGATGTACAACCTCATGAGTATGAATAATTCATGTTCAAGCAGTATAAGCCAATGCAACAAGCCAAAGGAGTGGCTTTAGGGGATATATTTGCTTTGGGATCCATGGTAGGAAGTTTCACTTCATTCTTGAGGATGGAAGTGAAATGATTTCTCAAATGCCATATATTCTTAGTTTGAGAAGGAACCTAATGTTTGTGCCAAGGTGTCATAGTTTTTACTATGACTCCTCTTTACTTTGAACGTTGATTGTTGTTTTTACCAAACAATGTTAACCCATTAAGAATGAGATTCTGTGCTAGCCCACTTACATAAACATGAAAATGAAGGGGGGGGGGCTCTGTTACATATATTAAGTAGTATATGTAGTGAGAGTTCATGGGTTCATAATTGAGCTCGTTATTCTTTTCTTAGTGCAAGCTCTAGCTTATGTCGTCAAGGCACAACCCTTTGTTGTGTCGCATCAACTTTCAAACAATAGGGGTACATCCCACCTTTGAGGTAGCCTATCTTTAATGTTGACAAATCCATGCCTGGGAGGTCTTGTCGAAATGCACATTTCAAGGGTCAGAAGTTAAGGCATGTCTCTAATCTTCTCCTCCATGTCAAGCTAGGTGTAGTACTCACAGTTAAGTAAGGCACATCCGTGTCCTTGTCCTACTATGGGTGTGGAATCTTAGTTGATAGGTCTTCATTACCAAGGGTTCACAAAGGTTATAGAGTTGGCATTTAAATACCACGTTCGTGGCACTTGATGTAACTCTTGAACCTAAGGGCTATGGTATAATAACCAACATCGTGAGAAACATTCACATGAAATGTGATACTAGGCTAGACGACACACAATATAACGCTCAAGGCACGTCCTTTAGGGTTGTGTCATGGGTTTTCACCAGGGTTGGATACTCTAGCAAACAAATATGTTTGTACTCGCACCAGGGTGCTAAGCATTGGGCACTAGCTCAAACGAGGTTGGGTCTCGTAACTAGGTGTCCTTTTTGCACACTTGGTTAGGGGTTGTTCTCCTTGGGATTTAAGGGTTGAAAAAATTAAGTTCATTAATAGTAGCCCTTACGTGAGGCACTTGCAAGGTTGTGTACTTAAGGTTATTCAAATTTAGCCTTAGGGAGTTTACTTAGTAAAACACTTGTGTCTGCCTACGGCGCACACTTGTGTCCTTATTAAGTACTAGCCCTAGGTCTAAGGTACAATTTGACCATTCAAACCCTTAGGGGTTAGTTATGGTTCGGGGTACCCCTTGTCGCCCTAAAGGGTTGAATCATGGATGAGGGTAATTCTTTAAGGGTAAGTGACAATGCCTTAGTTATGTCACGAGGGTATGTGTGAGACACGCCTTCTTCGTGCGGTTAGGGCATGAGCTTATCTAGGTCTATTAAGACATGATCCTAAAATTTACTTGGGTTATCAGGGAATAATCATTCTAGGAGATTTAGGGTAGGACTCTGTCTCCTGCCTAATTAGGCATCTAAGTTAGACTCTTGGGTTATCTTGGAATACTTGCGTTACTGTTAATGCTGAATGGCCACTTGGCAGTCACGTGTTGTTATAGTTTAACCCTTTAAGTTAAAATCTGACAATTGGTATTAGAGCCTATTCTTTATGATCAGTAAGACTGCCTAAAGTGTACTATGTTTCAGGGTTTAGCTAGTTCTAAGTTTTAGAAGTTCTTTATCACTTTCGGTTAACATATTTGAAATTTGTGCAAAGAGTTGGTCATGAGATATATAACTCTTTAAAGAACACTTACTTATATGGACTCTAATGTTAAAGGTAGTACTCGGAAGGTAATTCTAAGTTGCATGCATGTTACTTTACCTTACGTTTGCCTAGGTTATTTTACCTTACATTATCCAGGTTACTTTACTTAAAAGTTTGTGCAGGTTAACGTATTATACACTTTGACAAGACATGGCATTAGTTTGTTCTGGCGTATAAATTAAGTCTAGTGAAGTGGGTCATGTGATATGCTATGTTTGCACATTACTAAAAACTTTTCTTTTTCTTTAAGGTGTTTGAAATAGGAATAACACATGATTTGTGGACAGACAATGTCGATTGAGTTTTGGCTTAGGTTAAAGATTCAATATCGAGTTCAGCAATAGTGTTCAAACAAGGAAAGGCTTATGTTCAATTGTGCGTCTTTGACTTCGAAAAAATGAGCATATTCAAATATAAGAGTGAACACTACATTCCGATAAAAAGTGTAAAATGAGTTCTCATTATAGTGCATGTTTTCAAGTGTAACTTAATAACAGAAAGTCGAATATTAACATATGGTAAATATGTTAAGTAGTTGGTTCAAGATTTAATGTAATTAAAGTATTGTCCGATATTTGTAGTATTTTGATGACGCTAACTACGAGTAACATTAGGTAAAATAGTTTACTAAGTTCAAATCACTTGATTTGGACAAGTCTTAAAACCTTAGTTAATTATAAGCGCGCACTCTATATTCAAGTTAGCTAACTCAACTAACTTGATTATGAAATTATCTCATGTGGGGTCATGAGAAGGAGATAGAAGGTTAGTTTTTGGCCGTAGAGAGATTTAATATTGCCTTTCTATCAGTGTAGTTTGGGGTAGATGGAGTGACCTACCAAAAACAAAAACATTGGAAACATACGTTTACATTTTTAGTTTATTGGGTATTGAGGGACTTGTATAGGAAAGGCATTTGGTACACACTTGTGCATTTTCATTGTTAACTTTTTAAACTTGAAATATGTAACGTTGTTTGTATTATGGGGATAAGCTCTTGAACAAGGGTGATTCCTTGATTAACAAAAGCATCAATTAAAGTTCTCCACTTTGTTTATCAATTAAGGAAACTTACTAAGTTTAATAAGTTATGTTTAGTGGTGTCAATGAGTTGAAAAACGGATATTTATTTTGAAGTTTAAGTGCATGTACCTCCTTATAGAGTCAATATCTAACGGGATTTAGAGGTTGATATTGGTTTTCAGTATCGACTTCATCTTGAAGTCCAATATGGTTATTCAAAAACTCGGTTTCTTAACTCTGCATCATGGTTACAAATGTAAGCACTCAGAGAACATACAAAGTATATCTTCAACCTTTAGGTATATTAAAAAGTGAGACTTTCTTGACTCAAGGTTTGATGGTGTTCTTTGAGTTTGGTTCAATATCTATGAAAGTACGATATTGAATGGCTAATTTAACTTAAAAAGATGATGTCCCTTTTGATGATCATGATTCGAGGTTCCTAATGTATGGTCTAATATTTGTTTCAAAAATATGAAGTTTCTTATCACCTCATTCATTAAGTTTTATACTTTAAACTTTGAAAATATTTATGACAGTCTTTTTAAGATTGGTTATGAATGACTTGGTATGGTATAACATTTATGAAATATTAAGAACTCAATATTGAGACTTGGGTATGATCATATGAGGTAGTCATAATCATAAAATATAAATATTCAAGCGGATCTGAGTTCAACACTTTGTAAGGCAATACCATAGTGTTGAAACTTGAATGTTTTCAAGTTAGGTGAGAAATGAGTACGAGTTTCCCAATACAGTGCTTGAGTAATGTGACTTTGTGATATTATTAGGTGTTCAAAATGAATAGTATATCTTAGTTCTGTATTGAACTAGATATTTTATTCATGTTTGGAGAGATTTATTGAATTATAAGATATAACTGAAATATGAAGTTAGTGTGGCACTTCAGTGTCATAATAACATTAGTGTGAAAGATAATATTTGAAGTAACATTATATTTCCATCTTAAAATTGAAGTTCAGTTTGTGTTAACTAAATCCATATCCATATTACAGTTTTTGCATTTCGATAAATTGATAGATTGTAAAAGTCATATCCACTAATGTAATAACTAGTGAGAAAACTAGGAATTTGAATTTAAGTGATTAATCAATTTAAGAGTATCAATTCAAAATTACAATTGTTTATAGAATAAAGATCAATTTAAAGTGCTTGTCAACACTAATTGCTCGAATTAGTGGAAACGCTATGCTTCGGTATAGTGTTGAAAGAACATTTACATAATCAGTTTGAGAGTTGGAAATAAATATAATGTTTGAAAACGACGAGTTCAAGGAACTCTTGTCATGAGAACTAAGTTTTGAAATTTAGTATTTGAACTTAGTGAGATAAGTAGTTAGGAATTATTGAGTGGCATTTAGTATTTGTGCTCTTTGGGAATGAATACAATGGGAGTGTTAGTTAAGACATGTGATGTCTAGTGATTACCGATTGAGGCACAAGATGTAGATTGAATTTCCTAGTTTTCACATCAATTTGATATAGAAGGGTATGTTAGGATTCCTATCTGCTCCTTGAGTTGGTCAATATTGTTAGAGAGTACAAAGTCGGTTATGAGAGGCAAATAATATTATGACACTTGGTAGCAGATTTGACTTGAATTTAATTCTTATGGAATGAATTTATGTCAATGACATACTAAGTGGATGGACTAATTTTAGGTTGGTGGGACCTTGTTGTTTACAAAGAACATGGTTTTGAAAATAGTATCTTATATCGAAAAAGAGCTTAATTCCGATAAACATTCCATATCTAATCTAGCATAGCTATATACTAACGAGGAATAGGCATAGTACCAGACCCTTACACAAGGGTAATGAGAGACACTGAGGATGCAAAAATGTGAGGCTATAATACTATAACATGTGGAAATGTGGAACCATTGGAAACTCAAAGAAACACGAAGGCGTTGGGTTGAAGCACTTGAGATCTCAAAGTGCTTGTTATGTGCTAGATGACATTGTAAGATACTGTATATTAGGTAACATACCGTATATACACATGTGTATATACACACATGCGTAGTGACACATGGGTGGTGATCTAGCCCCCATGTGTCAGCGCCACGTGTTGCATGTGTGCCACGTGGCAGAAGGTCTCTGTATATAAGCAGGGTTTTGTAATTGAATAGTATTGACATTTCATTTTATATATCGCTCTTTCATTGGTGGAGAAGTTGGGTATCTCTTCTTCTGCCTCTTCCTTTTTTGTTTCCATGACAATGAATATGGAGACGGCTTTTAGCATTATTGCTACTGCTATTGATGCACAAACGAAGTTGTTGGAGCGTTTGTTGAGGGTTCGTCCTCATCTTCCCCGCCTGAGCCTCCTGCCGGGGGATCTGCTTCTAGTGCTCCTTTGTCTTCTTCACAGCCACAAATCCGAGGGTTCGACCCCGATCTTTTTGTGGTGATCCGGGAGATGATGTATACCACTGGTTTGATCATTTCCAGTTATTGTTCGTTACCATGGTTGGGATGAGCCCGTGCTCTAGAGAATTCCCTACATGTTTGGAAGGCCCTGCGCTCAAGTGGTATAATGGATTGGCTGCGGAGATTCAAGCCAATAGTAATCGGTTGACGGAATGCCTCAAACGTACGTTTGGCAAAGTTGAGGATTCAGATGATGCTTTCCAACAACTGCATGCGATACGACAACATCCTGGTGAGTCTGTTATGCGGTTCAGTATTAGGTTCGGGGATTTAGCTCGGCGTGCATATCCTAACATGCCTGAGCCCATTAAGCTCGGTATGTTATGGCCAACTATGCGACCCGAACTTGTTCGATTCGTTCGGGCTCTTCGTCCTACCACATTGGAGGAAGCTTTTGCACTAGCTCAACGATTTGAGTTGGTGCCTGGTGAGGGCCGTGTCCCCTTGGGTTACCTGCTCCTCCTATTCAGCGTGCTGATCCAATGGAGGTTGACGCTGCTGCATATGTGCCCGCACGACAAGCCTTTCGTGGTCGACCTCGGGGCCCACCCCGTGGACCACCTCCACGAAATCGTCCTGCACTTGCTCCAGTTCCTGCCCGTGGTGGTCAAAATCCACGGATTCGTGACAGGAGGAATCGGAACAATGCAGGTCAACCCAATCAAGTTCATTGTTGGGCCTGTTGGGCACCTGGACATACTTGGCGGGCATGCGATGTGTATCCTGATTGGCGTCCACCACATCCAGGCTGGCGACCATATGTTCCGGATGGTGTACCTGTGGCGGCCATTATGTCTGATGATGAGCTTCCAGATGATGACGCTTCTCTTGCGGGTGGATCTGTTGCGGAAAACCAGTAATCGTACGGGCGACGGAGGGATCCCGTGCGATGGAAACTCCACCTCCATGCTTTTTTCCGCTATGCATATCAAGGGTTGCAAGTTCCACCAAATCATCCAGTTTTCACATTTTCTGCACGAGTGAATGATGTTTCAGTCACAGTACTTGTGGATACAGGATCTAGTATGTCTTCCATAACTACTTCTCTGGCGCATCGGTGCTCATTACCCTTGAGACGAGCAGATAAGGTCTTGCACATTTTATATGGTAATGGGCAGTCTCGTGCAGTATCACAGTACACCACTTTGACTACACTGGTTATGGGTGCCAACTGTAAGTTTCCCTCTGGGTCTCTTAGGGTTGTCCCTTCCCAGGTCTTTGACATCATTCTGGGATGTGATTGGTTAAAGCAGTCGAAAGGTACATGTGATTTTTCACTCTCTCCTCCTGTATTACGCTTGGAGTCTGTGTCTTTGCAGTCTGTTCCTTTACGTCCAGAGAAGTTTGTTGCTGTTTGTATCACGCATACAGCTCCTTTGATTCCGGTCTTGGGGTGGTGTTCATCTCAACAGGTTCAAATGCCGGATCCGTCACCTGAGTGTCGAGCACACTGCATCGAACAACTTAAGAAACAGTATGCAAGTTTGTTCAAATTTGATCTGTCCCAAGGTGCACGTGTGAAGACTCGACACTGTATACCCACCGGCAATGCAAAGCCTTTCAAAGTCCCGGTTCGACGCAGGTCACCAAAGGAGTTATCAGCCATGCGAACAGCTGTTACTGATATGATTGGTAAACGAGTGTGTCGTCCGTCACGGAGTCCATGGGCATGTGAACCTCATTTGGTTCCCAAGCCTGATGGATCTCTCCGATTTTGTGTGGATTACCGACCTCTTAACGATGTTACCATCAAAGATGTCTATCCACTTCCGAACTCTGCCGATCTATTAGATCGTTTGGGTCAGAGTCGATGGTTTACTAAGTTGGATTTGGCATCAGGATATTGGCAGGTTCCTATGGCTGAGGAGGATATTCCAAAAACGGCCTTCCGGACACCATTTGGTCTTTACGAGTTTTTGGTCATGCCTTTTGGATTGACTTCAGCTCCTGCCACCTTTCAACGCATGATGGATGAGCTTCTTTCCGATATGCCTGATATCACTGCCGATTTTATCGACGATGTGCTCATTCATGGGTCTGGTTCTTGGGAGGATCACATTCGTGATGTACGGCGCGTTCTTGATCGATTTCGAGAAGTTGGCCTGAAGTTGAAACTTGAAAAGTGTGTGTTTGGTTCGACCGACACCACTTACTTGGGTTACCGTATATCTCGAGAGGGTTTACAGGTGGATCCAATGAAGTTGCGAGCTGTTCGAGAGTTCCTCGTCCCCGTACAGTACAGGAAGTCCAGCGTTTCTTGGGCACGGTGCAGTACTTGGGTCGATTCATCGATCATCTCACTGATCGAACTGCCCCTCTTCGGGAGTTAGTTCGTCCACAGGTATCTTTCAGGTGGACTCGCAGGTGTCAGCAGGCATTTGACCAGTTAAAAGAGTTCCTGACAACTCCACCATTGCTTCAATACCCAGATTTTACTCGTCCGTTCATTTTACGAGTAGATGCCTCAGATGTTGGTATTGGTGGTGTATTGATGCAAACTGATGCTGTGGATTCTTCAATTCGACACCCGGTGGCTTACATTAGTCGAGTACTCACGCCGGCTGAGCGGAATTATTCCACTACTGAAAAAGAATGCCTTGCTGCTGTTTGGGGTTTTGAACGACTTCATGCCTACTTACATGGGAGTGAAACACTTTTGGAGTGTGATCATGCTGCTGTCACTTCCTTATTAAAACGGAAGAATTTAGTGGGTCGCGTAGCCAGATGGGCATTACGTCTCCAGGTATATAACTTTAAGGTGGTGCACAGGCCTGGGCGAACAATGGTGGATGCGGATGCACTTTCTCGAGCACCCCTCTCCGATTCCACTTTGCCTGCTCATGCAGTAGCTGCAGCATTCGGTTTGATACAAGCCCCTCAGGTATTCGATGCCGACTTACCATCCTTGGAACAGTGGCAGGATGCTCAAAAAATGAACCATGGACGAGGCAATTACGCGATGCGTTTGCAAATTGTCTTCCGAACCTCGGTTTCGACAATATCATGCTCAGTTTCGACTTCAGGATGGTTTATTGTATTTTGGAACAAATCCAAGGACATGTGGCATTTGGCTATAACCTTACATCTCTCTATGTTGATGACTTATTGGTCATTGGAGGATATGAAGTTGCCATTTGTGACCTCAAGACCAAGCTTGCTAAAACCTTCCGGGGTGAAGTTTCACACATTCTCAAGTGTTTAGGCCAAGACTACTATGATGAAATTGCATTAGAGCCAATATGTGGAACTACTCTTAGCCCGTTTCGGTATGAATGATTGTGACCTTGCACAAACAACTATAGTCACTAGCACCCTCACACATGAAAATGATGGGGGAGGAGCTTGTTGAAGAGGTCCCCTACCAAAGTCTAATTGGCTGCTTGATGTACTTGGCACTCTCGACAAAGCTGGACATATCCTATGCCATCATTGTGTTGAGCTAATTCAACCACACCATGCACTAGCCATTGGAAGGTTGTTAAACACATTTTGCACTATCTCAAGGGGACAATAGATCATGGTTTGTGCTATTCCATGAGTGACATAGCATTGGTTTGCTACATTAATACTAGTTAGGCCACCAACAAGGGATGCCGCTCCACCACATGTTTCAATCTACACCAAGTTGAATACATCTCTTGCAACAAGTTGCAAGGAGCTTGTATGGCTCAAGAGTTTAATGAAGGATCTTGGGAGTCCCCACTTGGGCCCCATCACTAGATGGGGTGACAACCAAAGCAGCATTGCCATAACGCAGAAACCGTTTTCCATGGTTGTAACAAACATATCCTTGTCCAATTCCACTATGTGCAAAAGCAAGTGGAAGCTAGACTTGTACGTATCCATTACATGCCTCACCAAACCTCTAAGCTCTGACAAGTTCCTCTTCTTTAGGACTAAGCTTGGCTTGCATTGATGTTTAGATTACGGGGAGTGTTGGAGTAAGCCAAACATATAACGATGGGGAGGGGTGGTGTGCTAAATACGTTATAGGGTTCTTAGCCTCAAAACCAGCACTGGCATTGTGCGATTTGAACAGTTATTAGTGTTAAAAAAATTAATACATATACACATGTATGTTTGTTTTTAAATATTTATTACTTATCCTAATCGTTTGTATTTGCTATAGTTCCTTTTACAAAGTGGTCTTTATGTTTTTTGGTTTACTGTAGCTACTAATAACATATTTATAAAATGCAGATTTCAACATTCCTCACATATACATCACACCTCTGTGTGTGTGTATGTATTTCTTCTTTTGACTAACTTATACAGCTGGGAGTGAGCAATGCACTAGTACTCTCTTTTTTCTATGAAAACTTGTTCAGTCTTCAGAGAAGGCAGCTGAGATAACCTTCAATGCCGCAACATTACCATCTTGCGAATTCTTTTCCTTCTTCTCTTTATGAAGAACACTATCTACAATCAGCATGACTGCAATTATAAACGCTGAGTCCACGCCACCCACAATGTTCACGTCATACTTTATAGCTCCTGCTCTTCGCGTTGCCTGCACATTTATATCTCTCTCTATATATATATGTATAGATAGATAGATAGATAGAAACACACGCACACGACACAACTTACGCAGGCTATCTCCCTGTTCCCAGCATAAAAAGTATATTCCCCACTTCCATTCACACGGAAATCTGGACGCCCTTTGTCTGAATTGAGGAACACTTTTAAACCATCGATAGACTGAGATTTCTTGACTGTGAAGAGCTTGTCCTTTCCTCGGTATCCATAGCAGGTATCACTTAAGGTAAATATCTTTATTATAAAACAAAAATATTATTATAATTAGTTGTATTTACTAGATTTTAAATAATAATTTGCAGTATTAAGAAAAATATCAAATAGTTGCAGTATAAAAGCTCACCTTGTCCTTGAAAGAGAAAATGCGATTATCTGCATAGTCCAGGAGTATTTTCTTCCCATCTTGCACCTCAGTTCTGAAGAACATGCGACCGGCTGCATCCTGCGCGGTGTACTGGTCCGTGCATATTTTGGAAAATACCAACTGCAGAGGTACAGCGGCACAGTACTGAGCGCCGATGACAGCAACGATTGAGTGCGAGGGAAGTGGTGGATTATATATTGGATCTGTAGGACTGCATGTTGAGCTAGAAGAAGTATCCATTGATTTTCTATGAGAAGAAGAGTTTGAGACGAGGATATTTTGGGATAAACTACATGATTAAGAAGAGATTCATTACCAACAACTGGGCCCCTATCTTAATTATAATTAATTAACTTAGTTATTTTTACGATTTTATAAGGATATAAATGAAAAAAACCTTCGGGGTTACTATATATATGATATACATTTTCTTAAATATATTTTTTTTTCCTGATTTTTAATATATACTGTATAACCTAATCCTCCCCCACAACTGTATATTGACATGATTTGTGATAAGTAATTTGTACAAGTTAAACAAAAACAACAAAAATTATGCTTAAGTATACGCAATATCTACGAAGAGGAAGGTTAATAATTAAAATAATAAAGCATTTTTATATATTATTTGACTAATTCTAGTCCTTCCGAATCGGACTTTAATTAATAATGCTAGCAAATAGGCATGCATACATAAGTATATTAAATTTACATCTGAATTAATAAGTCACAATGAAACAATTATTTACATCATTGATCAAATTACTTTGTATATTGCATGTACATTTTTTATAGTGTATATGTATGTATATATGTGCATAAAGAGTTAATATATGTATACCATACCATACACAACGTCGTGGCCAAGGATTTGAGTTTATAGATTTACTTGGCTTCTCAAGCTTGCTATCTAAACCATCGCATACGATGCTCTTTAAATGGCACCAACATCTATATGTACACATGTGTGTGTGAGAGAGGATTAAAAATCTACATAATACATTTATATGCAGAAGTGTATTAACTGATCTCTCTCTCTCTCTCTCTCTCTCTCTCTCTCTCTCTCTCTCTCTCTCTCTCTCTATATATATATATATATATATAGCAGGAGAGAGACACACACACGAGAGAGAATTTAAATATACATGTAATACATCTATATACGAATTATATCTACAACTAATACTTATGATGAGAATACAAAAAGGATGTTTTTTGTATTAATAGTATATTAAAAAACGTATCTGCACTAGTACATATATGCATGCACTTCAGACTGCCCACCCAACCGCCGCTATCTCCGCTGTATGCGTATTCATGATGTAATCATAAGCGTGTATAATGTTAATACGTTGACATGATGTAAACACACACACATATATACACACATGCATACAAGAGTGTGTGCATATGTGAATACATAATTTCAACGTAAAAGTTTAATAAATGGGTTGGTACGACATTTCTAATATAAAGGTTTATATCATGACATTAATAATAATTTTAGTTTAATATATAAGTTTATACGGTGACATTTAAGTTTAATATATAAGTTTATAATTGAAATAATTTTAGTTCTAATATTGGAATTATATTTAAAGATAAAAAAATCCCACTGTAAAATTTTAAATTAACTATTATAAAATACAAATTTTAAATGAAAAATATTATTAATGTAAGAAAAAGAAATATCAATCGTCTTCCTTTGCAATTGCCCAAAAGTTTAAAAGATCTTGGTTACAAGAGAGTACTTATTCTTGTCAACAGCTTTTCATATTAGAATAAATAAATATGTTTATAAATATGTGTATATATTTTAAAATTAAATTATTATTTAGTATATCTTGATCTCATATTTTGGATGATATGCATGCACATAAAATATATTTAAAACACATATATATAAATTTAAAGTATTATTAAAATATTCTATTTTTTTAAATAATATTCAGTTTTTGTATAATTAACACTTCTAACATAACATCATTTGGGATATATTAATTAATAATATATAATCATTCATTTTAAACAAAGTTCAATTATTTTATAATTTATTTTTTCAGAAAGTTTCAAAATAAAATCAAGCATAAAATATATTACATTATTGGATTCATATCACAATAAGAGACAATGATATAATGTTAATAAAAATTTACAATCGAGAGTTGAGTTTAATTTAAATGTATAAAATGAATAATAATAAAGTACAAACATAACTAATTGAATGAATAATATTTAAAGTGTTAACAATATATCAAATTAAACATTAAGAGATTGCTTTAGCTTTGGTATACAT
The DNA here is from genome assembly GCA_003024785.1 of Selaginella tamariscina. Lineage (NCBI taxonomy): Eukaryota > Viridiplantae > Streptophyta > Lycopodiopsida > Selaginellales > Selaginellaceae > Selaginella > Selaginella tamariscina. The sequence goes on from PUQB01000291.1 coordinate 139,049, forward strand.
TTAAGTACATGTCGTTATAACATTATTAATATCAATATATATAATAAAACTATAAAACATTATTGACATTGATTACAGTTTTAAGAATAAGAAATAGAAAAAATGTTATAAGTGGTTAATAAAGAGAAAGGTATTAATAAAACCTAAGTTAAGTTTTAAAGTGTTTCTAGTGGATATAAAGTAAATAAGGTGTATATTTTGTAGTTTTTATTAATTATAGTTTTTAAAAAATTTTAGTAATAAATTATATATATATATATTATAAAATATTTTAAAAATAAATAAAGGTGAATTTAATAAACAAGAATAAAGGGTAATGAAATAATAATAAAGAATTTTATTGTTTACAAAATAATAAAAAGGTTATATTTATTTTAAAATGATGAAAAATTATATATTTTTAAAAAATAAATAAATCCCTAACATAATTATACTATGAGATTTAATTGTTTTAATTTGAATAACCCTAAATTTAATTTAAATTTGACAATAGAAATTAAATTATTTACAATCATTAATATATATAATTATTTTGAGATTTAACCTCAACAACCTTAAATCCTAAATTTAATTTAAATTTAATTATGGAGAATAAATAACAATCAATCATATTTGAAAATCAAATTGTTTATAACCAATGATAAACTCATTCGTACTTATATAATAATTATTTTAAAAATGAGCTAGGGATCTTATTATATTTTAAGAATAATTTAACAAGCTCATTTTGTTTCATGTTTTACATTATCGTATTTAATATATATATTATTATTATATAACTAGTAAGTTATATATTAAAATATATGAGAACTAAAATATATAAATAAATATCTATATAAACTGAAATATGTATATGAATATATATACACCTAATAAACAAAACGCACCTACAAATGTACTTGTTTTAACTATTTACATGTATTTAGTAATAGTTTATATATTCTTTTAACATATACATTTATTTATATATATTTTTTATTAATATACCACGGATTTTCTAAATATATTCAAATTTTAGTTTATCTTTTTTAAACTTAATTTTAGTATTAATCTTGATTCTTTAAGTTAAATATTTTTATTTAATTAATTTTAAAATATTATCAATTTAAAATAAATTTAGCATATTCTACTATATTTTATATTAAATATTTTTTAGTAAATGTAAATAAATAAATTACTTTTTAATTAAAATAAAATTAAAAATTTTGTTTAAAAAAGGTTATTCAAATTAACTAAATCACACACACACACACACACACACACACACACACACACACACATATATATATATATATATATATATATATATATATATATATATATAATTCATATAAAAGCATATAAGTTTTACATAATTGAATGATATTAGAATTTTATGTGTATAGTGAGTTTCAAAAAATTATTATTATAATAAAAGTAATATTTCACACTTAATAAATTTGTACACTTTATAAATGTATGTTAGAAATATATCAACATATGAATAATTATGTACTTTATGTAATTTAAAAAATGTGAAAAAAAATTATATATTAATTTAAAATATTTAACTTATACAAATGTAATAAAGGTTTATTAGATCATTTAAGTTTCTATTTTTATTAGCAAAATCTTTGCATAGTATAATTTATAAGTCATATACATTAAAGAAATAAAGATATAAAATATATTTATTATTGGTTATGGGTAAAATTAAAAAGCCTACTTGTGAAAGACTAAAAAATTATAATCAATAAGAAATGAAGGCTGAATTATATAATAATTTCATTTATTATTTAAGCGTCTTAAATAAAAATTACCTAAGTTGTTTAAATATTGTTATTACACACACACACACACACACACACACACATATATATATATATATATATAAAACTCTTTAAATTTGTATATGAATATATAACTCATACATAATTTTTATTATATTAGAGTTTCGAGTGTTAATGAGTATTAAAAGTATTAATAATAAAAGAATTATTATTAATATAAGTAAGATTTCACACTTCATAAATGTCTGTTGGAAATGTATAAAGTGTGAAATCTTATTTATATTCTAATAATAAATTCTTTTATTATACTTAAAAATTCATTATATACACAAAACTCCAATATCATTACAAATTATATGAATTTAAAGAATTTATATATATATGTTTAAATTACAGTTATATACTTAATTACATAATTGCTCATATTCTAATAACTCTATGTTAGAAATGTACCTTATGTAATTTAGAAGAGATGAAACATAAATTATATATTATTTTAAAATATTTAGTTTATATAAATGAGTAATAAAGGTTTATAAAAAATTATATTTTCATTAACAAACTCTTTGTATAATATAATTTAATAAGTTAACTTCATTGAAACAATAAATAAATAAAAAGTGTTTATTATTTATAAAGTTTGAACCTTATCGAATTCATGGCAATCATGAACATGTGAATATATATGATATTTATTATTCAAACTTTACATTAATTATTATTAATTTTTATTAAAGTTTGTGTGTAAACTGTGTATATTCTGTGATAGTCAGAAGTTGCTAAGTTATGCATGTATATTTAATATCATAGACTTCTAACTATATCTTGTATGTTAAGTTTACAAGATATAGTCACCTTTCAGACATTAACCTTGCTTTATATGCAGAAGATTTAAAGAGTTAAATCACACACACACAACTTAACATTGTGGAAAAGAACATGGTTAGTACACTTTTATATATGGCAGCTGCCTGTTAAGTTGAATGTGTGTGTGTGTCCCTTCATGCGCACACAAGTGTGTGACTTTGTGAAATGTTTACAGAAAAGGGGTTCCACATGCATAAAGAAAACACAAGCACACACAGGTATGATGTGTGTGCATGTGCATATGAACCACAGAGTAACAGTTCGTAACCATGACAAAGACGTGTATGGGGTGTGTGTGGTATTGCAATGTGTGTTACTATGTTTAGTGAATATGTGTATATAATCACTCACACTACACACACACGATTTTACATATACAACATTTTAGTGTGTAATCTCAATATATACATAAAACACGTGTATCTATACACAACATACATACAAACACACATATGTATGTGTACAAAAGCATATATCGTTTTGTTTTATAGAATACATTAGATTGGCAGCCATTTCCAAAGACGGTGGAATATAATCCTCCGGAGTATTTCATACACGTGGCAAGAGTTCTATTTTTGATGCCGGGCATGATGTTGGGTGTGGTAAGTGCCTGTACGTCCGAAATAGTGCAGTGTGAAGGATGAGAGATGATGAAGATGACTTAATGGGATCTTAAATAAATAATCTCTCTATAAGTATATTTTACATATAATACATTAGTAGACTGCAAATGGTAGTTCCTCATACAACAGCATACCGAATATATTATAAAGTATACATGCATACAAAGACCTACATGTGCACGTGCGTGAGTGAGGGAGAGAGATTCCGAATGACCAGTCTATTGGTAAAAACTAATGAAATTAAAAATATATACATAACACAATTATGAGCCCATCTAATGGCCATTGTCATAGTTTTTAATTTAAGAAAATTAATTAGAGCAAACATCAATTTTCATATTATTGAGAAGAAGGCTGTACACATAAGAGATCAGTTCGAAGAAAAAGAAACTATAGTGGTAACCCTGAATGACTTATGTTGCTTCAAAATATAAAAAATTCAAAATATGATTTCAAAAAAGGATGCTACTACACAAAATAATCCTGCTAGCATCACAGTCATATATGTATGTAGTTGGTATACAGTAGATATCACATAATTAATATTGTGGCTCTAAACGAATTACACATGTTTACACAAATACAACATATATATATTTCACATACCTACATACATACTCACATATTCAGATATACATCATCAACACATATATGTTTGGGTTGTGTTTAATTTACCAAGGGAAACTCTACAAAAAAAACGGTAAGCCATTTTAAGTGGTTAATATAGGTTTTTAGCCTTTTTACTGAGGATTCCTATTCATTTTTTAAAACATTTTCATTTTTTATTATACTAATGAAAGTTTCATTACTACATTTCTTCATATGAAACGAGTTCTTCGTACTTTTTACTTAGTTTAAATTGCACTGCTACATCTTTCTATATAAATTTATAAAATGAACTCTTTATACTTCTTATTTAATTTAAATTGTAGTGCTACATCTTTCCATATAAAACGAGTGCTTCATATTTTTACTTATCTTTCCATATGAAATGAACTCTTCGTACTTCTTGCCATCACTTCTACACACACGCAAGGAAACTTATACACTTCTTTAAAAGTTCATTATATATATCTAACACAATGCTATTTCATTTTCTTGTACAAGTACTATTTACTCATAATTTCTACATAAGCAGCATGTGCAATCCTAATACTTATAGTGCAATAAACTTTTTGCCCTTGTGCACACCATTTAATAGCGACATCTTATCGTATTCCATTATATCTTTTTCTTGAATTTTAAGGGTGGAGTACCAATTGTAAAAATCTTCATGCTTGTCTTAAGTGTTTCAAACTAACAGCTGTAGTCACTTAAATAAAATTATGAATGCCTTTTAATAAACTTAACAAACTAGCTTCGGAATATTTTAATTATTAAAGAATAAATAACATAGACAAACTATTTCATCATCTCTCTTATATGAAAAAATCTTAATTTTTATAAGATGTGTAAATAGAAATTATATATGTGTAACATGCCAACTCTCTATGTCTCACACACAAACACACACATTATTGTATATAAACATTGGCGAGTGTACGAGAAATAATGCAAGAAATGGAGAATAATGTCCAACCAATGTGAATGGCCCATTTTTAATACGTGTCCATCACAGTGCATGTGTGTTTATGTATACTTAATACTTTATTTGTAATCTCTTTGATTGAGCTTGAATTACCACTTCTTTTTGACAAAAAGTCCATAAAATCTATTTAGCACTATTTTCTTTAAAAATCTAAGTTCTTATTCGAATTTATGCATCCATCACATTCAAAAAACATAAATCACAATGTTTAAAACTTAGGATTGGAATACTCCAACGAAAAATTAAAGTTTTATTTTTAAAACTTTTATTTCTGTGTATTAATAACACAAAACATCATAATATACCTCATCACCGTCCGTTGCATTGTCCTATTGCACAGCATCAAAAGTATATTAACTTCGCATGCATATGTCAATCTTAACTTTTAAGGTTTATTAGTTAAGTTAAGTCAGTCTTAACTTTAAGTTAAGTCGAAAGATGACTTAAAATTATCAAAAACATAAACTTAAGATAAAGGTTAAACTAAGTCAGTATTAAGTTCTAAGGTTCATTAGTTCAGTCTTACTAAATCAAGTCAAAAGGTGACTTAAAATTAAATATCACAATGAATGGGAAATGTTAAGCCGACTAAGTGTTTATTTGACTTAAAAAAATCTTTAACTTAAATATTAAATTTAATTCACTATCTTTAAGTCATTAAACTTAAGTATTATCTTGGAAAAAAACGCATTACACAAATATATATAATATAGACGTGTTTGTATGTGTCTCTTTTATTTTTTATAGTATTTGAATGCTAAGGCAGATATCCGGTCTAGACCTCGTAATGGAATCCAATCCCTCGGCAATGGATTCAACCGCTAATAAAGACCGTCCGTGACGTGGCATCGCATCTGACCGGCATTTAATTCCCGGAATCAGCATTTGCGCGGCATAAATAAATATATATGTGGAATTCTGTGTATCTTATTCAATAGTGTGGTAGTGTACATCAGAGGATCCTTTTGAATGAGAAGAAAGCTACCTTATTTTCTACTGCCCACTCCTATACCTAGCCTAGATCCATCTACCTTTGCCACATCAGTCACCTGCCATGTCAGCCATCAGCCACATCAACCGCATGCCATCTCATCAAGTTGCAGCAGGTGGAACTCAGTCTCTCCAGGCAGCATCCAAGGAAGCATCTCCCTCTAGAAACCACAAAGGTGGTTGCCACCTCCAGTAAACGGATGCGCGCAAGCTCCATGTCCTCGCACAATGCGGCCAAGTGCTGGCAACCACTGTTCTTCGTACACCCGGTACTCCCTATGTCACACGTATCACGTGCTTCCTTATATGATCCGGCTACTAATGAGACTAAGGTTACCCCACATGAATGCTATCGTTCGTTGCAGACTCCAATCTGTGCCCTTGAAAAACCTCTGCATTGGGCTCGCCAGATCGCCACATGGTCACCCCTCGCAAAAAAATACCACTGATTCACCCAGAGTCCGGGCGGCTCCTCCATCACCCTTTACAGTCCCCCGGATCAAAGACCGGCCCTGGTGTCCAGCCTCCCAGGTACGCAACCATACTCCTGCTGTTGCACGCACGTGTACCACATGTTCAAGGCAGGCAGTTCCCAGCCTATTGTGCATCATCTCCCCGACCCAATTCTGAACCATGGTCATCGCTCTGCTCCAGACTGCTTTGGCTGCGCGACAATCCCATAGACAGTGTCTCTCGGTCTTCCATCCACAGCACACACATGCGTTATAAATAAATATATGACGGATATCCGACGGCTTGTTATATATATAGAAGAATACGTGGAATGCACACTAATCTCCTAAATTTTCACAGTTTTCTTGTAATATTTGTAATATCAAATGCACGTATGAGAAAGCAAATGGATATGGTGTTCCTGCTATGTTCATATTTGGGGATTCTACAGTGGATGCCGGAAATAACAATGTATATAATACGTTCATGCAAAGTGATCATCTCCCATACGGACGGGATATCGGTTCCCCACTGGCCGTTCAGTAACGGACTCCTCCACCAGACTTTGTAGGGAGTCTTCTCGGAGAGAGAGAGCTAGCTTGGACTGGAACGTGGTGTAGGACATGTATATCTCGGACTGTTTCATTTCGCTTCGGACTGTCTCTGTTTACCACTCTTTTCTCTTTGAACTGGCTTTACAACCAGCAACTGTTTTGTTCACCATTTTTGAGGATGAACGGCATGGGCGCGCGGATGAAGGAGATGTTCCAGGCTTCAAATGCGGCTGTAGATCGGATCGGGACGAAGCTACTGGATTGCCGGATTGGGGCCAGTTCATGGAAATCTGCGATATCTCAGAAAAAATCACGGACCAGGACTTAGCGCGTTCTATCAAGAAGCGGTCCTAGGGAAAGCTACAGAGGAGATCCGGTACTTGCCCGTCTTTGAAGAAACGTACAAGGTGAGTCTTTTACTGGTCCGATTCAATTCGTGTGTTTCTTGTTCATTTCCGGTTCGATCGCTCCCGGGACGCGATGCGGACAGCTTAGCACCGATTTTCACCCTGCTGCAGTCATAGAGACGACAGGCGTGTCGCGATTGACGCTTTGGGACGTTGTTACAAGGCTGCCGGCTGAGGAACAAGGTGCTGGACCAGGAGGTTGCTTTTATTAAACATTCATGCTTATACAAGTATATTTTATGTTAGTGATATAATTATATGTAAGAACGACGTAAGCATATGACAGAAGATTAATGGTGTTTTGATTTTTCTGCAGTTCAACCTCGTGATGGCACCAATGATGACACCAATCGTGTCAATTCTGCCTGTCAAGTCTTATTACACATAATGAAGGCATGTGTGCATGCTTGTGCACGTATAGAGCTGTGTGTGTGTGTGTGTTGTGATGAGATAAGCATATGTTTGCCTGTGCTGCATCTTTCGTCTGCCATCGTATCGAAAAGGGGTGAAGTTCTATAAAAGTAAGATTAATGGTTTTCGATTTTGCTGCAGGCTCAACCTCGTGATGACACCAATCGTGTCGATTCTGCTGTCAGGTTCTTATATCATATATATACATATATGAAGGCATGTGTGTAGCTTGTGCACGTATAGAGCCCTGTGTGTGTGTGTTTGTGATGAGATAAGCATATGTTTGCCTGTGCTGCATTCTTCGTCTGCCATGGTATCAGAAAAGGGGGTGAAGTTCTATAGAATGAGCAGCTGTACACACACATACTAGATGATATACGATGGTCATTGGATCATCTTGAAATGGTTATGCTCTTAATAAAGCCCTATAAACAAAGGAAGTGCAAAACGTTTCTTAAAATATTAGGATAATATGATATAACTTAATTCTATAAGAATTAGATGCTTAAATGACTAGAAAAATAGTGTTTATTTAACAATTTAAATTATAATAGTTCTAATAATAACAGCAGTAAAATATTTTATACTGTGACCTGTATGTAACTCAGTACGTATTATGATTATGTATAAACGTGTGTATGTGGCCAATACATTATTTTCATTTAACTACAGTGGCTCCTTACGAGTAACCCTACGGAGACGAGTAGCAGGTATATATACATGTAAATGTATTTATACATGTCTTTATATGTGCACACTAGCAAATTATGAGTAGAGTAAATAATTAAACTTGGATTAACATATAAAAAATGAAAATTTCCTTTTATTACAGTTACTGAAGGTAAGGCATTGTATTAGAATATAATATATAGACACACACACAACAGGTACTTAATAATATGTGTAGCCATGTATCAGGTACTATATGCATATGCAGTGAGTATTTAAAACTTACACTTAAGTGTTTCTGTGTAAAAATATAAATGTGGTTTGAATAGTTTATAAATAAGAGTGTGTGTGTGTCTATATATATATATATATAAGTTATTTGATAAGTAATAATTTATGTCTGTTTTATATATATGCTGAGCTAACATGTTTTTGATGTGTGTTTTAGGACAAAACAAAGGACGAAGATGAGATATTATATTATTTCTGATGTATTGGTGTTATTAGTACGTATATGATAGTTTTTTAAAAACATTTTTTTAAGAACTAATGTTCAGGTTTTTTGCATTGTCATCTAGGGGTTCAAGGCGCCTTTTTTTTTACATTTTTAACATGTGATAGATACATCAATTTGAATAAGACTCTATCTCTTCAATAGATTTTATTTACTGAATAGAAGTTGGTATTACAAGGGTTGCATGGTGTATCAATTGTTAATAGTGGTAGTTTTAGCGTAGTTAAAGTTATTGCAAAAGAAGTAAGTTAAAGTTACTGCAAAAGAAGTAAGTATTCATGTAATATAGATTCACACATATTAAAAATAGATATATTTTATGTTTATGTTTTTGCATTTATAAAACTCCACTGAATTTCACTTTTGACTCTGTTTTATTTGGTTTTAAGAATGTATGTAAAAAGCCATAGTGTACCTATTTTTATACTTTTGAATTGTATAATGTATATGCATGCAATAATATTTATATTTATATATAATAATGTGTGTTTGTGTGTGAGTACGTAAATAGAAACGGTGTTATTTATTTTATAAAAGTTGGAGTTGAAATTTAATTTGTTGAGTTTATTAAAACACATTTGTAACTACATTAAAAGTGTGCAACTATGTGTTTTTAAATAATCAAGTTAAAAGTTATAATATTGATTATTAATGTATCAAATTTACAATTCAAATATAAAGAGTTGTGTGCATGTGATCAAAAGATTTTTTTGCAAATGGATTATATATGTTCAAAAAACAAAGAGAAAATATAAAAGTATGATTTTTTCTATGTGTAAGTGTAGATGTGTTAATAAGAAGTATAAAGAATTTATTTTATATGATAAGCTGTAGTTATATAATTTTTATAAGTATTATTAAAGATGAAAAGGTTTTTGAAAAAGAATGAAAGTTTTTTATTAAGAAAATAGAAAAAAAGTAATATCATAGTATTTTCAATGAAAACTTTTAATTTTGTTTAAAATCATTTTTATTTCCAATGATATTTATAAAAATTATATAATCACAGCTTGTTATATGAAATAAATTTTTATATTTCATATTAATACACCCACACACATGTAAAAAAAAGTCATACTTCATGTTTAATTTGTTTATAAAATTTTCTCTCTTTTTTGAACATGTATAATTCAGTTACACACATAATCTTAACATATGATATTACAAAAAAAAAATTTAGTTGCACACACATTATTTCACATTTGTGCCTTAACAATTCTTTATATAACTTTTGCTTGAATTTTGAATTTAAAACGATAATGATTAACATTTTAAGCTTTTACTTGATTGTTTAAAAACTTGTAGTTACGCACCTTAAATACAGTTGCGAATTTTTTTAATAAACTTAATAAGTTAATTTTTAAATATTAATTATTACAAAATAAAACAATACCATTTTTATATGTGTCACACACACACATTATATATAAATATAAACATATATATAAGTTATTAAATGTATATACATTATACATTTTCAAGAGTATGAAAATAGGTACACTATGGTTTTTTATATGCATTTTTAAAATTAAATCAAATAACATCAAAAGTGAAATCTAGTATAAGAGTTTTAAAAATGCAAAAACATAAGAATAAAATATGTTCATTTTTAATATGTGTGAGTTTGTGTAATATGAATACTAATGATGCATTAATATAAAAAGGGTGAGGTGGTTGTTACAATTTTATAAATTATAATAATCTTTCTTTTTCATAGTCATTAAGGATTTTTATTACATTATTTTATTAATTAATTACAAAATTGTAATAATTTATGTAAATTTTCATTTATAAGTATACTTATCTCATATTTAATTCTTTATCCATTGTGTATAAAAAAATTATATTTAAAACAAAGTTTATGCAATGTATTATTAAAGCTTAACTTAAGACACTATAAGTTATACAAAAATAAATAAAATCAAGTATAGGTTATATATTTTAATATGTTTCTCTTATATACAAGTATGTTTAATTTGTTTGGTTGAACATTTAATTAAAAATTGGATATTTGCACATGATATTAACAATAAATTTTAGAAAGTTTATTTAAGACAATAGGAAAAATGGAAATATAATAATAATTTTAATTAATGTTTTAAGAAAGTAATACATAAATCATTCTAAAGCTCGTTAATTCCTTATTTATGTATTACTTTCTTAAAACATTAAGAAAGTAATACATAAATAAGGAATCAACGAGCTTTAAAATGATTTATGTTTTTTTTTTCAAATTTAAAATAAATATACATTAATGTCTTTTATTTATTTTAAATATAAAGATTTTCATTAGAATTCCAATCAATTATTTAATAATAAAACAGCAACAAAAATATATAAATTATATTGTACTATAAGTTAGTTATATATAAAGTTTGAAGCTTATGTGTTACTGTCAAATTATTAAATAATGAATACCACTAAAAACCTAATTTACTTTGTATCATTGTTATTTTTTTCTTATTTTCCTTTTTCTCACAATTAAAAAACATTATTTTTTAATGTTTAAAATTTTTGTAATTTCTTTTATTTGACAGAAAAATAATTTTCACAAATTGCTTTTATATTTTAAAGTTTCAACTTTAATAACACTTAGATTGCTAAATATTTCATATTAAAGCAAAATTAAATTAATATATATTTAACTAAACTAAACCTGGCTCCAATACTAATAATGCTCCTAACACACGTGTATGAACTTTTATCACGCACACACATGCGTTCATCTACACTCAATAATCAGAAGCACATTAATAAGTAGTTAAGTATATAAAGATTTAAAAATATTTTTAAATACTAGAATATCTTTATGGTTCTTGATTTAATATTTAGAAATCTATTTAAAATATTTTTGAAATCTTAAAATATTCTATGAGTTCACCTTTACGGTGGTTAGTTATATTTCCTTATTTTATTATATTTAATTAAAAAGTAAATAAGTTTTTGATAAGTAATCAACATTACTCTTAACACTTACTCTTTAGTTTCTTTATTTTCTATAATTTTTTCTTTTCAAGTTGAACACTTGCATTTACACTTTAAAGTATTTAACCGAATGTTTATAGATATGATATATATATATATATAGTGTGTGTGTGTGTGTGTGTGTGGGTGCATATGTGCACACGCCAAATATATAAATATAAATTAGATGTATAAACACGCACAGAGAATTTAGCCATTGTTTTGGTTGGTTGTTGTTCTTGGTCAATTGAAACACACGCGCGTATACACACACATGTAGAGAGAGAGAGTTACACTGCAAATATATGAACGTATGTTTAAGTTCATAATGCATAATAAGAGTCTAAACCATACTACACTGTATATGTGCGTGCGTGCGTGTGTAACATGAATATGAAACTTGATATAAGTTAATGTTCCTCATGTTCTTAGTTTAATAAGGCATATATAAACATTATGATCTACATTTAAATTTGATTATGACCAAAGATTTGTGTTCTAGAAATTAACACATACACACAAACACACATGCACGCACACATGTACGTTTGTTTTAAACTTTGTTTTTGAAACTGAAAATACAATTATCTGCATATTCCAGGAGTATATTCTTTCCATATTTAGCATGTATATGTTTATATGATGCATGTATATGTATGTGCATATGTGCATATAGATTTAAATATATTCTTGTTTAGAGAGAGAGATGTGTTGAAAGCAACACACACACAAGAGAGAGATTAAATATACATGTAGTATGTATATATATACAAACTATCATGAATATATTAATAGTATAATAGGAAACGTACTAATAGGAGTCATAATTAAATAAAGAGTTAAATTGATGTAAGACTTTGAATTATATATTATAAAGATAAATCCTATGGTAATAAAGAATTTGATTATTGAAATTCTGAAGTGCATAGAATGCATAATGTTAAAGTAACAAACTTATAAATTATAAAAATAAATAATGTTTAAAGTGTTAACAATATGTTAAATTAAATATTAAGAAAGAAGTTACATAAGTACATATAATTAGAATATATAACATTATTGATAAATGTAATAAGAATATTATTATAGGTTGAGAAGTATTATAAGTGCAAGGCAAGGTTAAGCGTGTAATGCTGGATAATATGGTTAGAAAAATGTCCAATGCAATATTGGCGTCAGCCTGTTAACCGGTGAGGTAAGCACGTACGTGTGTGTATGTGCGAGTGCGAGTGTGCATGTGCGTGTGTTTTAACGCATGGTTCAGGTTTAATATGTGTTTTATACAAATATATTATTGATATATAACGTGTGTGATTTGGTGAATTTTTTTTTAATAAGTGCAGATGAATTTATATAATTATAAATGTTATACTGGTTCTATATGATATCATTATAATGGTTCAATAATGTTTTGAAATAAATTAACTTGATTTAATTTAATTTTATAAGATTTATTTTGAACAAACATAAATGATTAATTGTTTATAATTTGAAACTTTTAAATTCATTAACATGTATAATATCTATATAAAGCACATGCAAAATATACATAATATAGCATTATACAAAAGTCATATAGCAATTCAAAGTTACATTAAAGATACTTTCTTTTACATGTGTAACATGTGATGGATGCATCAATTTAAGACTTTACTTTTTAAAAAAAATTGGTGTTATAACGATTATACGGTATATAATCATTAGCAACGATAGTTCTGATATTAATAAAATTATTATAAAAGAAATAAATACTTATATAACTAAATTTATACATATTGAAAATGAATATATTTTATTTCATGTTCTTGCATTTTACATTAGATTTCACTTTAAACTTATTTTATTTAATTTCAAAAATGTATGTAAAAAATCATAGTGTACTTATATTTATATTTCTAAAAACGTATAATGTATATGCATGTAGTAACTTATATAGTTATTTATATTTATATACAATAATGTATGTGTTTATGTGTGAGAGTACATATAAAAATGGTTTTATTTTATTTTGTAATATATATAGTACAAAAAAATGTTATTTTATTTTATAATAGTTAAAGTGTTTGGAATCTAACTTGTTAAATTCGTATGCAATTACATTTAAGGATGTGCAACTGTACATTTTTAAATAATTAAATAAAATGTTAAAATATAACTACCACATATTAATTTAAAATTTAAACAAAAGTTATAAAAGGAATTGCTAATGCACATATGTGAAATAGTGTGTACGAAGTCAAATAATTTTTTTTTATATAATATAAAGTGTTAAGATTGTGTATGTAACTTCTTTAAAATAAATAGTAAATTATATATGTTTAAGAAAGAAATGGGAAACAATGTTAAATACTTATGAGTATATTAAATATAAAGATATGATTTCTTTTGTGTGTGGATGTGATAATAAGAAGTATGAAAATTCTTTATATAGCAAGTTGTGATTATGTAATCTTATAAATATTATTATAAACGGAAAGGTTTTAAAAAAAAAATCATTAAAAAAATAAAACTCTTGATTGAGAAATTAAAGAATAAAGTTATATCGTAATAAATTAAAGTTATTAATAACTCAATTATTGAATTAATTATGTTAAAATTTTAATTTAAGACTATTAATAACTCAATTTTTTAATTAAAAATTTTATTCTTCTTCAGATACATTTCCATCTCCAATGATACTTATAGAAATTACATTATCATATCTTGTTATATGAAATAAACTCTTTATATTTTTGTTAACGTATTCACATATATAAAAAAAGTCATAACTTTATGTTTAATTTACTTGTAAATATTTAATATTATTTTTTTTTTCCTGAACAAATATAATTCACTTATGTGTTTTAAAAAAGTAATACATATAATTTTAATACATAATATTGTAAAAAACCCTTTAATTGTGCATATATTATTTCGCATTTATGTTTCAATAATTCTTTTATAACTTTTGTTTAAATTTTAAAATTAATCAACATTTTAATCTCTTATTTTTGATTGTTTAAAAATGTGCAATTGCATACTTTTTAATACAGCTTTTAACAAATTCAACAAATTACACTTAACTACTTTACAATATATATAAAACAATATCATTTTTGTTTACATAAAACACACACACTATTATTATAAAACATCTATATAAGTTGCTATGTGCAATACATTATACATTTTAAGAGTATAAAAATAAATACATTATAAGTTTTTATACACATTTTTAAAACCAAATAAAACAACTTAAAAGTGAAATTTCATGTAAAAGTTTTAAAAATGTAAAACATCAAAATAAAATATGTTCATTTTTAATATGTATAAGTTTGATTATACAAGTACTTATTTCTTCTAATATACTTTAATAATATTAAAATTACCGTTACTAGTGATTGATATACCATGCAACCCTTGTAACATCAAACATACATAAATATAAACATCTATGTATATACATTATATGTTTTTAAAAGTTTAAAATAAGTACATTATAATTTTTTATATACATTTTTAAAACCAAATAAAACAGGGTTAAAAGTAAAATCTCATGTAAGAGTTTTAAAAATGCAAAACATAAAAATAAAATATGTTCATTTTAATATATATAAGTTTGATTATATGAGTACTTCTTTGCAATAGATTTAATAATGTTAAATCTACCGTTGTTAAGATTGATATATTATTTTTAGGAGGTAAAGTATCCATCACAAGTTAGAAATGTAAAAAAAAACACCTTGAATCCCAGGATTACAATGCAGAAACGTGGACATTAATTTTTTAAAAAAATATATTTAAAAACTAATGTATACGACTAATAACACAAAATACATCACAAATATATAATAATATATATATATATACCTAAAGCACACATCAAAAGCATGTTAGCTTAGCATATATATAAGCACACATAGATTATTACTTAAAACAAATGCCTAAATAAATATAAATATTACCAATAACTTATATATATATATATATATACGCACACACACACACTCTTATTTATAAACTATTCAAACCACATTTGCATTTTGACACAGAAAACACGTAAGTGTAAAATACTCTCTGCATATGCATATAGTACCTGATACATGGCTACACATACTTGTGTGTGTCTCTCTCTCTATATATATTCTACCTTCGGTGACTGTAATAAAAGGAAAAATCAATTTTTTTATATGTTAATCCAAGTTTAATTATTTACTCTACTCATAATTTGTTAGTGTGCATATATAAAGACATGTATAAATACATTTACATGTATATATACCTGCTACTCGTCTCCGTAGGGGTTACTCGTAAGGACCGCGGGCTGCCACTGACGTAGTTAAATGAAAATAATGTATTGGCCACATATACACACGATTATACATAATCATATACGTACTGACTTACATACAGGTCACAGTTAAAAAATATTTTACAGCTGTTATTATTAGAACTATTATCTAATTCTTATAGAATATATTCTTCTAAGTTATATCATATTATGCTAATATTTAAGAAATTTTTTGACAGCATTCCCTTGTTTACAGGGCGCTTTATTAATTTTTAAGATGATTCAAATGACCATCGTACATCAACTTGTATATGTGTGTGCAGTGGCTCATTCTATAGTTCACCCCGTTTTCTGATACGATGGCAGACGAAGAATGCAGCACAGGCAAACATATGCTTATCTCATCACAACACACACACACACACAGGGCTCTATACGTGCACAAGCTTCATATATGTATATATATATATATGATATAAGAACCTGACAGGCAGAATTGACACGATTGGTGTCATCACGAGGTTGAGCCTACAGCAAAATCGAAAACCATTAATCTTCTGTTATATACTTTCTATAGAACTTCCCTTTTCTGATCGATGGCAGAAAAGGCAAACATTTGCTTATCTCATCACAAACACATACACAGGCTCTATACGTGCACAAGCATACACATGCCTTCATATGTGTGTGTGTGTGTGTGTGTCTATATATATATATATATTATATATGGCAGAATCGACACGATTGGTGTCATCACGAGGTTGAGCCTGCAGAAAAATCGAAACACCATTAATTTCTGTCATATACTTACGTTGTTCGTATATATATTATATCAATGACATAAGAATATAATTGTATAATCAAGCACGAATGTTTAACCTTTAAACCTCTGTTGAGGAGCAGAGAAGAGAAGCTCAACACTGTTCCGAGCCACATCAAGCACCTCGTTTCCTCGCCGGCAGCCTTGTAACAACGTCCCGAAGCGTCAATTGCGACACGCCTGTCGTCTCTATGGACTGCGGCGGGGTGAAATCGGTGCTAAGCTGTCCGCATCGCGCCCCGGGAGCTGATCGAACCTAAAATGAATAAGAAACACACGAATCGAATCGGAAGAATAGTAAAAGACTCACCTTGTACGTTTCTTTAAAAACGGGCAAGTACCGGAGCTCTCTGTACTCAGATTTCCATGAACTAGCTCCAATCCGGCGATCCAGTAGCTTCTTCCACGATCCGAGCCGCATTCGAAGCTCTCCTTCCGCTCGCCCCCCTAGAGAGAAGTCCACGTCTGCATCGCCTTGTACAAGTCATCTTTCGCATCTGACGTGTTCTTTCAATCCTATGCACGTCAGCACGTAAATACATAGGAGCGTGGAGAAATGGATATATATGTTTATATATGTGTGTGTGCACACACCCAAACACATACATATTACATAACTATATCTATATGTGTGTGTATAGACACACACACATATACATATACATAGATAGATAGATAGAGAGAGAGAGGCACACACACACACACATATATACACACGAAGAAGTCATATTGTTCAAGGACATACAGTATATATAGTGATTTTATGAACTATGAGTACGAAGTTATATATATTATCTTTCTTGTAACCATATAAAAATTTGATATTTAATCAAGTAACAATGCTCTGCATGAAGATTACTGCTTCACTTTGGGAGCTATCTCCATGGTTTCAACTGTAAGAAAACAAATTATACATACATACCTATATATATATATATATAAAGAGAGAGAGAGAGAGAGAGTTCATGCATGAGGTTATTCTCTAATGGCAAGTGTATAATAAGTCTCAGTTTCAAACAGTGTGGGTGTACATTTGAGCATGTTATGCAAATATGTATGTTATTGAAATGTGTGACTCAATAACACCTCCTCTCACTCTCTCTCGCCATCCATACGCAATAGTGTCCCTGTCTGGGGTCATTTCCTCCAAGAACAAATTGGATCATGCTTACTATTCTCTTTCTGCACATAAGGAAGATGTGTGTGTGAATGTGTGTATAGATTATTTATGTGTGTGTGTGTGTGTAATGCGTGCGTGCGTGTGTTCATGTATGGGTGAACTTACATCTGTATAGGAAATAAGCAACAATAAATAGTACCAAGGCAGTTCGCAAATCCACTTGAAGATCGGCTGAGAAACACGAGCTTTCGAAATAGTTAAGTAATTGAGGTTTATGCATTTAATTTTTTAAACTTGGTTTCTTTATATAAGTTTAATTTAAATAATATGTATACAAATCTCTTAGTTATTTATTTATCGTTTTGTTCGTTCCTCTAGTCGTCGTTTAGAGGACGTCCCTAAAGCATTGTTAAGCACCCTACCACCCCTGTTGAAGTGTTTGCTCAACTTTCAGACAGACATGTCTGAACGCTTCTGCAATACAGGTGAGTGTGTGCGTGCGTGTTTTGTACATAAATACATGCATATACATATATATAAACACATACTCCATGCATGGGTGTCACACGAGAGATTTAGACAAAACTTAATTGATTAAAGATCCATCGGAAACCCTATAAAGGAATGATACACACACACACACGAAGTTAACCTGGCTGAACACAATTAATAATAAGTTGTGAACTGGATAATTATGAACTGCGTTTATTTAAAACAAAATTTATATATATAGGAAAGATTTATAAAATATTAGGATAGATAATCTTTAAAATATATCTAATATATAATAGAATTAATCTCTATATTTAGGGTAGCACTCCACGCGTGCGCCCTAGCCTCCTATATATTAGTGGTACCTACCTAGGAAGGAACTCATAGTCAGTTGTTAGATGGCGTCTTTTATAGTCTCGAGCTTGCTGCTCCTATCGGCATTTGTATTCGGTTGCCAAGCAAGAATACTCATAGAGCACGATGTTATTCAGGTGCCGCCCAGCGGTCCGAGTCCGGGCGGTAACATGGCAGGCGCTTTCGAAGCCTCCAAGCCCAAAGTTGATTTGCCACCCGGCGGTCCGAATCCTGAACTAGGCACGTTTGAAGTATCCAAGCCCAGAGTGGTTAGTCCACCACCCGTACACCACGATATTCCTTTGATGTTCCAAGTGTTCAAGCCCAAAGTGGATCTGCCATCCTCTGGCCACAACGAGTTGCCCGAGTTGAGAGAAGTTCCTTCTGGACCTAACCCTCTTCATAACTCCACCCCCTCTAACAACTGAAGTATGTTTTGTGTCTTACCAACTTGTTTTGTTGAACTGAATTATATAAGTCATTTTTGTACTCGTTTTGCTGTTTTAATTGTATTATGCTTACAATATATAGTCGGAGAGATTTCATTATGTTCTTAGGTTACACATACAAGCAGAAAGAAACTATGGGTAATAATTAATTGTATCAGGTTAGGATATCATATTATATATATATAAGCTTATCAGTACATATGATTACATAAAATCATGAATAATTAATCCAAATGTATATTTTCAAAACAATTATAAAATTATTAGATCAGCAATCCAGGAACAGTTTATTTATCACTGCAGATACATAGGCAATACCAGTATATTAATCTAAATCGTTCGTTACGACATGTATCAAAAACTGAAGGGAAATATTAATTTCCCTTTAATTTTTGATTAATCCATCGTACGGACGGAGTGGAAACGATTGGAATCAACGTTACAAATTAAAATATAATATTTAATTAATTATTCAAATTAATTTTTAATGCAGTGGTGAAATCTTACTTATATTATAATATATTTTTTATTATTAATACTTGTAATAGTCACTATACACTCGAATAATTATAAATTACGAATTTAAAGAGTAAATATGTGTGTGTGTGAAATAAATATTTAAACAATTTACGTAATTTTTATTTAAGATGTTTAATAATAAAATAAATTATTACATAATTTAACCTTCATTTTTATTGGTTATAATTTCTTTTTTTTCTTTTATAAGTAGGCTTTTTATTTTACATAATAAATAATAAATATATTTTATTTCTTTATTTCTTCAATGTATATGACCTATAAATTATATCATAGATTTTTTTAAAAATATAAAATTAAATAATCTAATAAACCTTTATTACATTTGTATAAGTTAAATAAAAATTCTAATATCATTCAAAATTATATAAAATTTATATGCTTTCATATGAATTTAAATTTATATATATATGATTTAATTATTTTTATTTACATTTATTAAATATACTTTAATATGTAAAATATATTAGAATATGCTAAATTTATTTTAATTGATGATATCTTAAAATTGGTTGGGTAAAGAATCGAGATTAATACTAAAATTAAGTTTAAAAAAGATAAAATAAAGTTTGATATATTTAATAAATCCATGGTATATTGATAAGAAAATATAAATGTATATGTATAAAAGAATATATAAACTTTTTTTCTTACCAAATACATGTAAAGAGTTAAAACAGGTTCCACATGTGCATTTGCATTGCGTTTTGTTTTGTTAGATGTATATATATGCATATACATATTTCAGTTTATATAATTTATTTATTTATATATTTTATTTCTCATATATATAACTTACTAGTTTATATAATAGTATTATTTTAAATACCATGAAACAAAATCAAGTTTGTTAAATTATATTCCAACTTATTTAAAGCCTTACACAATGTATATGGTACAAATTGGTATATTTTAAAATATAATAAGATCCCTAACACATTCTTAAAAACAATTATAAGATCGTTATATGAGTGTGAGAGACAGTTGGATCTCTGCATATTAATGGATATAAACAAATTGATCTACACTAAATTAAAAATAATTATCTATATGGTTTAAACAACCCATAGTTTTTAAAGGGCTTATCTTAGTTCAGCCTTCATTTGGTGGTAAAGTTGAAACGAACTCCGAAGCATTACTTGGAGACGGTTCATTTGCAGATGGACAGTTTTATATTACACACACACATGTGTGTGTGTATCTTCTCTCCTCTCTCTCTCTCTCTCTCTCTCTCTCTCTCTCTCTATATAATATTATATATATATATATATATTGTATGTATGTATGATATGTAGTTTGTATGTGTATGTCTCCTCTCTCTCTTTATATATATATATATATATATATATATATATATATATGTATGTATGTAGTATTATATTACACACACATGTGTGTTTTGTGTGTGTATCTCTCTCTCTCTCTATATATATATATATGTGTGTGTGTGTGTGTGTGTGTCTGTCTGTACGTATGTATTATACATCATTCCCAAATGGATTACACGCAAGATGATCTTTATCTGCACCCTCCGGAAGATAAGTCTGTAATAAACAGAACGGTATAAATACATACATACGTACGTACGTACATATGTACATACATATATACATATATATATATATTTATATATAATATATATATATATATATATATATACACGCAGGATGATCTTTATTTGCACCCTCCGGAAGATAACGGTATAAATACATACATACGTACATACATACATACATCATATATATATAATATATATATATATAAGAGAGAGAGAGAGAGAGAGAGAGAGAGAGAGAGAGAGAGAGAGACATACACACACATGTGTGTGTAATACACCAGATTTGTCCGCAATCGGTTTTGATGGTAATTAGGGGTTTTGGATAGACAGAGAGTAAGAACACGCATGTGTTTATATGTACGTGTGTGTGTGCATACATACATACATGCACATATTTATACATCTCTCTCTCTCTCTCTTCTCTCTCTCTCTCTCTCTCTATATATATATATATAATATATATATATAGTTATTTAATAAAAATTATGGCATTACTAACATTTGTTTATGTATAGTATTTATGATAATTTACTAATGCCAACTTTATCATTCTAAATTTATTATAAATTAAAATAAATATATTTAATTAAACTAAACCCTAAACCCTAAACCTGTGGGATTAAGAGAGATCAAGGTACAACAAGCTTAAGTAACTTATATATATATTCTTATAAACTAGTTAGCTATACATTAAATATATGAGAAAATAAAATATATAAATAAATAAATTATATAAACTGAAATATCTAATAAAGCACACCTCATTGTGAAACCTATTTTAACTGTTTACATGCATTCAGTAAGGGTTATTACATTAATGATGTGTTTTATACAAATATATTATATGATATACAGTAAGAATATCTTCATTATAACGTGTGTGATATTTGGTGAAAATTTATTTAATAAAGTGCAGATGAATTATATAATTATAAATGTTATAGTGGTCTATATGATATCATTATATATGGTTAATAATGTTTTGAAAATAAATTAACTTGATTTAATTTAATTTTATAAGATTTTTTTTGAACAAGCATAAATGATCAATTGGTTTATAATTTTTGGAAACTTTTAAATTCATTAACATGTATATATTTATATATATGTCTAATTTGTGATGGATGCATCAATTTAAAACTTTTACCTCTTCAAAAGAAGTTGGTTATAAAAAAGTAAGTATTTATATAACTAAATTTATACATATTGAAAAATGAATTTATTTATTTTTATGTTCTTGCATTTTACACTAGATTTCACTTTAAACTTTGTTTTATTTAATTTAAAAATGTATGTAAAAATCATAGTATACTTATTTTCATATTTCTAAAAACGTATAATGTATGCATGTAATAACTTATATAATTGTTTATTTATATACAATAATGTATGTGTTTATGTGTGAGAGTACACATGAATGGTGTTGTTTTTATTTTGTAATAACTGAAGTGTTTGGAATTTAACTCGTTAAATTCATTAAAAAAACATATGCAATTATATTTAAAGGTGTGAAATTGCACCTTTTTAAATAATTAAATAAAATGTTAAAATATCAACTACTGGTATATCAGATTTAAAATTTAAGTAAAGAAATTGTTAATGCACATATATGAAATAGTGTATATGAAGTAAAATGATTGTTTTATTTATAATACCAAGTGTTAAGATTGTGTGTTGACTTCTTTAAAACATATAGGTAAATTGTACATATTTAAAAAGAAATAGAAAATAATTACCAATATATTAAATTTAAAGATATTACTTTTCTGTGTGTGAGATGTGATAATAAGAAGTATGAAAAATTCATTTCATATAGCAAATTGTGATTATGTAATTTTATAAATACTATTATAACGAAAAGATTTTCAAAGAAAAATATCATTAAAAAAATAAAAGTTCTTAATTGAAAAATTAAAAATAAGTTATATCGCAATAAACTAAGGTTATTAATAACTCAATTACTGAATTAATTACATTAAAAATTTAATTAAAGATTATTAATAATTTAATTTTTTAATTAAAAACTTTTATTCCTCTTCAAATACCTTTCCATCTCCAATAATATTTATAAAAATTACATTATTATATCTTGTTATATGAAATACATTTTTATACTTTTGTTAACGTATCCACACATGCAAAAAAAAGTCATAACTTTATGTTTAATTTACTTGTAAATATTTAATATTATTTTTCTTTTTTCCTGAATAAATATAATTCACTTATGTTTTTAAAAAAAGTAACACATAATTTTAATACATAATATTGTAAAAAAGCCTTCTAGTTGTGTATATTATTTTACATTTATACTTCAATAATTCTTCTTATAACTTTTGCTTAAATTTTAAATTTGATGCACTAATAATCAAAATTTTATTTTCTAATTTGATTATTTAAAAATGTGCAATTGCATATTCTTTAATAAAGTTTTTTAACAAATTCAACAAGTTATACTTTAACTATTACAAAATAAAACAATATCATTTTTGTTTACGTAAAACACACACATTATTATATATAAATATAAATATCTATATAAACTACTATGTGCATATACATTATACATTTTTAAGAGTATGAAAAAGTACATTATAAGTTTTTACACAAATGAAAATAAAATAAAAATTAAAAGTGAAATCTTGTGTAAGAAGTTTTAAAATGTAAGAACATAAAATAAAATATGTTCATTTTTAATATGTATAGTTTGATTATACAAGTACTTACTTCTTTTGTAATAGCTTAAATAATATTAGAACTACCGTTACTAGTGATTAATATATCATGCAACCGTTGTAACATCAAACATACACATTCTTATATTTAAATATAAACATTTATGTGCATATACATTATATGTTTAAGAAGTATAAAATAAGTTACATTATAGTTTACATACATTTTTAAAACCAAAATAAACTAGGGTTAAAAGTGAAATCTCGTGTAAGAGTTTTAAAAATGCAAGAACATGAAAATAAAATATATTCATTTTTAATATATATAAGTTTGATTACATGAATACTTACTTCTTTGCAATAGTTAAAGCTACCGTTGCTAATCATGCAACCTTTTTAAATTAATTTCTTTTGAAAAGGTAAAGTCTTAAAATTGATGTGTATTTAAAAACTAATGTATATGACTAATAACACAAATACATCACAAATAATATATATATTATATATATCATCTTCATCCTTTGCTTTGTCCTAAAGCACACATCAAAAGCATGTTAGCTTAGCATATATATAAGCACACAGATTATTACTTGAAACAAAATGCCTAAATAAATATAATATTACCAAAATAACTTATATATATACGCACAACACACACTCTTATTATAATAACTATTCAAACACATTTGCATTTTGACACAGAAAACACGTAAGTGTAAAATACTCTCTGCATATGCATAAGTACCTGATACATGGCTACACATACTTGTATGTGTCTCTCTCTCTCTATATATATATTCTAATACAATGCCCTACCTTCGGTAACTGTAATAAAAGGAAAAATTAAATTTTTTTAATATGTTAATCCAAGTTTAATTATTTACTCTACTCATAATTTGTTAGTGTGCGTATATAAAGACATGTATAAATACATTTACATGTATATATACCTGCTACTCGTCTCTGTAGGGTTTACTCGTAAGGACCGCGGGCTGCCACTGACGTAATTAAATGAAAATAATGTATTGGCCACATATACACACGATATACATATACGTACTGACTTACATACACGTCACAGTTAAAAAATATTTTACCGCTGTTATTATTAGAACTATTATCTAATTCTTATAGAATATATTTCTTCTAAGTTATATCATATTATGCTAATATTTTAAGAAATTTTTTGACAGCATTCCCTTGTTTACAGGGCGCTTTATTAAGAGCATAACCAAAAAGGATTTTAAGATGACCATCGTACATCAACTTGTATATGTGTGTGCAGTGGCCGTTTTCTGATACGATGGCAGACGAAGAATGCAGCACAGGCAAACATATGCTTATCTCATCAACAACACACACACACACACACAGGGCTCTATACGTGCATATGTATTATATATATGATATAAGAACCTGACAGGCAGAATTGACACGATCACGAGGTTGAGCCTATAGCAAAATCGAAAACCATTAATCTTCTGTTATATACTTTCTATAGAACTTCGCCTATGCTGTCTGCCATGTATCAAAAAGGGGGTAAACATTTGCTTATCTCATCACAACACACACATACACAGGCTCTATACGTGCACAAGCATACACATGCCTTCATATGTGTGTGTGTGTGTGTGTGTCTCTCTCTCTCTCTCTCTCTCTCTATATATATATATATATATATATATAATGGCAGATCGACTGATTGGTGTCATCACGGAGGTTGAGCCTACAGAAAAATCGAACACCATTAATCTTCTGTCATATACTTACGTCGTTCGTATATACATTATATCAATGACATAAGAATATAATTGTATAAGCAGTGGCACGAATGTTTAACCTTTAAAACCTCCTGTTGAGGAGCAGAGAAGAGAAGCTCAACAGCCACATCAATCCTCTGCCGGCGGCCTTGTAACAACGTCCCGAAGCGTCAATCGCGACACGCCTGTCGTCTCTGTGGACTGCGGCGGGGTGAAAATCGGTGCTAAGCTGTCACATCGCACCCCGGGAGCTGATTGAACCTAAATGAATAAGAACACACGAATCGAATCGGAAGAGCAGTAAAAGACTCACCTGCAACTCAGATTTTCATGAACTAGCTCCAATCCGACGATCCAGTAACTTCTTCCCGATCTACAGCCGCATCGAAACTTGGAACATTTCCTTCCGCTCGTCCCCTCCGTCGTCTGAACGCCCTAGATAGAAGTCCACGTCTACATCGCCTGGTACACGTCACCTTTCGCATCTGACGTGTTCTTTCAATTCTAAGCACGTCAGCACGTGCGTGGAGAATGGATTATATGTATATATATGTGTGTGTGCACACACCCAAACACATATATTACAGATATACATAACTATATCTATATGTGTGTGTATATAGACACCACACATATACATATAATATACATATACATAGATAGTAGAGAGAGAGAGAGGACCACACACACATAACATAAAGTATATATAATGATTTTATGAACTATGAGTACGAAGTTATATATTATCTTTCTTGTAACCATATCTATATATTTGTACATAAAAATTTGATATTTAACATCAAGTAACAAAAAACCTAGCAAGTAACAATGCTCTGCATGAAGATCACTGCTTCACTTTGGGAGCTATCTCCATGGTTTCAACTGTAAGAAAACAAATTATACATACATACCTATATATATATAGAAAGAGAGAGAGAGAGAGAGAGAGAAAACTTAATAAGAGGTTAGCAAGTGTATAATAAGTCTCAGTTTCGAACAGTGTGTGTGTACATTTGAGCATGTTATGCAAATATGTATGTTATTGAGGTGTGTGACTCAATAACACCTCTCTCTCTCTCTCTTCGCCATCCATACGCAATAGTGTCCCCTGTCTGGGCCATTTCCTCCAAGAACAAATTGGATCATGCTCACTATTCTCTTTCTGCACATAAGGAAGATGTGTGTGTGAATGTGTGTATAGATTATTTATTGTGTGTGTGTGTGTAATGCGTGCGTGCGTGTGTGCATGTATGGGTGAACTTACATCTGTATAGGAAATAAGCAACAACAAATGGTACCAAGGCAGTTCGCAAATCCACTTGAAGAAGCTGAGAAACACGAGCTTTCGAAATAGTTAAGTAATTGAGGTTAATTTCTTAAACTTGGTTTCTTTATATAAGTTTAATTTAAATAATATGTATACAAATCTCTTAGTTTTTATTTATCGTTTTGTTCGTTCCTCTAGTCGTCGTTTAGAGGACGTCCCTAAAGCATTGTTAAGCAGCCTACCACCCCTGTTGAAGTGTTTGCTCAACTTTCAGACAGACATGTCTG
This sequence comes from Selaginella tamariscina, assembly GCA_003024785.1. NCBI lineage: Eukaryota > Viridiplantae > Streptophyta > Lycopodiopsida > Selaginellales > Selaginellaceae > Selaginella > Selaginella tamariscina. Next base: position 166,444 of record PUQB01000291.1, read on the forward strand.
AACGCTTCTGCAATACAGGTGAGTGTGTGCGTGCGTGTTTTGTACATAAAGACATGCATATACATATATAAACACATACTCCATGGGTGTCACACGAGAGATTTAGACAAAACTTAATCGATTAAAGATCCATCGGAAACCCTATAAAGGAATGATACACACACACACACGAAGTTAACCTGGCTGAACACATTAATAATAAGTTGTGAGCTGGATAATTATGAACTGCGTTTATTTAAAACAAATATATATATATAGGAAAGATTTATAAAATAATTAGGATAGATAATCTTTAAAATATATCTAATATATAATAGAATTAATCTCTATATTTAAGGTAGCACTCCACGCGTGGCGCCCTAGCCTCCTATATATTGAGTGGTACCTACCTAGGAAGGAACTCATAGTCAGTTGTTAGATGGCGTCTTTTATAGTCTCGAGCTTGCTGCTCCTATCGGCATTTGTATTCGGTTGCCAAGCAAGAATACTCATAGAGCACGATGTTATTCAGGTGCCGCCCAGCGGTCCGAGTCCGGGCGGTAACATGGCAGGCGCTTTCGAAGCCTCCAAGCCCAAAGTTGATTTGCCACCCGGCGGTCCGAATCCTGAACTAGGCACGTTTGAAGTATCCAAGCCCAGAGTGGTTAGTCCACCACCCGTACACCACGATATTCCTTTGATGTTCCAAGTGTTCAAGCCCAAAGTGGATCTGCCATCCTCTGGCCACAACGAGTTGCCCGAGTTGAGAGAAGTTCCTTCTGGACCTAACCCTCTTCATAACTCCACCCCCTCTAACAACTGAAGTATGTTTTGTGTCTTACCAACTTGTTTTGTTGAACTGAATTATATAAGTCATTTTTGTACTCGTTTTGCTGTTTTAATTGTATTATGCTTACAATATATAGTCGAGAGAGATTTCATTATGTTCTTAGGTTACACATACAAGCAGAAAGAACTATTAATTATATCAGGTTAGGACAGATACATATTATATATATATAAGCTTATCAGTACATATGATTACATAAAATCATGAATAATTAATCCAAATGTATATTTTCAAAACAATTATAAAATTATTAGATCAGCAATCCAGGAACAGTTTATTTATCACTGCAGATACATAGGCAATACCAGTATTAATCTAAATCGTTCGTTACGACATGTATCAAAAACTGAAGGGAAATATTAATTTCCCTTTAATTTTTGATTAATCCATCGTACGGACGGAGTTGGAAACGATTGGAATCAACGTTACAAATTAAAATATAATATTTAATTAATTATTCAAATTAATTTTTAATGCAGTGGTGAAATCTTACTTATATTATAATATTTTTTTATTATTAATACTTGTAATAGTCACTATACACTCGAATAATTATAAATTACGAATTTAAAGAGTAAATATGTGTGTGTGTGAAATAAATATTTAAACAATTTACGTAATTTTTAAATAATAAAAATAAATTATTACATAATTTAACCTTCATTTTTTATTGGTTATAATTTCTTTTTTTTCTTTTATAAGTAGGCTTTTTATTTTACATAATAAATAATAAATATATTTTATTTCTTTATTTCTTCAATGTATATGACCTATAAATTATATCATACAAAATTTTGTTAATAAAAATATAAAATTAAATAATCTAATAAACCTTTATTACATTTGTATAAGTTAAATAAATAAAATTCTAATATCATTTAAAATTATATAAAATTTATATGCTTTCATATGAATTTAAAAACTTTATATATATATGATTAATTAATTTTTTATTTACATTTATTAAAATATACTTTAATATGTAAGAATATATTAGAATATGCTAAATTTATTTTAATTGATGATATCTTAAAATTGGTTGGGTAAAAGAATCGAGATCAATACTAAAATTAAGTTTAAAAAAGATAAAATAAAGTTTGATATATTTAATAAATCCATGGTATATTGATAAGAAAATATAAATGTATATGTATAAAAGAATATATAAACTTTTTTTCTTACCAAATACATGTAAAGAGTTAAAACAGGTTCCACATGTGCATTTGCATGTGCGTTTTGTTTGTTAGATGTATATATATGCATATACATATTTCAGTTTATATAATTTATTTATTTATATATTTATTTCTCATATATATAACTTACTAGTTTATATAATAGTATATATTTTAAATACCATAGTGTGAAACATGAAAAAAATCAAGTTTGTTAAATTATATTCCAACTTATTTAAAGCCTGTATATGGTACAAATTGGTATATTTTAAAATATAAAGATCCCTAACACATTCTTAAAAATTATAAGATCGTTATATGAGTGTGAGAGACAGTTGGATCTCTGCATATTAATGGATATAAACAAATTGATCTACACTAAATTAAAAATAATTATCTATATGGTTTAAACAACCCATAGTTTTTAAAGGGCTTATCTTAGTTCAGCCTTCATTTGGTGGTAAAGTTGAAACGAACTCCGAAGCATTACTTGGAGACGGTTCATTTGCAGATGGACAGTTTTATATTACACACACACATGTGTGTGTGTATGTATCTCTCTCTCTCTCTCTCTCTCTCTCTCTCTCTCTCTTATATATATATATATGTATGTATGTATGTACGTATGTATTTATATTACACACACATGTGTGTGTATGTGTATCTCTCTCTCTCTATATATATGTGTGTGTGTGTGTGTGTGTGTATGTATGTACGTATGTATTTACATCATTCCCAAATGGATTACACGCAAGATGATCTTTATCTGCACCCTCCGGAAGATAAGTCCGTAATAAACAGAACGGTATAAATACATACATACGTACGTACATGTACATAGATAGATAGATAGATAGATAGATTACACGCAGGATGATCTTTATTTTTATTTGCACCCTCCGGAAGATAACGGTATAAATACATACATACGTACATACATACATACATATATATATATATATATATATATATATAGAGAGAGAGAGAGAGAGAGAGAGAGAGAGAGAGAGAGAGAGAGAGAGATACACATACACACACATATGTGTGTGTAATACACCAGATTTATCCGCAATCGGTTTTGATGGTAATTAGGGGTTTTGGATAGACAGAGAGTAAGAACACGCATGTGTTTATATGTACGTGTGTGTGTGCATACATACATACATGCACATATATATACATCTCTCTCTCTCTCTCTCTCTCTCTCTCTCTCTCTATATATATATATATATATATATAGTTATTTAATAAAAATTATGGCATTACTAACATTTGTTTATGTATAGTATTTATGATAATTTACTAATGCCAACTTTATCATTCTAAATTTATTATAAATTAAAATAAATATATTTAATTAAAACTAAACCCTAAACCCTAAACCTGTGGGATTTAAGAGAGACTCAAGGTACAACAAGCTTAAGTAATTATTATATATATATATATATATATATATATATATATATTCTATAAATAGTTAGCTATACATTAAAATATATGAGAAATAAAATATATAAATAAATAATTATATAAACTGAAATATGTATATACACCTAATAAAGCACACCTGACACATTCATTGTGGAACCTATTTTAACTGTTTACATGCATTCAGTAAGGGTTATTACATATATCTAATTTATTAATATATCATATATGGATCATGTATGTACGCATGGTTCAGGTTTAATGATGTGTTTTATACAAATATATTATTGATATACAGTAAGAATATTTTCATTATAACGTGTGTGATATTTGGTGAAAATTTATTTAATAATTGCAGATGAATTTATATAATTATAAATGTTATACTGGTTTTATGATATCATTATATATGGTTAATAATGTTTTGAAATAAATTAACTTGATTTAATTTAATTTTATAAGATTTTTTTGAAGCATAAATGATCAATTGTTTTAAATTTTAAAACTTTTAAATTCATTAACATGTATAATATCTATATAAAACACATACACAGTTTAGAATATACATAATATAACATTCTATAAAATCATATAACAGTTAAAAGTAACATTTAAGGTATTTTTTTTTATATGTTTAACATGTGATAAATGCATCAATTCAAAACTTTATCTCCTTAAAAGAAATTGATGTTATAATGTATATTAATCATTGGTAATGGTAGCTCTGGTATTATTAAAGTTATTATAAAAAGTAAGTACTCGTATAACTAAATTTATACATATTGAAAATGAATATATTTTATTCTCATGTTCTTGCATTTTTAAAACTTTATACTAGATTTCACTTTGAACTCTATTTATTTAATTTCAAAAATGTATGTAAGAAATCATAATGTACTTATTTTCATATTCCTAAAATATATAATGTATATGCATGCAGTAACTTATATAGTTGTTTATATTTATATATAATAATGTATGTGTTTATGTGTGAGAGTACACATACATAAATGGTGTTGTTTTATTTTGTAATATTTATAATATAGAAATGGTATTGTTTTTTTGTAATGGGTGAAGTGTTTAGAATCTAATTTATTAAATTCGTTAAAAAACATATGTAATTACATTTAAGGGTGTACAACTATATGTTTTTAAATAATTAAACAAAATGTTAAAATATCAACTACCGACATATTAATTTAAATTTAAGCAAAAGTTATAAAAGGAATTATTAATGCATATATGTGAAATAGTGTGTACAAAGTCAAATGATTTCTTTTTTACAATATCAAATATTAAAATTGTGTGTGTGACTTCTTTAAAACATATAGGTAAATTGTACATATTTAAAAAAAAAAGGAGAAATAGTGTTAAATACTTACGAACATATTAAATATAAAGATATGACTTTCTTTGTGTGTGTAGATGTGATAATAAGAAGTATAAAAAATTTTTCATATAATAAGTTATAATTATGTAATTTTATAATTATTATTATAAACAAAAGGTTTGAAGAAAAATATCATTAAAAAAATAAAAACTCTTATTAAGAAATTAAAGAATAAAGTTATATCATAATAAATTGAGGCTATTAATAACTCAATTACTGAATTAATTATGTTAAAAATTTAATATAAGACTAATAATAACTTAATTTTTTAATTAAACATTTTTAGCTTTAATAATATTAGAACTACCATTATTAATTATTGATATACCATGCAACCCTTGTAACATTGAACATACACATTATTATATTTAAATATAAACATTTATGTGCATATACATTATATGTTTTAAGAAGTATAAAAATAAGTACATTATAGTTTACATACATTTTTAAAACCAAATAAAATAGGGCTAAAAGTGTAAGAATTTTAAAAATGTGAGAACATAAAATAAAATATGTTCATTTTTAATATATATAAGTTTGATTACATGAGTACTTACTTTTTTACAATAGCTTTAATAATGTTAAAGCTACCTTTGCTAACGATCCATATATCATACAACCCTTGTAACATTAACTTCTTTTGAAGAGGTAAAGTCTTAAATTGATGTGTATTTAAAAATTAATGTATACAACTAATAACACAAATACATCACAATAATATATATATATATATATATATCTTCATCCTTTGCTTTGTCCTAAAGCACACATCAAAAGCATGTTAGCTTAGCATATATATAAGCACACAATTATTACTTAAAAAAAATGCCTAAATAAATATAAATATTACCAAATAACTTATATAATATACACACAATCTTATTTATAAACTATTCAAACCATTTGTAGTTTGACACAGAAAACACGTAAGTGTAAAATATTCTCTGCATATGCATATAGTACCTGATACATGGCTACACATACTTGTGTGTGTCTCTTTCTCTATATATATACCTACCTTCGGTAACTGTAATAAAAGGAAAAATTAAAAATTTTTATATGTTAATCCAAGTTTAATTATTTACTCTACTCATAATTTGTTAGTGCACGTATATAAAGACATGTATAAATACATTTACATGTATATATACCTGCTACTCGTCTCCGTAGGGTTACTCGTAAGGACCGCGGGCTGCCACTGAAGTAGTTAAATGAAAATAATGTATTGGCCACATATACACACGATTATACATATACGTACTGACTTACATACAGGTTACAGTTAAAATATATTTTACCGCTGTTATTATTAGAACTATTATCTAATTCTTATAGAATATATTCTTCTAAGTTATATCATATTATGCTAATATTTAAAGAAATTTTTGACAGCACTTGTTTACAGGGCGCTTTATTAAGAGCATAACCAAAAAAGGATTTTTAAGATGACCATCGTACATCAACTTGTATATGTGTGTGCAGTGGCCCGTTTTCTGATACGATGGCAGACGAAGAATGCAGCACAGGCAAACATATGCTTATCTCATTACAACACACCACACACACACACACACAGGGCTCTATACGTGCACAAGCTTCATATATATATATATATATGATATAGAACCTGACAGGCAGAATTGACACGATTGGTGTCATCACGAGGTTGAGCCTACAGCAAAATCGAAAACCATTAATCTTCTGTTATATACTTTCTATAGAACTTCGCCTATGCTGTCTGCCATCGTATCAGAAAAGGGGGTAAACATTTGCTTATCTCATCACAACACACACATACACAGGCTCTATAAGTGCACAAGCATACACATGCCTTCATATATATGTGTGTGTGTGTGTGTATAATGGCGTATATACATTATATCAATGACATAAGATATAATTGTATAAGCAGTGAGCACGAATGTTTAACCTTTAAACCTCCTGTTGAGGAGCAGAGAAGATAAGCTCAATACTGTTCCGAGCCACATCAAGCACTCTGTTTTCCTCCGCCGGCGGCCTTCCCGAAGCGTCAATCGCGACACGCCTTTCGTCTCTATGGACTGCGGCGGGTGAAATCGGTGCTAAGCTATCCGCATCGCGCCCCGGAGGCTGATCGAACCTAAAATGAATAAGAAACACACGAATCGAATCGGAAGAGCAGTAACACTCACCTTGTACGTTTCTTCAAAGACGGGCATACCGGAGCTCTTCTGTAGCTCATATTTCCGTGAACTAGCTCTAATCTGGCGATCCAATAGCTTCTTCCACGATCCAAACCGCATTCGAAACCTCTCCTTCCGCTCGCCCATGCTGTTCGTCCTAGAGAGAAGTCCACGTCTGCATCGCCTTACACACGTCAGCTTTCGCATCTGACGTGTTCTTTCAATCCTATGCACGTCAGCACGTAAATACATAGGAGCGTGGAGAAATGGATATATATGTTTATATGTGTGTGTGTGCACACACCCAAACACATATATTAACTATACTATATGTGTGTGTATATAGACACACACATATACATATACTATACATAGACAGATAGATAGAGAGAGAGAGAGAGGCACACACACACACACATATATATACACACGAAGAAGTCATATTGTTCAAGGACATACAGTATATATAGTAATTTTATGAACTATGAGTACGAAGTTATATATATTATCTTTTTTGTAACCATATAAAAATTTGATATTTAACATCAAGTAACAAAAAACCTAGCAAGTAACAATGCTCTGCATGAAGATTACTGCTTCACTTTGGAGCTATCTCCACGGTTTCAACTGTAAGAAAACAAATTATACATACATACCTATATATATATATATATATATATATATATATAGAGGAGAGAGAGAGAGAGAGAGAGAGAGAGAGAGAGAGAGAGAGAGAGAGATATGTATATAAGTAATAAGACACTTGATGAAAACTTAATAAGAGTTGGCTCCTCATCTTGTACTCCTCCTCGTTTGTTAGTGCTAGAGGTCCTGTGCTTGTGGATCTCAATCTGTTACACAAGGATAAACTATTAGATACGTGTGTGTGTGTGTGTGTGTGTGTGTGTGTGTGTGTGTGTGTGAGGAGAGAAAAAGAGAGAGAGAGAGAGAGAGTTCATGCATGAGGTTATTCTCTAATGGCAAGTGTATAATAAGTCTCAGTTTCGAACAGTGTGTGTGTACATTTGAGCATGTTATGCAAATATGTATGTTATTGAGGTGTGTGACTCAATAACACCTCTCTCTCTCTCTCTCTCTCTCTCCCATCCATACGCAATAGTGTCCCCTGTCTGGGGCCATTTCCTCCAAGAACAAATTGGATCATGCTCACTATTCTCTTTCTGCACATAAGGAAGATGTGTGTGTGAATGTGTGTATAGATTATTTATTTATGTGTGTGTGTGTGTGTGTGTAATGCGTGCGTGTGTGCATGTATGGGTGAACTTACATCTGTGTAAGAAATAAGCAACAAGAAATGGTACCAAGGCAGTTCGCAAATCCACTTGAAGACCAGCTGAGAAAGACGAGCTTTCGAAATAGTTAAGTAATTGAGGTTTATGCATTTAATTTCTTAAACTTGGTTTCTTAATCGATTAAAGATCCATAGAAAACCCTAAGGAATGATACACACACACACACACACGCGAAAGTTAATCTGGCTGAACACATTAATAATAAGTTGTGAGCTGGATAATTATGAACTATAAATTATAATAAATTTAATTGACACGTTTATTTAAAACAAATATATATATAGGAAAGAGAAAACAAGTATCGCAGTTTTCCATAACTTGGAGGCCGCCCACAGGGAGAATGGGATGGAGAAGAGCGACATTGTGTGGGATTTAAGAGAGACTCACCCGTTGATACTCTTGTCCTAATCAATCCTAAACTATGTAGGTACAACAAGCTTAAGTAACTTTATATATATATATATATATTTTGTTATATAAACTAGTTAGTTATACATTAAAATATATGAGAAATAAAATATATAAATAAATAAATTATATAAACTGAAATATGTATATACACCTAATAAAGCACACCTGACACATTCATTGTTTACATGCATTTAGTAAGGGTTAAGTTTATATATTCTTTTATACATATATCTAATTTATTAATATATCATATATGGATTATATATGTTCACATGTACAAACAATGCATGTATGCATATGTATAATGTATAGTACGCATGATTCAGGTTTAATGAGTGTTTTATACAAATATAATTTGATATACAGTAAGAATCTTTTCACTTGCGTGATATTCGGTGATATAATGTTTTGAAATAAATTAACTTCATTTAATTTAATTTTATAAGATTTATTTCGAACAAGTGTAAATAATCAATTGTTTAATAATTTTGAAACTTTTAAATTCATTAATATATACAATATCTATATAAAAGCACATAAACATTTTAGAATATACATAATATATTAGTACAAAAGCCATATTGCATTAAAAATAGTATTCAAGGCGATTTCTTTTATATTTTTAATATGTGATGGATGTATGAATTTAAATAAGACTTTACCTTCTCAAAATAAGTTGGTGTACAAATTTACATGGTATATCAATTGTTAACATCTGTAGCTTTAACATCGCTAAAGCTATTATAAAAAAAATAAGTACTCATGTAACACAGACTCACACATATTAAAAATAAACATATTTTATTCTTATGTTCTTGCATTTTTAAAACTCCTATATTGGATTCCTCTTTTTATTTGGTTTTAAAAATTTATGTAAAAACCCATAGTGTGACTGTTTTCATATTCTTGAAAATATATAATGTATACACAAGTAGTAACTTATATAGATGTTTATATTTATATATAATAATGTGTATATTTATTTGTGTGTGTGTGAGTACACAAATAAATGGTGTTGTTTTATTTTATAATAAATGGAGTGTTTGAATCTAGTTCATTAAGTTCATTAAAAATATTCATTCAAGGGTGTGCAATTATATGTTTTTAAATAATTAAGTAAAAAATTAAAATGTTGATCATTAATACATCAAATTTAAAATTTAAATAAAAGTTACATGAGGAATTGATGAGGCATAAATGTGAGATAGTGTGCATATTAGTTAGAAGGTTTTTTTTATTAATATTAGGTGTTAAGATTATGTATGTAACATTTGTAAGACACATGAGTGGATTGTACCTATTTAGGAAAGAAAGAGAAAATAGTGTTAAATATTTATAAGTAGATTGAACATTAATATACAACTTTATTTGTATATATAAATGTGTTAACAAGAAGTATGAAGAATTTATTTTATATATCAAACTATGGTTGTGTAATTTCTATAAGTATCATTAAAGATAAAAAAGTTTTAAAGAAAAAAAAAATTTCAATTAAGAAATTGAAGAATTAAGCTATATTACAATAATTAAGTTATTAATAATTTAATTTTCAAAAGAAAGTTTCTATTTATTTTTTAAAACCTTTCCAGTCTTCAATTATACTTATAAAAATTACACAATCACAATTTATAAATTCTTCGTATTTTTGTTAACACATCCACCACACACACGTAAAGAACGTTGTATTTTTATGTTTAATTTGCTTGTAAATATTTAACACTCTTTCCCATCTCTTTCTTAAATAAATATAATTCACACACATAATCCTAACACTTGGTATTGCAAATAAACTTTCTTATCACACACACATTATTTCACATTTGCACTTCAACAACTCCTTTATGTAGCTTTTATTTAAATTTTAAATATGATGTGCCATGGTATACATTTTAATCTTTTACTTGATTATTTAAAAATGTGCAATTAGACACCCTTAAATATAATTGCATATGTCTTTTAGCAAACTCAATAAATTAAATTCCAAATGCTTTAACTATTATAAATAAAATAACACTATTTTTATGTGTACTCTCTCTCACACACACACAACACAATCATTATTGTATATAAATATAAACATCTATATAAACTAGTGCATGCATATGCATTATACAATATGAAAACAGGTACATTATGGTTTTTTATATGTTTTTAAAATCAAATCAAATAGAGTCAAAAGTGAAATCTAATGTAAGAGTTTTAAAAATGCAAGAACATAAGAATAAAATATGTTCATTTTTAATATGTACTAGTTTATGTCATATAAGTCTTTACTTCTTTTACAATAGCTTTAATTCACATATATTATTATTAATGGTTGATATACCGTGCAATCCTTGTAACACTAATTTTTTTTTAAAAGGTAAAGTCTTATTCCAATTCATGCATTCGTCACATTTCAAAAATGTAAAAGAAAGCGCTTTAACTTCAGAATTGCAGTGCAAGAAACATAAACATTAGTTTTTAAAAAAGATATTTTTAAAAATTACTGTATACATATTAATAACACAAATACATCAGAAATAATATATATATATATCATCTTCGTCCTTTGCTTTGTCCTAAAACACACATCAAAAACATGTTAGCTTAGCATATATATAAACACACATGTTTATTACTTAAAACAGAATGCCTAAATAATTATAAATATTACCAAATAACTTATATATATATATATATAAAATCTTATTTATAAACTATACAACTTTTATCATATTGTGTTTTTGTGATATTCAAACCACATTTGTATTTTTACACAGAAAACACTTAACTGGAAGTTTAAATACTCTCTGCATATGCATATAGTACCTACACATATTATTAAGTACCTGTGTGTGTGTCTATCTATCTATCTATTTATCTATCTATATATATCTTAATACAATGTCCTACCTTCGGTAACTGTAATAAAAGGAAAAATTAATTTTTTTTATATATTAATCCAAGTTTCATTATTTACTCTACTCATAATTTGTTAGTGTGCACCATGTATAAATACATTTACATGTATATATACCTGCTGCTGAAGTGTGTACTAAGGACCGCGCGTAGTTAAATGAAAATAATGTATTGGCCACATATACACGTTTATTAATACGTACTGACTTACGTCACAGTTAAAAAATATTTTACTGATATATATGTGTATATATGTATATATGTATATCTGTGTGAGTTATACACACACATATAGATATATTTATGTATATCTGTATATATGTGTGTTTTGTGTGTACACGCACATATATATACATATATATCCATTTCTCCACGGATGGATTGAAAGAACACGTCAGATTCAAAAGATGACGTGTACAAGGCGATGCAGACGTGGACTCTCATAGGAGGTGGGCCAGAAGATGACGGAGAGCATGAACAGCATGGAGGTAGTTCATGGAAATCTGAGATATCTCGGACAAAATCACGGGCCAGGACTTAGCGCGTTCCATCAAGAAGTAGTCCTGAGGAGAAGCTTCAGAGGAGCCCGTGTTCGAAGAAACGTACAAGGTGACTGTTTTACTGTTCTTATGATTCGATTCGTGTGTTTCTTATTCATTTCCGGTTCGATTAGCTCCCGGGGCGCGATGCGGACAGCTTATCACCGATTTTCACCCCGCCACAGTCCTTAGAGGCGACAGGCGTGTCGCGATTGACGCTTCGGGACGTTGTTACAAGGCCGCCGGCTGAGGAAAACGAGGTGCTTGATGTGGCTCGGAACAGTGTTGAGCTTCTCTTCCCTGCTCCTCAACAGGAGGTTTTAAAGGTTAGCTTTTTATTAAACATTCGTGCTTATACGATTATATTTTTATGTCAGTGATATAATGTATATATACGAACGACGTAAGTATATGACAGAAGATTAATGATTTTTCAACCTCGTAATGACACCAATGACACCAATCGTGTCGATTCTGCCTGTCAGGTTCTTATATATATATATATATATATATACCACATATATGAAGGCATGTGTGTATGCTTGTGCACGTATAGAACCTGTGTGTGTGTGTGTGTGTTGTGATGAGATAAGCATATGTTTGCCTGTGCTGCATTTTTCGTCTGCCATCGTATCAGAAAAGGGGTGAAGTTCTATAGAAAGTATATAACAGAAGATCAATTTTGCTGCAGGCTCAACCTGCCTGTCGTGTTCTTATATCACATATATATACATATATGAAGGCATGTGTGTATGCATAGAGCCCTGTTGTGTGTGTGTGTGTGTGTGTGTGTGTGTGTGTGTTGTGATGAGATAAGCATATGTTGGCCTGTGCTGTATTCTTCATCTGCCATCGTGTCAGAAAAGGGGGCGAAGTTCTATAGAATGAGCCGCTGTACACACACATACTAGTTGATATACGATGGTCATTTGAATCATCTTGAAATCCTTTTTGGTTATGCTCTTAATAAAGCCCTGTACCAAAAAATTTCTTAAAATATTAGGATAATATGATATAACTTACAAGAATATATTCTATAAGAATTAGATGCTTAAATGACTAGAAAAAATAGTGTTTATTTAACAATTTAAATTATAATAGTTCTAATAATAACAGACACACCAAGATGTCATATTGTTCAAGGACATACAGTATATACGGTGATTTTATGAACTGTGAGTACAAAGTTATATATATTATCTTTCTTGTAACATATCTATATATTTGTAATATAAAAATTTGATATTTAACATCAAGTAACAAAAAACCTAGCAAGTAACAAAGATCACTGCTTCACTTTGGGAGCTATCTCCATGGTTTCAACTGTAAGAAAACAAATTATACATACATACATACATATATATATATATATAGATATAGATAGATAGATAGATAGATAGAGAGAGAGAGAGTTCATGCATGAGGTTATTCTCTAATGGCAAGTGTATAATAAGTCTCAGTTTCGAACAGTGTACATTTGAGCATGTTATGCAAATATGTATGTTATTGAGGTGTGTGACTCAATAACACTCTCTCTCTCTCTCTCCATCCATACGCAGTAGTGTCCCCTGTCTCGGGCCATTTCCTCCAAGAACAATTTGGATCATGCTCACTATTCTCTTTCTGCACATAAGGAAGATGTGTGTGTGAATGTGTGTATAGATTATTTATTTATGTGTGTGTGTAATGCGTGCGTGAGTGTGTGCATGTATGGGTGAACTTACATCTGTGTAGGAAATAACAACAACAAATGGTACCAAGGAGTTCGCAAATCCACTTGAAGAAAGACGAGCTTTCGAAATAGTTAAGTATTTCTTAAATTTGGTTTCTTTATAAATAATAAGTTTAATAAATATGAATATAAACAGTGAGTTATTCATGTGAACACATATACACAGGCATGCATATGGATATGTATACAAATTCTCTTAGTTACTTATTTATCGTTTTGTCCGTTCCTCTAGTCGTCGTTTAGAGGACGTCCCTTAAGCAGCCTACCACCCCTGTTGAAGTGTTTGCTCGAACGCTTCTGCAATACAGGTGAGTGTGTGCGTGCGTGTTTTGTACATAAAGACATGCATTAAACACGTACTCCATGGGTGTCACACGAGAGATTTAGACAAAACTTAATCGATTAAAGATCCATCGAAACCTTATAAAGGAATGATACACACACACGCGAAAGTTAACCTGGCTGAGCACATTAATAATAAGTTGTGAGCTGGATAATTATGGACTGTAAAACAAATATATATATATAGGAAAGATTTATAAAATAATTAGGACAGATAATCTTTAAATATATCTAATATATAATATAATTAATCTCTATATTTAAGGAGCACTCCACGCGTGGCGCCCTAGCCTCCTATATATTGAGTGGTTACCTACCTAGGAAGGAACTCATAGTCAGTTGTTAGATGGCGTCTTTTATAGTCTCGAGCTTGCTGCTCCTATCGGCATTTGTATTCGGTTGCCAAGCAAGAATACTCATAGAGCACGATGTTATTCAGGTGCCGCCCAGCGGTCCGAGTCCGGGCGGTAACATGGCAGGCGCTTTCGAAGCCTCCAAGCCCAAAGTTGATTTGCCACCCGGCGGTCCGAATCCTGAACTAGGCACGTTTGAAGTATCCAAGCCCAGAGTGGTTAGTCCACCACCCGTACACCACGATATTCCTTTGATGTTCCAAGTGTTCAAGCCCAAAGTGGATCTGCCATCCTCTGGCCACAACGAGTTGCCCGAGTTGAGAGAAGTTCCTTCTGGACCTAACCCTCTACATAACTCCACCCCCAACTGAAGTATCTTACCAACTTGTTTTGTTGAACTGAATTATATAAGTCATTTTTGTACTCGTTTTGCTGTTTTAATTGTATTATGCTTACAATATATAGTCGAGAGAGATTTCATTATGTTCTTAGGTTACACATACAAGCAGAAAGAACTATGGGTAATATAATTAATTGTATCAGGTTAGGACAGATACATATTATATATATATAAGCTTATCAGTACATATGATTACATAAAATCATGAATAATTAATCCAAATGTATATTTTCAAAACAATTATAAAATTATTAGATCAGCAATCCAGGAACAGTTTATTTATCACTGCAGATACATAGGCAATACCAGTATATTAATCTAAATCGTTCGTTACGACATGTATCAAAAACTGAAGGGAAATATTAATTTCCCTTTAATTTTTGATTAATCCATCGTACGGACGGAGTGGAAACGATTGGAATCAACGTTACAAATTAAAATATAATATTTAATTAATTATTCAAATTAATTTTTAATGCAGTGGTGAAATCTTACTTATATTATAATATTTTTTTATTATTAATACTTGTAATAGTCACTATACACTCGAATAATTATAAATTACGAATTTAAAGAGTAAATATGTGTGTGTGTGAAATAAATATTTAAACAATTTAATGATGTTTAAATAATAAAAATAAATTATTACATAATTTAACCTTCATTTTTTATTGGTTATAATTTCTTTTTTTTCTTTTATAAGTAGGCTTTTTATTTTACATAATAAATAATAAATATATTTTATTTCTTTATTTCTTCAATGTATATGACTATAAATTATATCATACAAATTTTGTTAATAAAAATAAAATTAAATAATCTAATAAACCTTTATTACATTTGTATAAGTTAAATAAATAAAATTCTAATATCATTCAAAATTATATAAAATTTATATGCTTTCATATGAATTTAAAAACTTTATATATATATGATTAATTAATTTTTTATTTACATTTATTAAAATATACTTTAATATGTAAGAATATATTAGAATATGCTAAATTTATTTTAATTGATGATATCTTAAAATTGGTTGGGTAAAGAATCGAGATCAATACTAAAATTAAGTTTAAAAAAGATAAAATAAAGTTTGATATATTTAATAAATCCATGGTATATTGATAAGAAAATATATAATGTATATGTAAAAGAATATATAAACTTTTTTTCTTACCAAATACATGTAAAGAGTTAAAACAGGTTCCACAGGTGCATTTGCAGGTGCGTTTTGTTTTGTTAGATGTATATATATGCATATACATATTTCAGTTTATATAATTTTATATTTTATTTCTCATTATATAACTTACTAGTTTATATAATAAATACCATAGTGTGAAACATGAAACAAAATCAAGTTTGTTAAATTATATTCCAACTTATTTAAAGCCTTACACAATGTATATGGTATATTTTTAAAATATAATAAGATCCCTAACACATTCTTAAAAACAATTATAAGATCATTTGAGTGTGAGTGACAGTTTGATCTGTGCATATTAATGGATATAAACAAATTGATCTACACTAAATTAAAATAATTATCTATATGGTTTAAACAACCCATAGTTTTTAAAGGGCTTGTCTTAGCATTTGGTGGTAAAGTTGAAACGGACTCCGAAGCATTACTTGGAGACGGTTCATTTGCAGATGGACAGTTTTATATTACACACACACACACATGTGTGTGTGTGTGTGTATCTCTCTCTCTCTCTTTTTATATATATATATATGTGTGTGTGTGTATGTGTGTGTTTGTCTCTCTCTCTCTCTCTCTCTCTCTCTCTCTCTCTCTCTCTCTATATATATATATATTACATATGTATATGTATTTATATCACACACACACATGTGTGTGTGTATGTCTCTCTCTCTCTCTCTCTATATATATATATATATGTATGTATGTATGTACGTATGTATGTATGTATTTATATTACACACACATATGTGTGTATGTGTGTATCTCTCTCTCTCTATATATGTATGTATGTACGTATGTATGTATTTATACCGTTCTGTGTATTACAGGCTTGTCTTCCGGAGGGTGCAGGTGCGTGTAATCCATTTGGGAATGATGCACCAGATTTGTCCGAAATTGAGATACCATCGGTTTTAATGGTAAGAACACGCATGTGTTTATATGTACGTGTGTGTGTGCATACATACATACATGCATATATATATACATCTCTCTCTCTCTCTCTCTCTCTCTCTCTCTCTCTCTCTCTCTCTTATAATATATATATATATATTATTTAATAAAAATTATGGCATTACTAACATTTGTTTATGTATAGTATTTATGATAATTTACTAATGCCAACTTTATCATTCTAAATTTATTATAAATTAAAATAAATATATTTAATTAATTATTATAAGTAATAATAATGCAGTGGGTATATATGTAAATTTAAATATGAATTTTTTCCTAAACTCAGATTATGGAGTTGTGTTCTCTCTCTCTCTCACACACACACCACACACACTCATGTGTGCGCGTGTATATATATATATATATATATATATAGAGAGAGAGAGAGAGAGAGAGAGAGAGAGTTGTTCAACAACTCCATGATTACATAACGAACTAGAAAGAGTACTACGGAATAGACTTTTTTTGAATATTAGAAGTCTTATAACCCCGAAGAAGATGTGTAGTAGAACCTTGTTTTTCAACAAGCATGATTATGACTTGTATACATTCTCCTAACCTCAATAGGTAGGAAGCTGCAATCTTGACTAATATTTAAACCATGTAAAATATATATTTAATGTATTATGTACTTCAGATAGTTTAATTTATTATTCAAAATCTCAAACCTAACATAATGTGGACATTTCAAACATGTTTGTCAAAAGAGGTTGGTGAAGATTTTTATCTGTATGCTGGTGTGTCATCAACTAGCTTAATTATATTAATACTATTATCTTGTTATTAATTAAATAATTAAAAGACATTAGTAGTTAAATCATGTTAGTATGTCATCAACTAGCTTATTTAAATTATAAATTATATATCGTAATATAATCGGTTGGTTGGTAACTTTAAAGGTCGTCGATATGGATCATGCATACATACATACATTTAATTAAATTTATTTAATGTAAAAATCGTATTGTCATCAACTAGCTTAATTATAATAATGCTATTACCTTGTTATTAATTAAAATATAAAAGACATTAGTTATTAAAATGTCATAAACTAGATATATCGTTAATATAATCTAAGTATTGGTTGGTTGGTAACTTTAAAAGTCGTCCTGACTATCCAGATACATATATAGCCAACTTTATGCATCATGCATGCATACATACAATTTAATTAATATTTTACGGGATGATTCCAGCCTTCCACGTCACCTGCCATGTCACAAATGACATAGTGGTGATGTGGCAGGTTCTTCCATTTAATTTTAATAATATAAATGAATAAATATTTCAAACCAAGAGAAATAAAGAGTCATATATAAAAACTTATATATATATATATAAAGAAATTATATATTAACACTAAACGTCTTTTATGTATACATTTTTTACATTTGAAGTGGAAATCAATATAATAATAAATTAATAAATATTAAAACTATATAGAATTAAAAACATAAAAACATACATATTAACTTATATATATATATATAAAGTTTCAAAATTATGTATATCGTCTTTTATGTATACATTTTTTGAAATCAATATAATAATAAATTAATAAATATTGAAAACTTATATTAAAAAACATAAAAATACATATATTAACCCTAAAGGATTTTTATGCATACATTTCTGAAAATCAAATCTAAAAATAATTAATTAAAAAATCATGTGCCACGTGTATAAATTGCTAATGTGGTATATGATGACGTGGAGAAATTAAGTCAACAATGATGATAGTTTACCTAGGGATTAAACACAGATTCTCAAGACCCATCATCATGGGGAATCTGACGGCCGTTCCATCATAGAGGGATGACGTGTCATGTATGGATCGGATTCTAATAATTACCTTAATTAGTGGCTAATTAATCCCAGTCCCAGCTAACTGTTCGCTCTGTTTTTATTTAAATTTCAAACTTTGAACAGGAAAAACATTGAATTAAAAACACTCCCCACACAAAGGAAACCCTTCATATCTCCATGGGCAAATCATGGCTGAGCAGTATGTGTAAGTATGCAGAAATCCCCAATTCGACCACGGAGTTTACGAATTTCCCGAAATAACCTCTCTTGTTTCTTTCCAGGCATGCTTCTTCTTCTTCTTTCTTTCTTCTCGAGGTCCTTTGGAGCAAGAACATTACACACTCCAGGTATGTGTTTAATCACATGAATAGCGAGTTTTAATGAGTGTTTCTTATAGAGATTTCTACTAAATGGGATGAGAGAGAATGGGCCGATGAATGGGATGAGACCGAGCTAGAGATCGACGGTGCCGGTGAAGACTTCCCACAGGAGCTTCCTGCGCTTCTTGATCGACTCAGAGAGTCAAACTTCTGAGGTTTCTTGTGTTTATTAATTAATTAGGAGTCTAACATCTTGTTAACGAGCAAAGAAGCTCCAGAATGCTTGAATTTAAGTTTCTGTATATAGTTAAGTTGCTAATAAATTTGTTTAAATTTTACAAATGAGCACAGAAATACCGTGAACAGTACGGATCATTACGTGTGGTATCCGTTCTCTACGAAACTTTAACAACAAATGGGAGTGTAGCTCAGATGGTAGAGCGATCGCTTTGCATGCGATAGGTAAGGGGATCGATGCCCCTCACCTCCATATTTCTCTTTACATGTCGCATATTCGCATATCCTCTTGTATTAAAAGTATTTACAGATAAGTATTTACAGATAATATTATGTCGCATATTCGATTGATTCTTATATTAATAATAAATATTTATGTTGTGATCTTTATGTGTGATACATGTTCTCCTATTCGAATATACTATTACATTAATACATGTCGCATATTCGAATATCCTCTTGTATTAAAAGTATTTACAGATAAATATTTATGTTGTAATATGTTTTTACATGTCGCATATTCGAATTGATTCTTATATTAATAGTAATTAAGGGTAATATTTATGTTGGTATTTATTTGATCTTTATTTGTAATACATGTTCTCCTATTCGAATATACGCTTAAGGTGTTATTGATGTTGGCAAATTCGAATATACTCTTATATTAAGAGAATCTTATGTTATTTATTTGATTTTTGATGCAATATTTGTAATTAAGTACATAAATTTTATGATTAGTTGTGTATTTATTTGATATATGTGATATTATAAAATAAAATAAAAGCTTTTTGAGCGATTACTTTATACTAGTTGGTATATATGCACAAGAAAATGGATTCACCAGTAACCGTCCGATCTGCCTTTGAATCCAATTTGCCCAAAGAACAACGTTAGGAACAGTCCCAAGTGCCACAATATCATCCACAACCTACACAAAACAAGCACATATAGATCTACATTACCAACTACTAAATACATACATATGTGTGTGTGTGTGTGATGCTAGTGGGATGCACTCTCTCTCTCTCTCTCTCACGCACACACACACACACGGAGATACATGTCTATAGCTATGCAAATGTGTAAGCACACGTATGCATGTATTATATATGTATGATGCGTGCACGCCACTGAAACTTAAATGTCGTTAGCATTTACGAAATAAACACTTTGTAAATAATTATATGTATATATATTATTAATGTGTATACCAGAAGGGAGAGGTTAGAGCAGGTCCAGTAGGCCAGTGAGCGAGTTCAGGGCCAATGCTACCAAAGAAGAGCCCAGTTAAACTATTCCCATTAAGAACCGGAATGCTTGACGGAGCAATCCATCCGATAAGTGCGAACCCGATCACAGAAAGGTCCTTCCTTAACCAATCCCTCGGAAAAGTCGTCTTACTGTAAATAAAAAAATAAATAAACTATTCTAGTTACATATCTCTCTCACAAATTATGTAATATTAATCTTAATAGGGTTCACATCTAAACTATATCTCTTACAGAATTACATCTCTCTCTCTCTCTCTCTCTCTCTCTCCTCTCTCTCTATATATATATATATATATATATATATGCTCTATCATTGTTGTGGTTCTGTATCATATGTACATACATTGTGTGTGTGTGTGTGAGAGAGAGAGAGAGAGGGAGAGAGAGAGAGAGAGATTTACCTGCAGGTAACTCTGGACATGCATGGCTTCATACGAAGAGGATTTGAAGGAGCATTCTTTGTCTGAACAAATGCTAGTAAAATAAAGAAAAAAATTCATAAGAGAATATATAACAAATTGACTTAAATATATTTATTAAATCATACCTGAAGTTAAATGAACTTTCGTATATATTGAAGATCCACCAAGGCCAGCAACTGTAGAAGCCATAGCCATTTTCAGTGTGTATACAAAGTGTTTTCAGACCTCAAAGGGAATAATATAGATAGCCCACACACGTGGCGTGCACACATAGGTTGATCCTCCTGTCTGGATAAGCCACGTAAGACGAATCCCAACCATCAGATTTTCAAGCAAATTAAATAAACTAATTGTTATATTATTTAAACAAATTTAATAGTTTAAAACATAACATATAACGTGTATTAAACAATAATGTATGTTTACAGATTCTCTTAATCTCTGTCTATTATTTAATAAGCTAATATTCTGAAGTTTGCTCCTCTTGTGAAGACTGCTCATTGGCATCCCCAGCAGACTTCCAGATTATATCTTTTAATTGTGTACAAAATGATTTATAAAACTGTTTAATGCAAAAAAAAAAAAAAAAAAAAAGCTTTAATAATAATAACTCGTTAAATTAATATTAATGTTATATAATATAGTTTGATACCTTGTGATATTCTAAAGTGTTCCCCACCGCTTTTCGCACCTCAACCATATATAAGGATGGAGCAACTTCAAATACCTTTGATAAATTTTTCAAATTGTTAAATTATATCAATTTATATCCTTCAGATTTCACATATTTACACAATTAGCCCTGCTATTTATATTAAATGGGATATTACTTAATTTAAATGCATTAATTAATTAATTGAAAGTAATGAAATCACATTAAGTTTGACCCAATTGTAGAAATATGTACAATTTCTTATTTTCAGTAATTTATAATAGCTTAACATTACCTCAACTGCTACTGCAAGCTGCCCAGTTCTGCCCGAAGTAAGACCTTCAAACCTCATCTATGAATAAGAAAAACACAGAAGAAATTAATTTAACAAATTTAACAGTAATTTGTTCATGGATAAGTAAAAGATATACGTGTGTGTGTGTGTGAGAGAGAGAGAGAGAGAGTGTTACAGAACAGAACATAGTGATCAATTATCTCTCCATAATGTTTATGCAATGTATAAATGTTATCTAATGTATAATGATAATAGTGTATACCTTATAACCACGCTTGTAAACTTTAAAATCCATTGAGTTTACAGTATCTTCCATTCTAGCTAGCAATTCTCGTGCAGGACACTTTGATATAAAACCGTGTTTGTCGCTTAACAAGGTCCTATACAAAATCACATAACCACAGTAATTTTATAAGTCTCAGATAATTAATGTGATTTAAGTTAAATATAGTTGTATATATACAGCTCTCTACTAAACTAATGATTAATTAAGAAAATAATTGATTTGTTCATTAAAATTATATTAAGTAGTAAACCTGTCTTCTGTCGAAAAGAGCTGAAAGATTAAGACCTTGAGAGAGTGTAATCAACTCAAATGCATTCATCATTGAAGGACCTTCATTGATTTCTCTTTGTTCCTTCACAAACTGGTCCTAAAATATCAAAAACAAATTAGATACGGTATATATAGTAGACAATCTTGTGTATATGCATGCATAATAAGGTGTATATAAATAATAGAGTAAAACCATAAGATCATAAACACACACGCGCACACGCACGCACGCCACACACCAAACTTACTTCAGAATCGTCAAATACAGCTTCAATGTCATCTAAAGTCCCATCTTCATCCTCAGATAGCCTCACAGGCATATAATTACGTTTAAACCATTCATCCTTTCTAATCCCGCACATAGTAATCCGCTGTAGAACCAGATTAGTATATCCAATTAAAAACATTAAACAAAAGAAAAAGAAAAGAAAGAAATGAAAGAAAAACTTCATACAAAACATTGCATACGTGTTATAGATAACACAATATACATATACATGAGCTACATAATTAGCAAACACTCCCTACAGCATTCACATTTGAAGTCGTGAGAGAGAGAATACCATACACATACTCATATTATATTATACGTATATAATGATATACTATATATAATGTTTTATATACATTATATATTAAGAATTTGAATGTCACATATCAAATACATACATACATACATACATATATACATATATAAAGTGAGTAGGACAGTACTGTCTGAGGGTTGGATCCAGTATTCTTGTGATTAACGACCTCGCTCCCTGTGAAAACCATGATGGACATAAAAACTCCGCTTCATGAATCTGTAAGGAAATCAGTAATCTTGTTAAAACAAATGCTAGTATAAGACATGTGTATTAGTACATATGCAGACATTTATACATAATCATCTGTAGTATACTGTTATATACAAATAAAATCACTCATACTCATCGCTACATATGTACTGCTTAATCTTTATAATTAAGTACCTTCCTGTAGAGTGTGACAAGGTCAACCTCGTCAAAAGGTAAAAAACCAGCCATTAAAACGTAGAGAATTACACCACAAGACCATATATCGGCCGCTGCACCATCATAACCTTTATTATCCAGAACCTGCATAATATATGCTTATATATAAGATTGACACATTGTCATATAACATTACATTGATATTACAGACATTACAATGAGAATGTTCTGTTGATACATATCATACCTCAGGAGCAACATAATTTGGTGTACCACAAGTAGTGTGCAGGAGTCCATCCTCCTGCGGTGAAAGTATAAGTTACAATATACTGCATTACTAATACTATATACATTGTATATTTAACACACACACACACACGGTTATTACACGCATGATACTTATCTTTATTATATGTTATGTGTTTACATACCTGTTGAGGCAAAGCACTCAAACCAAAATCGGAAATCTTTAGATTTCCTTGAGAATCAAGGAGAAGATTTTCAGGCTGGAAACAATATAAAATTTCATTCAGTTTTTGATTTATCTACGGTGCTACTTGCATATCAGCCTAGTCACACACACACACAGAACACCAATTCGTATTTTGCGTACTTTTACTGTGTGCACATGAGCATGTGATTTACATACAAGTGACAAGTGCTAATAATTAATAACATAGCGCATATAATAATAATAATAATAACAACAACAATACATGTAGCATTTGTCCTCAAGTACCTTTAAGTCACGGTGGTAAACACCTTTGCTGTGACAATAATCGACCGCATCAATCAACTGCTGGAAGTACTTCCTTGACTCAATTTCACTAAGTCTTCCTTGATCAACCTTACCAAATCAAATTAACAGCAAATAAATGTATAGCAGTAGCATATTAATAAGATAACGAAAACACTTAAGTCTAACATTATATTAGGGAATTATACATATAGATGTAGATATAGATAAAGACCCGAAGATATATTGGTGTGTATGTACATGCATGCATATAGAACGTTCTATATGTGTATAAATATATATAAATGTATATGCGTTTTTCTGTAGACTATTTATACACGTCTATACACAGACATGACTTACGATTTTGTCAAAAGAGCTCTCCCCAGTTACAAACTCCAAAATGATATAGATTTTTGTTCTGCTTGCTAGTACCTGTATAATATTATATCAGATTACTTTACAACATCTAACCTATTAAAAACTGAATACCTCATGGAGTCGAACAACGTTCGGATGTCGCACAAGTTTCATAATGGATATCTCCCTCTTAATCTGCAATAGTTACATCAGACACGCACACACAGATATAATATATATATTATATATATATATATATATATATATATGTATGTATGTAACACTACTTAATGGATGATTGGTATATCTATAATATAAGTATAGATAAACTAAGAGACTCACTTGATCGACCATCTTGTGCTTGAGAATGGTCTCCTTGTTAGAACTTTCATAGCAACACTTTCACCTGTTTCTGTGTTTTGTGCAAATTTAACCTTTCGCAAAAGTACCTACACAAAACCAAATAAATAATTAATACTTTCAGAATGTACAGTCTGTATAGTTACTAGTTTATATGAACAATACATGCATACGTATATTATGTGTACGCGTCCCTATATTTTTTCATACACATATCAGTTTACTACACACATTCACATAATGTATAATCATACCTTCACCGATCGTGCGACCGATCTCATACTTGCCCACCTTGCGCATCACCATAGCGATCAAGAAGAATCCCAAATATCACGAATCCTGTCTCCGCATTCTTCACTTAAACCCTACAAAACTCGCGATCTTACCCTAGAATCGATCAAACAGCCCTAGAATCCCAAATTCCATATCTTACCCTTGAGAAATCACATGATTCGGCAGGAAATTCTGCAGCGCCTCAGAAGAACATCAATTTTCCCCGATTTCTCCCCAGAATTGTCGATGATAAATGCACTGAATTCTGAAAAATCCGTGAAAAATCAAATCGATGAGAAATCCTGCATAGAAACACCACAAATCAATAAGAAATGGACAAAAGCCTTGTACACTGCTTGGTTTTCTTCACGTGTTTTCGTACACACACGCCCAAATTATTAATTGGAGTTTACCTAAAGAGCCAGCTGGCACAATAGCCGTTGATTTAATCAAATTCGAATTAGGGCAAATGTAGCTGGAACTAACAATTGGATTTTATTTAATTCAAAATGTACCATGTGAAAAACCATAGTTGACATTACCATGACCGATTAAAATTTGATTTTCTTATATCTTGTAGTACAACCACTATATACAGTCGATGTGACTTTTGATATATACAATCGTCTTAAATTGAACATCACCACACACACACACTATACTTTGTAACACACACACACACACACACACACACACACACACACATTAAACGTATGCTATATTGATCCCACACTTAGTTTAGGTTCACTGTTATGAGTTTCGATCCTAATGCTAAAAACTGATATACTTAACCTATACACTTGCATGTACGTATTATACACATGTACATACAATAACATAGATACGTATGTATACACATACATATATTCGTATAATCTTTATGGTGTTTACCTATAGGGAAAGTTATTAAAATGCCCTTTTAATTTTGAATATTTACAAAATTACCCACATTTATAAATGATTTTAATAACTTTTCTTATCAATATATAAAAATTAAAATACATAAACATGTATAAGTGTACTAAGGGGTTTGACTACATATGTATTCATGTTATTATATGTCCATGTGTATAATACATACATGCATGTATTTATTTATAATGTAAGTATATCTATCTTACATTTTTAAATTTATCTACTTACATTGTGTAAAATTATCTATCCATCTTTATATATATATACATATACATATATACGCGCGCGCGTGTGTGTAGTATAAGTAATGCATTTGGTGAGTACCTTATTAAAGGTTCTAAATACATACATACATATACACACACTTTATCTAGAAATGTATATACATGCACACATGTATGTATAAATAGTGACATGTGAGAAAAAAAAAAATTAAACATGAAGATGAGTTATTAAGGTATGAAGTAAATAATAATTTCTTTCTCACATATACATGTGAATTAATTAAAGAATAAATGTGGATTTAAAGTTAATAATTTAAATGTTATAAAGATAATTTAATAATTTTTTGTTTTTACTTATATAATATTAACAAAAGGAATATTATTATTTTTTTAATTCACTATTGAATTCTGTACACATTAGGGTTATAAAAAATTGTGTATACAAATTATAAAGTATTTTTATTTACATCAGATACAACGGATATGTAAATTTTAATAAAAATCAACTATTTTATACAAACTTAATAATAAAATAATTACATAAAATACAATTATTAATAAGGTAATTCTATTTAGTTTTTAAAAATTACAAGAAAATTAGGTACATAACTTACACATGTACAACGTACCTCTATGTAAATATTTATAAACTAAGAACTTTTGATATAAAAAAGTGTAGAGAAATGAAATAATTTATAATGTTAATTATTTTATAATATGTAATAAAACATTTAACAACAAATTCTTATAAAGTAAATATTCATAAATTAAGACCTTTTAATATAAAGAATTAAAAGGATAAATAGTTTATAATGTTGATTATTTTTTGTTGTAAGAATAAAACATTTGAGAATGAAGTCTTTTGAGTTTAAAAATATATTAATAAGTATATTGAATTAAAAAAAGTTAAAGATAAAGATAGTAATATGTTATGTATGAGTTTAATAATTTTTACAATTCAAATTAAGTATGACCAATGCAATTTATATAAATAAAATTTATTTCTATTGAATAATAAGAAAATATGATATATAATAAGATTCAAATGTAACAATTTTTTATTTATGTGAATATTATATCAAAGAGTATTAAAATCTTATTTTATACGAAAAGTTATGGATATGTAATTTTATCAATATAATTGTGAATAAAGATATGTTTAAGAATAAGTAAACTTAATTAAAAATTAGATTAAAAAAAATTTATTTTTATTTTTATATCTTTTTATTAAAAAAATATAAATAAGATGCCTCACATCATCCTTTAAAAAACGAATGGTACATATTTATTTGTATTGTATATTACTTTATGATGTGCATTAATAAATAATTAATTAATTAGTTTTAGTAAAAAAATGTACATAACATAGAAGGGTTAAGGGAAAATTACATTTATACCCCAAAATTTATTATATTTACATATATATTTATTTACATATATACACTTTTAAAAGTTGTAAATTTATATATATATCCTTAAAAAACTTTAATTATAATATTTTAACATTTAAAATAACAATATTAATTAAAATATATTTCAATTCATAATATATTGTGGATGAAATAATTAAGTGTTAAATATCAAAAAATTATCATAGTAAAAAATAAAATATTTGTTTAAAATAATTATATTATATTATGATGTATATGTTCAATAAGGTTGTATTTTGAATCTAAATATAATAAAATACAAATTAATTATAATTTTTTATTAATTTTTAAAAAATGTTTTTTAATTTTTAATTTTGAAATTTATAAGTTTTAAATTGAAGTTTCTAAGTATATATGTAAATATAAACTTGTAACGGTACATATGTATATATAATAAATTTCAGGGTATAAATATAATTTCCCAATAGTTACCATGTTTTGTGTATATATTTAGATTGTTATCCTTTTATGCAATGCATATGTATATACAGTTCATGCCAACATGAATCAAAATTAAACTTATAGAAATTTAATGTTTATTAATTTACTGAGTTAATTAAATTTCTATAAGTTTAATTAACTCAGTGAATTAATAAACATTAATAACAATTAATAATAATAAAGTGAACTTGAAGAAAATTATGCAATTTAAATTATTCAAATTATTAGTATCACTATTATATCCATAATTCCATGCAATATCTCCATCAGGTCCTAGTACATTCTTTTATTATTCTGTAATGTCATCGTTTTAGTGTCATTACATTCAATATGTCATATACCACATCAAGCTGTGTATATTTCTTATATGCAAGTATAAATACATAGACATGCACACACACACACACACACACACACATATATTGCGTCTGCGTGTATATGTAAGTTTTTTCATCATTAACTTGTGAAACTAAGAATACTTGTACTTCAAACTAATTTAAATATAATACACATTCTTATTAATGGTTTGATCAAATATATTTTATTGAAAAGAAAGAGTTTATAAAATAAACTGAAGTGCTCAGAATATGGTTTTCTCAACATTAATGAATTCAGACTGTTGAGCTTGACATAATTTTGATACCAAATTCATCATCGCACAAATAATAATCATAATAAAACAATAATTCAAACGCTCAGAGTGTGCTTCTGTTCATCGGGATGCGAATAGCAACCCATCTTACAAGAGGTGTCAGATCGAAGCAAATTTGCTCATCACCGCAATACACAACAAAAGCGAAGAACCCTAATTATAAAATCCCTAAATCCGCCGCCTACCTAGATACTGGTATATTCTTCGAAAGCATTATTATTCTTGGTATATGCTACGACATTATGCCTTAGATATTCCCGGAATAATAAGGACGTAGAGCATATATAGCTCATTTCCTAAGTTTCGTAACGCGCTTGGCAATATAGGTAGATAGATGTGTGTGTGTGAGCGTGGTGTGTTTTGTATTTTGCATGCTGAATATTAAAAATAAATGTGTATGTACAGAATGTGAGTTCTTCTAAATGCGCATCTGTGTGTGTTCGCGCGTGCATGAGAGAGAGAGGGAGAGGGAGCGTGTGTGTGTGTGAGAGAGAGAGAGAGGGAGTGTGTGTGTGTGTGAGAGAGAGAGAGAGAGATTGGAAGAGACAGGGAGAGAGAGAGCGCGTGACAGAGAGGGAGAGAGAGAGAGGGAGAGGGAGAGGGAGTGGAGAGAGAGAGAGAGAGAGAAGAAGGGAGAGGGAGAGAGAGAGAGAGAGATTGAGAGATGCTTACAATTATGATGTAACTAATGTACAACACTACAAGTACATATTTAGATGCTTGAGATACACAGTGTCACATACATATTCACGAAAGTCCCATAGGATCCCCCAGAATCCCAACAATGATGGTACACAGACCACATAAGAACCCCAAGAATCCCAGCAGGTGTGTGTTAGTACAATCATAGTGTACTTCTTTTTCTTTGCAAGGGTATTTCGAGTACAGCAAAGAAAGGCCGTATTGTCTGTACGACAATCTCAGACAAGTGAATAACACGCATCTTTTCGAATTCTAAAGAAGTGATATAAAATATAACCCGGGATTCATATTAAAACTTCTGTTTCCTCTGTGGGTTATATTTATATATTCACGCGGTCCCTACTCTCCAGTTGGTCGAAACCCGATACAATCTCGTTCGTCAGTCTGAACACGAGCACCTTGGTTTCACTCGGACATCTTTAGCAGCTCTCTCCAAACCGTATAACTGTCAGCCCTTAATTATCCATCCTTAATGAAATCTAAAACTGCCAATCAAGGTACTCATCCAAGTCCCTACACACGGCACCTACCGAGCAATCCATTCCAGTGGCCTTCATCTCCCTCTCGTACCAGCACAGATAGTTCAGCCCCACGAGCAGCTCCACAATAGCTCCCTCGGCTTTCGCCTGATCTGCAAAGTAGAGCGTCTGCAACAGGAGCACGTTCGTCCTGGACACGGACTGCTGCTCGAAGTTGTGCTCCGACTGCCACCTTATCATGTTATGAGCAAGCGGCGCCAACCAGGAAAGAATGCTCTCTAGATTCTCCCTCCAGGCGGAGGCCGTAGCCGCCTCCAGTCTCACCACGGACTCCGTACGGAACCACGTCCTCAGCCTCGACTTCAACCCGGTCCTCACGCTCCTCGGTAGCATCCTGTACAGGTCGTCCCTCGCGTCGTTACCAACGAGCTGTGGGAACTTCACCATCTTCTCTATGATTATGATCACATTTGCGTAATGTAATGCCAATGCGGATCCTCCCAGTGTCGAAGACGGTGCTTCCTGGTGTACAAGTTTCGGGTCCACGAACAGCCTGTTCAACCTCCCGTTGACTTGCAGCTTACCAGAAACCGATCCCAGTCTCCGTATGGAACGACTTCCGTTGACTAGTGGCGAGCCGGTCAACTCGTGCCTTGATCTGCTGAGAACCGTACGTCTTGGCCCGTTTACCACTGCAGATGCCGTTGAATCCGTTTCAGACCTCGGACTGTTGAACAGCATTGGAGACCCTGTCGACCCACTGGACAACCCGTTAACCAGCGGTGACGAACCGCTTCCACTGTCCGTACCTGTATCTGAGCCAGGTTTCAAACCATTGACCACTGTTGACTCGCCAGCATCGTCTACTGGAGTAACCTTGGAGGAAGCTGGGTCGGCCCTGCACTCGGTTACTGCAGACCAGGACTCTACCGTCTCAGAAGAAGCCGACAACGAAGCATGACCGTTACATGTCGGACCGGACGAAGTATAACTGTCGCAAGCACCCCAGTGTAACCGTTGCAGAACCGCAGGAAAGAGCCGCCTGGAGCTTCTGCCTGCTGGGAGCCGACAATCAGCTGCTGTGAGAATCTGTTGCATTCCCCAAACCTCAGATGGGAGAGATCAAAAGCTGCCGGCGGACCGAAAACACCCACGATCCGGCCGTGTACGGTGCACACTGTCCGTGCAAGGAGCTCGACAATCTTGTCAAATGTCCGGTTCCAAAGAGACATGTCCTTGAGGTACTTGATCTCCTGTCTCTGCCAAGATATCTTCTGTTCCAGTGCAACAAGGTTGTCCCCGTCACCACCGTCGTCATGAATCCTCCTCACTGCCTGTTCCAGGTCCGCCAAGATCTCCAGCTCCTGGTAAAGGTTGGAGGTGCTCGCAATGTACCTCTCCATCTTCTTCACCTTAGACTCCATCTCTCTAACAGAATATTCCAACGCACTTATATCTATACTCTGCCTCAGTACGTCGTTGAAGACGTGTTCGAACCCCTGCAGAGCAGCAGACTCCTGACACTTCTTTCCCAACCGAGAAACAGATCCAGCAATAGCCATCAAGTCCTGCAGCTTCTCCCGGCAAGCCAGACTCAGTAATACAGCTTCAGAGTCCGAGACGAGTTTAAGAACACCCTGGAGAGTGCAAAAACACTAGTAATTCATACACTAATCTACCACTAGCTTACCTCGGACTTGATTACTTCAGTTCGAAGCCGGATAACCTCCTGATCGTTCAGAGACTGCCACAGAAGTATAGACTTGGACATTACATTCGCAACCTCGAATGCCAGGATGAATATCTTCTGCTTCTCCCCTTTACTCCCCCGCTTCTTATTCTCAGACGATAGCTTTCCTCTAATGGAACTCACCTGTCCCCCATCTCGGACACCGTTGACCGGGTTTGACTAGTCTGTCCGACCACCCTCCATAGCCTCAAAACTACGAAATCTCATGATGGGTTGTCGCCAATATCACAACCCAGTTCGTAAATCTGCTGCATTCCCACTCTGCATCTCTAATTGCTTACAGAACCCACTTGCTAAACCAGAATGCAAGTAGCCCAGACCTTGTTGAAAGCTCGCATGATGGGCTTCTGGGGATCCACCACGGCACAGGAAACAATGAGGAATCTTTCAATCACAGTAACCCAGGTGTAAAAGAATCGTCGTATTATATATCTGTTTTTGTTGGAGACTAAGACCCACAATTGCGGATCTACATAGAAAAAAACTGCTACCAAACGGATGGAGAATCAGTCATTCAATAGACGGACTACAACGTCGTCGTTGGTAAGTAGGGAAAGCCATGAACACGAGGAAATCAATCAATGGAAATGAATGCAAAAGAGTACTGAATCAATGCCCTACACCAAATCTACACTCCAAAAGTAGAAATTATGCTTGTATAAATGCACTAATCTAATCGCATACTACATATGATGAAAGCAATGATGACAACGCGACGAGTTCACCCCCCGTGGTGGAACATTCAATCACACGCGGACAAACAGAATATCCCGATAAACATTCCGTAACTAGCGGAATATGCTATAATATATGTTAGGTGATTCTGTCCGTGATCCCCGGGGTCAAACTAAAACTAGAATTAATACATTAAAAAAACTCTTATGGTAAATAACTCAAACGAAAGGTCACCTAACTTTATACCAAATCAAAGTGACTTGTCCTTTGGTGCTTTGTATATAATTTAACTGCTTTGACTAAAATATATGCAACTATGCAAACTAAGCTAAAATACATAGAATGTTCCAGGTACTCTAACTCACCTGTTTACTACCTAACCATCACAATCTATCTAAACTTTCAATTGACTAACATAGTTTTATAACGTTAATTAGTTACAAAGCACTAGACTTACGGCTATATGCACATGTAAACATCTAAACCATACTATACTAGACCATCACCTGGTTTCCACCTAACCATCACATCTATCGCAGCCTTTAATTAACTAACAGCCAACCTGTTGTCTATTCCTGACTTGTATCACACCCACGCAACATAAGACCATCTACCAAGGTGCGTGCGTGTGTGTGCGTGTGTGTGAGAGAGGGAGAGAGTACGTGTAAACAAAAACGTGTGACATTTAACTATTGCAGGCACCACAAAAACACACACAAGAGTATATATGCATGACCAAACTATAATATAAGTATCACAAGTTGTTATCGATGGGTGTAAAAGGGACCTGTTTATCACGAGATTTCACCCACCAGAAATAATACCGGATGCCAATGCAGATCCAACGGCAAACAAAAGAGAGAATATACTCACAGAAGCAGCGGCAACCGTCGATTCAGATCTCCCGGTCAAAGATGCCGTCAATATTCTCAAAGGAATCCAGTCACAGTTGGATGTGTAGTGTTGTGGAGCCGTCCACTCTTTGTTGTCAACTGGAAACCAAAATGCAGCTGCAAATCTCTGGTTCTTCCCAATAGTAAACTGAGCATCCTGCATTAATATATATATAGGGATATATTCAAGTAAAACTTTACATAAATCAAACAGCACAGCATGGCACAACTGGATATAGAAGAGCAGGAGATATACATTATAGATTGATATACATATATACATACATATTGAAGGTGAAGTGTATCTGATCAGATTGATGTTAGAAACTGTATTAACCATATTAATTTCAGATATTTATGTGTGAAATTAATTAAAGCACTGAAGAAAAGTAAACACGTAAGCATAACATGTTCATAGAGCATGCCTATAAATGTATGTTTGAATGCGTGTGCGTGTGCGTGTGTGTACATCAAAACACATTGACAGTAGGTATTGTCATATTGACATATAACCATAAGTATACACATACCTGTTGAAGACGATCTGATGTCCGCAAGGGCCTTGTGAACTCGAAAATGAAGTCTCCTTTGTTGGTTGGTGATCCATATGGACTATCCACGACTGTCAAACCTGGGTGTATGGATATCCATGTATAAGTTGTTTTGTATTGATGTATATGAAATTTGCTGAACATATACCATATTGAGTATCTATACTTGTGTGGCTCCAGACGCCTCTCCAGTCGTTCTGTCCGCCCCCATTAGGCTCTGAAGCTGTATGTATTATGATTACGTGTGTTGCGTGCGTGTGCGTGTGAATAACTTACCATTGGGTCCAGCACCATCGAAATACCGGCAGTGGGCATTCCATGCATAAAGATCATGAAGGCTTCCGATGCTACGTAAGGAAGCTATAGTTAGTCACACATAAACACACACATGCACACACACATACACAATCTATATATATATATATATATATATATATATATATATATAATATATATAATATTAATATAATATATATATATATATATATATATATATATATATATTATATATATAGTGAAAAAAGAATTTACGGTGATGGTGACTCACGTGCAAATATAGCTGCATATAAACCACAAAATGTACAATATATAATATTATATATATATAGAGAGAGAGAGGGTCCACAAAATCTATACGTAAGGAAGACAGAAAAGATATCCTCGTGCACATAACTCGTGTGGGACTGAAGCAAGATACGTAAACAAACAAGTACATGAACATGTGCACGCCACAATTATAATATACGCAAGATGTGCCGATACATTTGTGTGTAGACACCACACGCACACGTACGCCATCGTTTACCTGTCTTTGCCGGTTCCATTGAGATTATCAGCAAGATTAGCGCCGTATAGACGGCCAGGAACAGCAGTACTAATTGAGAAATGCATTATGTCGACTTCATGGCCTTTACATAGCTCTCTTGAGCATTGCAAGCTTTCTGAACACCCACCCATCTGCAACAAGTATGAGAATTGTAGATGTAATATATCAATGTGTGTAACTGTGCATATGTATGTGCGTATATGTGTATTATGCTGCTTACGTCGACATACGTCGCATCATCACCAATGGGAAACATGAGGGCTACCGACGGACTTGCCTGTTTCGCACTGTGTAATAGAAATATTAACTAACATGGCGTGTGTGTGTGTGTGTGTGTGTGAGAGAGAGAGAGAGAGAGAGAGCTAACCCTTGTTTGTACTGGTAGTTTCCTGGGACTTGAAGCAGGAAAAATAGATCCCGACCATCGTGAGCTACCTGTTTGTCAATCAATTCGTGTTTATTTCAACTCTGTATGTGTTGAATCAATTAGCTTCGTGAGTCACATTTGTGCGCTGTTGTTGTGCATTATACATATATGTAGACAGTGGCATGTACACATATACATAATTGAGATACATGCCACTATCTACATATGTGCGTCTTTACACACACACACACGTGAGTATGTGTAAAGGCAGAAAATCCTTTATGACATACATCGTCTGTGATCATACATATACGTATATACATAATGTATATAAATTAGCATGATCCTAGATTATCAATTATACATGTGTATGTATGTATATAATTATTTACTAGAGTTGTGAATGTGTGCGTTCGTTGTGTGAATTAGCAGAGCTTGGATGTTATATACATACATACATACATATGTGTGTGTGTGTGGGTGGATATCGTTAAAATGCATATATAGATATATATACATACATTAATTAATCTGATAGCCTTGACAGTCACGGATCAACGTTATATATGTAAGGATATATGAATATATTATATACACACAGCATACAAGTACACATATACATTTGGATAATGTTAGCTACATCTAATTGTTCATTCTACGCACACCAACCTTGATAGTCATCTTGCCTGGATACGGATCATTAGAAGCGGGATCCAATGCGGGATACAAAGAGAACTGTTGCCCACGAATCGCATCCCAATCCGAAGAATCCCCATCCACAGTGATGAATCCCGGCATGAACTCTGCAGAAACAACAGCTACAGAAGACGCAGGACCTTCACAGTGCGGCATATTCTCTCCGTGGCCGCCGTGCGCCATAGCCAGAGGCACCAGGACCGCCATCGCCATCCCAAGTACTGCATTCATCGTGCACGTTAGCGCCATGGCGACTGACCTAAACAGTAATAAGTCAAACTTTGTTAATTACGTTCTAATTACACCAGAAAACTCTCTCTCTCTCTCTCACACACGCAACCGAATGGAGCATTTGTATTTACGATAGATGTGTATGTGTGTGTACACACACACGCACACATATATACGTATATACATACATACATATGTATATCTATGAAAAAAAAAGAGTTTACCTGAAAAATCATTTATATATATTAAATTCTTAAATTTATAAAATGTGATCACTTTATATATATGTATGTGTGTGTGTGTGTGTGTGTATAAACAAAGTGATCACATTTTATATCATAAATATAAATTTAAAAATTTAATATATACTCTTTTTTTTCATGTCATAGTCAACAACGTTATATATACAGATATCTACCCACAGACACACACAAGATATATATATATATATGTGTGTGTGTGTTGTGTGTGTGACGTATATACATATACATAGGTTGACTAAGGGTTTGCTTTCGGAAGAATGGCGCTGCAGATGCATGGATTCGAGAGATTCCAAGTGAATTCTAGGGGCATAAATGGGAAAAGAATTTGTCCAACGGAGCAGATTGTGATGAACAGAGTGGGATTTGAGAGATTTAGTGTGAATTCAAGGGGAAGGAGAGGGAAGCGATTGCTTCTGTGCAAGAACTGAAGATGAAGGAGCAGAATGTGAAGAAGAAGATCGGTCCGAATCCGTTGGTTTTGGAAGCGCAGGGACGTGTGTGTACAGGTCAAACACAGA
The DNA here is from genome assembly GCA_003024785.1 of Selaginella tamariscina. Classification (NCBI taxonomy): domain Eukaryota; kingdom Viridiplantae; phylum Streptophyta; class Lycopodiopsida; order Selaginellales; family Selaginellaceae; genus Selaginella; species Selaginella tamariscina. The sequence goes on from PUQB01000291.1 coordinate 203,437, forward strand.
CTAAACCACTCACTGAAGAACAGGCTTTCAAGGTGCTCCAAACTATTGTTCAGTCAGGTGCTTGTCTACACACACACACACACTTGGTGTGTATATTTGTATCTGTGTATACATATGTATGTGTTGTGTGTGTTAATATGTGTGTAAAGAGATATTTACATAACCTACATCACGCTTACGTGTGTGTATATTTTATCTGTATGTGTGCATATCTATGTGCGTGGGTATGCATATTCATATGTATGTATGCACACACATATATTTATGTGTATATATTTGTATATGTGCACATAAATATATAGGTAAGTTTTATTTCTATGGCACACATACTGATTAATATTATACATAGTATATATGTGGTACATATATTTACACGGTACAGACATGCATATTTATGTCTTTAGTATTTGTATATATATGTTGTTTACTGCAAACGGCATTTACTTAAACATGCTTGTAGATGCATATCCATGACTCAGTATGAATCTTTGTGTTCAATATGTGTGACAAGTCACACTCACGCACACACACGTTATGTGTGTGTGTGTGTGTGTGTGTGTGAGAGAGAGAGGAGGAGAGAGAGAGAGATATGAACAACACATCATATACATATATAAGTATATATGAAGTAACACTGTATTATGTAATGGAACAGCAAAACAGCAGATTCCAGAAGAGGAACAAGTCTCACAAGCACAATTGGGAGCGTTCTTTGGAGCAATGACAATCAGGGATTCCTCATTTCCACCACCAACACAATGGACTCAAAGTGAACGGAAAGCCATGTTTCATTTCTGGCCACAGCTCGTACAGACACTCCCTCCCGATGTGCTTTTCATTGCTGATCCAGATAACTCTCTGGTGGAAGGTGTTTCACATGCAGGCTCCACGTTTCTAGGTACGTTGTGTGCGTGTGGATGTGCATATATCTATGTATATTGTCTATACAGGTAAGAATCCAGTGGAAATGCGTTTAGTGGGTGCTCTACGAGAAGTTCTTCATGGTGAACATCTGGGCTTTGAAGAAATTGTTGGCTTATTAAGAGACTTGCTTCCACTTGACAACACGGTTAGTGATTCACTCGTTGCAGCCTTCTTGATAGGTATCTCTCTCTCTCTCTCTCTCTCTCCTTCCCGCTCTCTCTCCCTCTCTCATATGGATTTATTAGCTCTTAGAATGAATGGGGAGACGGACCGTGAGTTAAAAGCGTTCTGTATGGCCTTTGATGATGAGCTTGGTATGCATATTTTTATTTTGTTTTTATAGTATATAGAATAGACTTTTTTTTAGTATTAATCTATTGTATAACACACACACACACACACAACAACATGTATTTGTAGTCTTAGTAAAACTTGAAGTTGTTTAATTAGTTTAATTAATGAATCGTTTTAATGTTTTGACTAAATTATGTAGTTTATTTATACTGTTTAAGGTGATCTTCCAATTGCAAATGTAAAATCCTTGACTCACTATGGTGAGCCATACGATGGAAATACAAGGTTTTTCCGGAATACTTTATTTGTAGCTGCTGTACGCGCGAGTTACGGTGAGTCCTGCCTTCTCCATGGTGTTGAAAGAATGCCTCCGAAGGTAAACTTTATGTTATATATATATATATATATATATAGAGAGAGAGAGAGAGAGAGAGAGAGAGAGAGAGAGAGAGAGAGAGAGAGAGAGAGAGAGGGAGAGGGAGAGGGAGAGGAGAGGGAGAGGGAGAGGGAGAGGGAGAGGGAGAGATAAACATACATACATATATACCCTGCTCACATGCATGTGTTTGTATACTTATATATGTATAAATATATTGGTGACTGTATGAGTCCATGCATATTTATGTTTTAACTCTGACTTTCTTATGTAGTGGGGTGTTACAGAAGAGCAAATGCTTAAGGAACTGGGTGCAAAACGAATATATCACCTGTTAAGGCTGCAAAACTTTTAGAAGTAAGTTGGTGTGTATGTGTGTCGTGTGTGTGTTATACGTATATATGAACATACATGCGCGGGATTTTGTAGGATGAACATGTTGGTTTTGCTTATGTTAGTCAACGAGAAGCCCGGAAGCCCCTGTAACTCTCTCTCTCTCTCTCTCTATATATATATATATATATATATATTATATATATGAATAGTTTGCGTTCTTATGAAGGTATTCTCTTCTGGATATAAGAGCATATAAAGAAGAGGCCAACTTTGGCAACGACTGAGAAAGTTCAACGATATGTGAAGGTAACGCTTATTGTAACTTTTTAATTTATTTATTATAAACAAATTATAATATTATTATCTTCTTATGATATAAATTACTGAATATTCGCAGGCATCTGGACGAGAATCAATGGTGGCAGGATTTTATCACCAAGGTTATGAAGGCCCCTTATTAATGCTAATGAGAAGAAGAGGTATCGATGCAGGTCTTATAATAAAAGTAAGTCATGTCATATGTTGTTATATACATATATAATATATGTGAATAATATTATTATTGGATAAATACAAATAAATATTATTGATGGATAGTTTAATATTATTAATCTAGGTTTAGTTTTACGATCATTGATGTTAATACTATTTATTATTGTATTAAGGGGGAAGAAGGAGCTTTGTCATTAACAACAAAGTCCCCATCACAAGACGCAGTAGTAAGAGGGCATCCTGTGAACTTTTGTGCTGGTTTTAGACCATCGAACAACAATTATGAAAACTCTGATGGTAAACATTTAAATATCAATAGTATATCTTTATTATCATATTGAATGTATTATTTTTGTTTTTGCAGGTATTCTTCGTCAAAGTTTTAAGTTGATATTAAGTGCCACAGACTATGGTTTTGCATCGACTTCGACTCCAGGATAGAAAGGCCGGTATGTGTGTGTGTGCGTGTGTGTGTGTGAGAGAGAGAGAGAGAGATCAGTGGCTTGTTTTGTAGACGCAAATGAAAGACAACATTGAGCATGGATTAAGGGCTCTTAAGGGTGATAAGGGTGCAGCATACGACCGTATTGTGTTTAATGCAGCTATGGTTGATCATTTGTTGGGTTGTGAAGGAGCAAGCGATCCATCTGTGGCAATTAAGAGAGCTAAGGAAGCCATTGATAGTGGTAAAGCCTTGAATCACCTTATGAACTATATAAAAATAAGTCAAATATGTTAAGTGAAAATAAATCAGTAAAAATATTAATAAAGTTGATTATCCATCTAATCTTAATTATTAATTATTAATTTTTAATACTAATTTAGTTTTATGATATAAGATTAATAAATAAATAGGAATTGTACTCTCGGTTGCTCGAGATGTTAAGACGATGCATTACTTTTTTTTAATATTAACTGGTTCTATTTCTTTATTACTTTTATTTCGTTTATATCTCAAGATATATTAAGATGATGCCTTAACTTTGTTAATATTAACTCATTTTTATTTATTTTAAGACAAGATTAATAATGTAATTAGTTGTTAGGTTGGTCCTAGAAGTGTTCACACCGTTGGGGTTAAAATTATGATATGAATAAACCATCTTACTCAATTTAAATCATTTACTCATTAAACTAGTAAATCACATTCTTTTCTTATTGAATAGTTATATACATAGGAACCACATTATTTATGGGTATGGTTATTGAAAATGTTTAGAATATTCTTTAAAGTATGTTTAAAATATTAATAATGAATATGTAAGTATTTATTACATTTTCTTTTACATTCTCATTTTAGTTACAACGTTCGTACATATTCAAGCCAATGTCTAGATTACATATGTCTTGTCCACCCTATACCTAGTTTATATAACCGAGTGGACTTAAGTAGAGAAATTACTGTAATATTTTATTATCATTTAACTTAACTCGATTTAATTTAATGTATATTAATATATATTTTATTTGATTAATAAGTGAAAAACTTTTGTATAACTAAGTGGATTTTACATCAATCTTTTCTGAGAAAGCCCTTGAATTTAAAAATTGAGATTTAAATTAATTCTTATGGATTTAGAAGAAATTTTGAAAAGGTTTATAAACAAATGTTGGTCTCAGCAAAAAAGGAGGCTTTGGAATATTCTAGTATACTCTTCCTACCGTCCCCTGTAAACCTTCTAGAATAAAGCCTGCATCCTGTAGTTCTCTAACCTCTTCACTTATCAGCTTTATTTTCTTGAGCACAGGCCAAATTGTTGGTGGTGTTGGAATTCTTTACTGAAGAATTTTGCCATTTGGCCGCGTGAAACATTCAGCCAGCCAGCCAACCAACCAACCAGCCTAAATCTCTTGGGCAGAACCACATCATTTGTTGTACATACCCCTCATTCCCCAAGGCATCACTGTACATTCGTTTTCTGTAGAATCCTGGTGCTGGCACTTTACTTGGATAACCGATTGGTTTTCCACACATAGTAGTTCCTTCTTGATTCATCCCTAAACACTTAACCTTACTGAATGCTCTGATTCGTCTGATGGCCCTTCTATTTGTGTAATTTCTCTCTCTAAAACCTCTTCGAACCTTAACCTCTTTCTCATGTTGCTTTCTACCACCCGTTGTGTACTCTATATCATGTCTATGTGAATGTCAAGCATTAGATTGTTCTATTCTTGTGACTGTTCTCTTGACAATTTGCACTCGAACATTAGTGATACTCGTGAACTTTGGGCTGGTCAAGTGTTCCTCGTCTTCCACCAGATTGATAATTGTTGATGGAGATACCATCAAAGAGTTTGCGTTGTACTCGTTTCAACAAAGTTTCCTTCAAGGACCTGACCTGTATACCTCCCTTCTATTGCCGCTTTCACCTTCGCACTCTGTTGAACTGCATCAGTGAGGTCTAACATTGTCGCCTCCAGCAGTGGTACTTTTTGGCCAATTTGCTCTTCTTGCTCTCGCATGAATCACTTCGCATTGTTTGTAATTGGAACGCTTGCAAGTCCTTCTGTCATGTCTCCCAGTTCTACCATGGAGATGTGGTCCTCATGCCTGATCCACCAAGACATTGTCTTCAAGCACAAATGTTTGACTCGTCCTTCCCAAAAAGACTTGAGAATTGCTAGTTGTTCTTTTTAGATTGTTCATTTAGTGTTGCAGGCTAGGCATGAGCAAGCTTCATGTGTTCTTCACGGTGTTCTTCTGTGATCCATTTCTTTGTCACATGACTCAGATTGCATAAAGTGAAACAGATAGCTTCTTTCCCTTCCTTTCATCTTTGCTCTTTTGAATATTGGCACAAGGCTATCCATATCGCTCCAGCCTCATCCGACATGAAACTAGCAAAGTTTACATTCTCCAAACCCTGTTTTTACAAACCTCTAGCATTGTGTTCAAGAACTTCAGCACTGCAACATTATCTTCGCGGCACATATCTGCGTAAGCTATAGTGACCATGGATCTGACACTGTAAGAGAGCATTAGATAACAAAGAATGGAAAGTGTTATGAAGTGATTCCAATTGTTGCCCAGTCTGGTATACGTGGTGTGTGGTCCAGAACAACCCATTGATCATGAAGGTCTCCTCCACTTTGACACCTTCTGATGTAGTCAACTCCTGAACCCGGTCCCTCAACTGTCATTTTGAAGATCAAGGCTGCTCCTCAGCACCATGCAGTTCCATCCCTGGAACATGTATGACGTGAATGAAAGGTATTGGCAACTTTGTCTTCAGCTCCAGAAGACCCTCGTAACCCTCTCTAAAGTGTGTCTCCTTCTGTCTTGATTGTGTAATCCAGTCCCGAGTCCTAAAGAAAAGGTCACGTCAGTGTGAGATCTAAAGAAAAATACCTTCGATGGTTTGTAAGAGGTTCAAGTTTTGAGAGTAAACCAGTGTACGAGACTTCTCCTTCTTCCTTGAAAAGTTCTTCAAAGATGAGCTCACTGCTTGAAACTCAATCACTCGTTGATTGGTTCGCACTGCTCTTTACCACGTTGCTGACACTAGATCTGGCACGCTGAACGTTTGAAGCTGACACTGAGGGGCTGACTGGATGCTGATGAACACCTCTGTGAATGAACAACCTTGTAAAAGAAATGTCGTCTGGCAGAATGTAGTACACATAAGCCGGACAAGTGTGCACTAGCAATGGCTCCTCTCCACAATGCTTACATTTCATGCCTATTTTTGCCTGTCTCAGTTGTCTTTGCCTTCTCCACAGCACCCTTGAAGTGACATTCATTTGCTTTCTTCTCAAAAGCCAAGTAGGGGCAGGTAGGATTGATGCATTTGAGATGTCCGACACATGAACTTCGACTGACTCGCGCGGAACATGCCAGTGTGTTGTGCTCGGGTGTGTCCAATGGTAGCAGCCATCCTTGCGATTCATCCCCAAGTACTTCTCTGTGCTTTCTTTCTTTGGAAGTTCGTAAATGACATTTCCATTGTATATCTGTAGTTCAGAGACTCGTTTAACTTCAGACGAACCAATGAGATCCTTCCCTATCCTACATTTGTCTGCTCTTAGAAGACACACCAGCATGGATTCCTCACGCTCCTTTGTCCGCAACCTGAACAACGGGCCCTTTGCCGGGCACAATGTGTAAAAGACAAACTGGTTTGATGCATTGCCTTCTGGTAACAACTCCACATCTTCTCCAGAACTCGCAGAAACTGACATCAATTGAACCACATGTATACTGAACCAACAAGGAATGTTGAAAGCAAAGTGAAGATCATGTTCAAACACAAAAGCATTTCCATCTTCATCGACTGGGAAATCTTTGTCAATGCCTTCATAGGTAACTCTGGCCATGACAACGCAAGGAGAAAGCTCGGTGGTTTAGGAAAGCAAAGCAAAAGATTAAACACACTCTCGTTCGCCAAAAAAAATTATAATCGTTGATAATAAACGTGAACACACTTTTGTATATAATTAATTCTACGCTGCAGCTCACAGTGTTCTTAATGCTGTCCTCTCTAGTATCACCGATTTAATTTAATTACTACCTTTTATGATTTGAAATATCTTCACCTTTACCAATTATTCACATATTTTAAATTAACCCTAAATTTAATGTCACATTTATTCCGTAGGGTTCACTGTTTTCATTGCGGCTAGGGTTTTTTGGTAGATAGGGTTTACTGTTTCCATTGCGGCTAGGGTTTTTCTATCTCAATCTGATATCTGAAATCTCCTCCAAGGGGCTTGAGAGGAGCGGCGCCATCCATTTCGAGTCGATTAGTGTAGCGCCCAAATAATTTTTGTGCCGATAAGATTGTCAGCACCATCCTGCTTAGTTAGCAACCACAAGGTTTGTTAATTTCTTTTTCTTTAATTTGCGGCTCAAGTATCCATATCACAATGTGTTCTTTGTAGTGCCAGAGTTAAAGGGTCTTCTCATTTGTGCCATATGAGAGGAACAACACCATCCTGGCTCAGTTGGCAGCCACAAGGTTTGTTAAATTTTATTTTTTTTAATTCGAGGCTCAAGTCTCCATATCACTGTGTGTTTTTGTGTAGTGCCAAAGTTAAAGGGTCTTCTTGTCTATGACATCTGGGAGGGTCGGCACCATTCTACCTTAGTTAGCAACCACAAGGTTAGTCGACTTTCGTTTCATAACCAGGCCTATGCTCAAACGACAATATCTTTTTTTGCAGGGGCTACAGTCCATACATCATCTCATCTGTGCCGTCTGAGAGGGTCGGCACCAACCGGTCTCGGTTGGCAACCATAAGGTTAATCGACTTTCAATTCTTTTCATTTGAGGCTCAAGTCTTAATAACGCTGTGTGCTTTTGTGTAGCTCCTAGGTTTTGATCATCGACTTTTTTGTGTCGACTAAGAGGGTCAGCACCATCCAGCCTGAGTTGGGAGCCATAGGTTAGTCATCTTTAGTTTTTGTTTTTCCTTTTCTCTCCAAATCAATTGACTTGTGTGTTTGTTTTTCAGAGTTTACAAAATGGTGAGAGCTTCAAAATGTTTACAAGAGCTTGTGCATAATGAAGAGCCACGGGAAGAGAAGAAGATATCAAAGCACAAGCGAGGAAATAAAGGAGAACCATCTGATGTAGCAAAGGAGGATCCTCCAGTGACTCAGTCTCAAGTAGTACAAGTTGAGCAGGAGCAGCCTCCATCAACCATCACAGCTTTCCCGGAGAGCTCGTCTCATCTGCCTCCTTCATCCACTGAGGTTGCAGTCCTAAAAGAATAAGTGCAGATGACAGATGTAGTTGAAGTTCTTTCTTCTTTTAGCGAGGACGACTTGGAGGAGGCAGTCAACAAAAGAGAGGCCGTGGGAAAGCTAATCCAAAAGGCAAAAAAGCGAAGAGCGATAAGGAGCCAAAGGAGTTATATAGCATACGGGCCAACCTGCATTTGGAGAGCTCAGCAAACCTGCTCGACAAAATTATTATCAAGGGACTTGGTGATCCTCCTGATGTGCCAATCTATAGAATGCATTCGAACGAGGTAGTTCAATGAGTGAACCCAGAGGACTTGGACAAGTTGGTGTCATTGTTGAAGAAGGCTGGTTATCTATGCAACATGGCCTTGTTCATTCTGTCCATCAAAGATCCACTCACTGCTGAGGAGCTATTAGAGCTATTGAAGGACATGGTTCAATACGAGTAGCACCGGTCTTTCGAGCAAGCTCTTATTCAGTTGGAGTACAAACAGTGGGCTTCGAGGCTGTCAAACCAGAAGTTTAGTTGTTGGGACGGGAACCATAGGCTACATGCTTTGCAGAAGCTCTATCGGGAGGATACAAAGGATAACCAATGATGGTGTTCGATCGAGTTTCATCTCCACATAGAACCTCGACAATCTTCAACTAGTTTCGATGTTCCAATCGATAAACATGTGAGTATTTTCGTTAAGATTCTAGACTTATGATCTGCACTAGTACTGAAGGAACTCAGAAAATCCTCGAGTCGCTCATGGAGGTTGATCGTCTTGAGGTGCGGAAGTGGAAGGAGAGTGCAATAGGAAAGGCGACTTGGCATCCTCTTCCGAACCTGATCTGCACAAAGATTCTTTTCATGGTAACCTTTGGTCTGATTGATAGGAAAGAAGTTTTTAGATCTCAACGTTGAGAACACGATCGGCGATGATCTCGATAGAGCAATCACCAATGCTAAAGGCAATCCACAACTTGAATTGAACCTGAAGCAACTAGTGTACAAGAAGCATGACAAGTGTATACACAAGTTCCTCTCTATCATAGACCCAGAGTTGGGGGAGGAGTGGTTCCAGAAGGTGATAAACATCTCTCATAAGTAGTCGTTGGAAGGCATTGAGAAGCTGTACGCGATGTCAAAGGCAAAAATTTCAAACATGCTGCGACTCCGATACTTGAACAAGCTCACTCGTCTCGAATCCAAGGCAGAACAACAGACACTTGGGCTACCAGGCATGCAGGACAAAGAGTGGATCAAGTGATTTACCTTGGACTTGTATTGGAAGGCTGTGTGCGAGGAAGCCATTCAGATCCTAAAGGGATTGCGAGAGGATGGTGAAGAAGCTGGAATCGATGTCGACTTCATGAGCTAGTTTGATTAGATGCAAACTTGGAGCAAGTGCTTGGTCTTTTAGCCCTTCCATGACTGCATATGATTCACTTATTCGATGGAGCCAAATGAGTTTCTGGAGTGTGAGGAGTTTGCGTGTTGAATGATATGGAGGTAAATTTCATTCCAACATTGCTACTAACTAACTTTGTGTTACAGGTTCATACTAGTGAAGAAAATGGCTCTGTCTCAGACGATGAAGCTGTGGACAAATCATACAAGCGAGCCTCACATGTGGTCGAAGAGCAGAGGAGCTTTAACACCATTCAAACGCAAGCATGTTCCATTTTGGCTCGACTATCCTTCGCAACAGCCACCGGCTTGGGAGAGCTCACTGTTTGACGTGCATGCCAACGATCTTCCAACGATTGTTTGGGATCCGAACGAAGTAGAGGCTATCAAGAAGAGCAAGATGAAGAAGACGATGCGGAAGCCATCTACAAAGGCATCAGGAGTGGGACCAAGCTCTTCTGAGGCACCTCCGTCGGCAATCAACTTTACACTCAATGAGGTGCAGCCACTTGTAGCTGGTTGGACATCAAGGATGACATGATGACCTTCATCCAACACTAGCTGCATCTTGTGGATCCTACAACATGGCTGTGTGCGATATGGAGGAGATGAGCATGTCTTTCTTCTAGCTGGGTGCTTCCCAGACAGAGGTGTACACCAAGCTCCAACAACAGATTGACAAACTACACACGGCTGAGTCACAAACGTTGTTCCAGGAAGTGCCATGTGAATACGGCTTCAACCTTGTCATCCTCGACTTGCCGAATGAGCTTGTATATGGAGGTGCTAGCATCAACAAGGACATTGTGCAACTAGATTCAGTGAAGTTTGAGGAGGCCTTGCAGTTCAGTGGAATGCACTTGGTAGCGAGTGGTTTCATGGTTGTCTTCGCGACTTCTCCTTCGGTTTTGGCAATAATTCAAGCGGCTGCGGTAATCAACCTGGAGGTTGTAGGGACTTACAGCATCTACCGTGCACGAGGCTGGGGATACCGTGACAAAATTAAGGTATGTTAGCTTTTCATGTTCATGTTTAACTTGGTCTATGTGGCAGGATAACTTGTTGGTTCTCTTGGTGTTGCAAAGCTCTGAGAAGAAGTCGAAGAAGCCAAACCCTCTGGCGTTGATGAACACGATCCTTGTCGATATTGCCGACCATTTTCAAGAAGCTTGGTAAAGAAGTACTTTGCTTAGTTTATCCTAATGGAAGTTTGTACATGATGATGATTCAACCGAAAAGTGTTCGACTCATGCAGCTTTTGATCGAGCATCTCAGTAGACATGGCGACCTTATCTGGGATATTGGTTTCAGCACTGGATCATCGTTGTTAGCTGCCATCGAGCTCGGAAGGAATATTGTAGGAACTGAGAAGAGTTTCAAACTCTCTAGGTTGACAACAAACAAGCTTGTAGAGAACATTCGACCTGAGGAAATACCAACTCAGACACCTCCACATCCAAGCCTTGTTGGAGGTTTGAGAACTGCACCTTTGCTTAAGATGAAGAAGAACTTTAGCTAGTGTGTATTGAGTAATAAGTTAAACTAATATAAAAAAGAATAAGGTAGAAATACAACTGTTTAACTTGAAAAAAAAAAATTTGCCAACTGAGGCCAATACTACCTACTCGAAGAAATATTCTAGAATATTCTAGAATATTGGAGCCTAGGCCTCCTGGGCCCCAAGCCTCCAGAATGGCAGCACTCTCTGTAGCATATGAAAATGAAAATGCCTCCTATTAAACCGAGACAATAGGTTGCACCACTGCAGTCGACCACTAGCAAAGACAGGGAAACACATATGCAGTGGTCAATTTTTACTTCACAGTTCATTAGTGTAGAATCTGCAGATTTTGGGGTGCATAATTACACTTAAAAAAATTAATAAGAATATTTATTTATTTGTTAGTACTTCAAAATTGGTATTTTAAATGCTAAGATTGACACTTAAAAAAATTAATAAGAATATTTATTTATTTGTTAGTACTTCAAAAGTTTTAATAATAATTTATTTTTTTTTAAACACAAGTAGATAAGTGATTCATAAACTACACATTATTTATCAAGGTGTAAGTTGCAAGTAGCTTAGGATCCAAAACATTTGCCTTGACCACGTATCCGCCACTGTCATTGTCGTTGTAGAAAATCCAATTGGTTTATTACGTAGTTGGATTCCAAAGGGAACCTCTTGCTCACAGGGACTTCCCTCTTAAGGTTGTGTAAAATTGATGTACGCAGACAGAAAGGGTTTTTCTTGATCAACATACACATATGTGCTTTAAACAAAGGGTTGATTATGTAGGGGTAACCTTATTTATGCAGTAGTGTAAAAGATTAGAAGGGTTGAGCAAAGTTACATAGCATTGATGTTGGGTTGTTATGGGGTCTTAGCGAAAAGGAGGCTCTGGTCATGAGGCTTCGTATAATTCTAGTATATTCGTGGATATTCCAGGTATATTCTAGCATATTCTCAAGAATATTCTAGAATATATAAGCTTTTTTAATATGTTGACTGGCTTAATACAAATAAATCATTTAAATTTTTAGAAATTTTTTTGAATACTTTATAAAAAGTTCAATAAGTTACTATTTAAACAAAGCATTTTTATGTAAACCATTTATCCTTGTAGCATCGGTGGGTCATGAACTCTACTGTAATTCACCAGCAAACGGTGGACCTCCATCTCACTGAGCGATTGCCTTTGTAGAAAATATGTGACGTCCGGGTTTAAGCCAAGCACACGGTTGTAGACGAAGTACATGTGTACACATGGGCTCCAGCTTTTGCTCTTTGAAAGGTAGAACAACTGCATAAGTACTAATAGTCACCTTTGTAGAGTCATTTCCTGCCAACACAATGAAAGCCTCCTTTCATCCTCTAACTGTCACTTCAACATTTCTCACACGACTTAAAAACGTCTTGACCTTGCGGAAATTCTTCTCTTGTTCCTTAGACATTTTTGTTGGAGTCCGGACCATGTGTCCTTTGAAAGGTGGAATTGTTGTAGATCCAAATCCACGTGATGGCGATGGTGTTATGTCCTTCTGACCCTCATCTACTCTTCCTGCCTTCCCCTGTAAACCTTCCAGAACAAAGCCTGCATCATGTAGTTCTCTGACCTCCTCACTTGTCAGCTTCGTTTCCTTGAGCACAGGCCAAACCGTTGGTGGTGTTGGAACTCTTGTTTGAAGAATTTTGCCGTTTGGCCGCGTGAAACACCTTGAATCTTTTGGGCAGAACCACATCATCTGTTGTACATACTCCTCATTCCCCAAGGCATCACTGTACATTCGTTTTCCATAGATCCTGGTGCTGGCACTTTGCTTGGATAACCGATTGGTTTTCCACACAGAGCAGTTCCTTCCTGATTCATCCCCAAACATTAACCTTACTGGATGCTCCGATTCGTCTGATGGCCCACTCTATTTGTGCAATCTCTCTCTCCAAAACCTCTTCGAACCTTAACCTTTTCTCCTGTTGTTTTGGACCACCGCTTTGTGTACTTTACATCATGTCTGTTGAACGTCGAGCATCAGATTGTTCTATTCCTGTGACTGTTCTCCTAACAGTTTGCACTCGAACGTTAGTGGTACTCATGAACTCCGGGTTTGCAACTCATTTCAATAGAGTTTCCTTCGAAGGACCTGACCATGTATACCTCCCTTCTATTGCCACTTTCACCTTCACACTCTGCATAACCATCAGTGAGGTCTAACATTGTCGCCTCCAGCAGTGGTACTCTTTTGGCCAATCTTGCTCTTCTTGCTCTCGCGTGAATCACTTCAGCATTGTTTGTAGTTGAAACGCTCGCGAGTCCTTCTGTCATGTCTCCAAGTTCCGCCATGGAGATGTAGTCCTCATGCTTGATCCACCAAGACAGCCATGTCTTCAAAGCACAAATGTTTGACGCTCGTCCTTCCCAAAAGGACTCGAGAATTGCTAGTTGTTCTTTCTTAGATTGTTCATTCAGTGCTGCAGGCCAGGCATGAGCAAGCTTCATGTGTTCTTCGCGATGTTCTTCTGCAATCCATTTCTTTGTCACCTGACGCACGGATTGCATAAAGTGAAACAAACAGCTTCTTTCCCTCCCTTTCAACTTTTTTCCGTTGTTGAATACTTGGCGCAAGCCTCATCCGATATGAAACCAGCAAAGTTGACATTCTCCAAACCCTGTTTCTTACAAACCTCTAGCATTGTGTTCAAGAACTTCAGCACTGCAACATTATCTTTGCGGCACATATCTGCGTAAGCTATAGTCACCATGGATTTGACATTGTAAGAGAGCATTAGATAACAAATATTAAAAGTGTTATGAAGAGTTCTACAACTTACAATGGGTCATAAAGGTGTATTCCAATTGTCGCCCAGTCTGGTATACGGTGCGTGTGGTCCAGAAAACCCATTGATCATGAAGGTCTCCTCCACTTTGACACCTTCTGATGTAGTCAACTCCTGAACCCGGTCCCTTAACTGTCATTTTAAAGATCAGAGGTTGCTCCTCAGCACCATGCAGTTCCATCTATGACGTGAATGAAAGGTATTAGCAACTTTGTCTTCAGCTCCAGAAGACCCTCGTAACCCTCTCTAAAGTGTGTCTCCTTCTGTCTTGATTGTGTAATCGAGTCCCAAGTCCTAAAGGAAAGGTCAAAAAAAATACCTTCGATGGTTTGTTAGAGGTTCAAGTTTTGAGAGTAAACCAGTGTACGAAACTTCTCCTTCATCCTTGAAAAGTTCTTCAAAGATGAGCTCACACGCAGCTTGAAACTCAATCACTCGTTGATTGGTTCGCAGACTACTCTTTACCATGTTGCTGACACTAGATCTGGCACGCTGAATGTTTGAAGTTGACACTGAGGGGCTGACTGGATGCTGATGAACACCTCTATGAATGAACAACCTTGTAAAAGAAATGTCGTCTGGCAGAATGTAGTACACATAAGCCGGACAAGTGTGCACTAGCAATGGCTCCTCTCCACAATGCTTACATTTCATGCCTATTACTTTGCCTGGCTCAGTTGTCTTTGCCTTCTCCACAGCACCCTTGAAGTGACATTCATTTGCTTTCTTCTCAAAAGCCAAGTAGGGGTAGGTAGGATTGATGCATTTGAGATGTTGACACATGAACTTTGACTGACTCACGTCGAAACATGTCAGTGTGTTGTGCTCGGGTATGTCCAATGGTAGCAGCCATCCTTGTGATTCATCCCCAAGTACTTCTCTGTGCTTTTTTTCTTTGGAGGAAGTTCGTAAATGACATTTCCATTGTATATTATGGTAGTTCAAGACTCGTTTAACTTCAGACGAACCAATGAGATCCTTCCCTATCCTACATTTGTCTGCTCTTAGAAGACACACCAGCATGGATTCTCACCTCCTTTGTCCGCAACCTGAACAATAGTCCCTTAGCCGGGACAATGTGTAAAAGACAAACTGGTTTATGCATTGCCTTCTGGTAACAACTCCACATCTTCTCCAGAACTCGTAGAAACTGACATCAATTGAACCACATGTATACTGAACCAAAAGGAATGTTGAAAGCAAAGTGAAGATCATGTTCAAAACAAAAGCATTTCCATCTTTATCGATGGGAAATCTTTGTCAATGCTTCATAGGTAACTCTGGCCATGACAACGCAAGGAGAAAGCTCGGTGGTTTAGGAAAGCAAAGCAAAAGATTAAACACACTCTCGTTCGCCAAAAAAAATTATAATCGTTGATAATAAACGTGAATACACTTTTGTATATAATTAATTCTACGCTGCCCAGCTCACAGTGTTCTTAATGCTGTCCTCTCTAGTATCATCATTTAATTTAATTACTACCTTTTATGATTTTATTCAATTATTTTAATATTAAACCCTAAATATTAATGTCACATTTATTCCGTAGGGTTCACTGTTTTCATTGCGGCTAGGGTTTTTTGGTAGATAGGGTTTACTGTTTCCACTGCGGCTAGGGTTTTTTCAATCTCAGATCTGAGTTCTGAAATCTCCTCCAAGGGGCTTGAGAGGAGCGGCGCCATCCATTTCGAGTCGATTCGTGCAGCGCCAAGTAAATCAATCGAGATTTCTGTGCCGATTTAGATTGTCGGCACCATCCTGCTCAGTCGGCACAAGGTATGTGCAATTTCTTTATTTTATGATTTGCGGCTCAAATAATTTATTTTTCAGAGTTAAAGGGTCTTCATTTGTGTGGACTGAGAGTGACGGCACCATCCTGGTTCAGTCGGCAGCCACAAGGTATTTTCAATTTGTTTATTTTTTTCTTTGCGGCTCAAGTATCGTATCACAATGTTTTTTTTTTCAGAGTTAATGGGTCTTCCCATTTGTGTCGGAATCCCAGAGATAAAGGGTCTTCCCATTTGTGCCGACTGAGAGTGACGGCACCATCCTGGTTCAGTCGGCAGCCACAAGGTATTTTCAATTTGTTTATTTTTTGCTTTGGGCTCAAGTATTATCAAATTTTTTTTCAAGAGTTAATGGGTCTTCCCATTTGTGCCGTCTGAGAGGGACGGCACCATCCTAGCTTAGCGGCACCATTATCTCTTCAGTGCCGTTGAGAGGGTCGGCACCAACTGTCTCAGTCGAGGATTTGCTCTTCTACTTTTGCGACTGAGAGGGTCGGCACCATCTAGCTTGAGTCGGCAGCCACAAGGTTAGTCATCTTTGATTTTTATTTTTTTTTTGTCTCCTAATCAATTGACTTGTGTGTTTGCTTTCCAGAGTTTACAAAATGGTGAGAGCTTCAAAACGTCTACTAGAGACTGCGCCTGATGAAGAGCCACGGGAAGAGAAGAGGATATCGAAGCACAAGCGAGGCAAGAGAGGAGAACCATCTAATGTAGCAAAGGAGGATCCTCCAGTGACTCAGTCTGAAGTAGTACCAGTTGAGCAGGAGCAGCCTCCATCAACCATCACAGATTTCCCGGAGAGCTCGTCGCAGTTGCCTCCTTCATCCGCTGAGGTTAGTCCTGAACGAGCAAGTGCAGATGACAGAGGCAGTTGAAGCTAGCGAGGACGACTTGGAGGAGGCAGTCAGCAAAAAGAGAGGCCGCGGGAAAGCTGATCCAAAAGGCAAGAAGGCGAAGAGCGATAAGGAGCCGAAGGAGTTATACAGCATACCGGCTAGCCTGCATTTGGAGAGCTCAGCGAACCTGCTCGACAAAATTACTATCAAGGGACTTGGTGATCCTCCTGATGTGCCCATCTGTAGAATGCATTCGAACGAGGTGGTTCGACGAGTGAACCCAGGGGACTTGGACAGGCTGGTGTCATCGTTGAAGAAGGCTGGTTATCTACGCAACACGGCCTTGTTCATTCTGTCCATCGGAGATCACTCACTGCTGAGGAGCTATTAGCTGTCGAAGGACACGGTCAGTACGAGCAGCACCGGTCTTTCGAGCAAGCTCTTACTCAGCCGGAGTACAAACAGTGGGCTTCAAGGCTCTCAAACCGGAAGTTCAGCTGCTGGGACGGAACCATAGGCTACAGGCTTTGCAGAAGCTCTACCGGGAGGATGCAGAGGACAACGATGGGCTATTCACGTTCGATCGAGTTTCATCTCCACGGAGAACCTCGACAATCTTCAACTGGTTTCGATGTTCCAATCGATAACATGTGAGTATTTTCTTTTCTTTTTTAAGGGTTAGACTTACAGTTTCATTGAACAGATCTTCAGCAACATCTGTGGAAAAAGCTACCACATATTCTCCTCGCTGTAAAGGCGGTCTGCACTAGTACCGAAGGAACTCAGAAAATCCTTGAGTCACTCACGGAGGTTGATCGTCTTGAGGTGCGGAAGTGGAAGGAGAGTAAACAGGAAAGACGACTTGGCATCCTCTTCCAAACTGATCTGCGCAAAGATCCTTTTCAAGGTAACCTCCGATTTGATTTATAGGAAAGAAGTTTTTAACTTATTCTATGTGCAGAACGAGATCGACGATGATCTCGACAGAGCAGTCACCAGTGCTAAAGGCAATCCACAGCTTGAGCTGAACCTGAAGCAGCTAGTGTACAAGAAGCATGACAAGCGTATGCACAAGTTCCTCTCTCATAGACCCAGAGTTGGGGGAGGAGTGGTTCCAGAAGGTGACGAACATCTCTCATAAGCAGTGTCGCTAGATGGGCATTGAGAAGCTGTATGCGATGTCAAAGGGAAGATTTCAAACATGATGTGACTCCGATACTTGAACAAGCTCACTCGTCTCGAATCCAAGGCAGAACAACAGACACTTGGGCTACCAAGCATGCAGGACAAAAAGTGGATCAAGTGGTTCACCTTGGACTTATATTGGAAGGTTTGCGTGAGGAAGTCATTCAGATCCTTAAGGGGTTGCGAGAGGATGGTGAAGAAGTTAGAATGGATGTCAACTTCATGAGCTGGTTTGACGAGATGCGAACTTGGAGCAAGTGCCTAGTCTTTCAGCCCTTCCATGATGCATACGGTTCACTTATTCGATGGAGCCGAATGAGTTTCTAGAGCATGAGGAGTCTGCGCGTTGAATGATATGGAGGTAAGCTTTCATTCTAACATTGCTACTAACTAACTTTGTGTTACAGGTTCATACTGGCGAAGAAAATGGCACCATCTCAGACGATGAAACTGTGGATAGATCATACAAGCGAGCCTCACATGTGGTCGAAGAGCATAGGAGCTCTAACACCGTTTGAACGGGAGCATGTTCCATTCTGGCTCGATTGTCCATCGCAACAGCCACCAGCTTGGGAGAGCTCACTGTTCGACGTGCATAGCAATGATCTTTCAGCGATTGTTTGGGAGCCAGACGAAGTAGAGGCTATCAAGAAGAGCAAGATGAAGAAGACGGTGCGGAAGACAACTACACTTGCAAAGGGATCGGGAGCGGGACCAAGCTCTTCTACAGCACCTCCGCCAGCAATCAACTTTACAATCAATGAGGTGCAGCCACTTGTAGCTGGTTTGGACATCAAGGACCCTGATGACCTTCATCCCGACACTGGCTGCCTCCCGTGGATCCTACGACCTAGCTGTGTGCGATATGGAAGAGATGAGCAGGTCTTTCTTCGAGCCGGGTGCTTCCCAGACAGAGGTGTACACCAAGCTCCGACAACAAGTTGACAAACTACATACAGCTGAGTCACAAACGTGTTCCAGGAAGTGGTAGGTGAATACAGCTTCAACCTCATCATCCTCGACTTGCCCAATGAGCTTATATATGGAGGCGCTAGCACCAACAAGGACATTGTGCAGCTAGATCCAGTGAAGTTTGAGGAGGCCTTGCAGTTCAGTGGAATGCACTTGGTAGTGAGTGGTTTCATGGTCGTCTTCGCGAGTTCTCCTTCTGTTTTGGCAGTGATTCAGGCGGCTGCGGTAATCAACTTGGAGGTTGTAGGGACTTACAGCATCTACCGTGCATGAGGCTAGGGATACCGTGACAAAATTAAGGTAAGCTAGCTATTCAAAGTTCAAGTTTAACTTGGTCTATGTGGCAAGATAACTTGTTGGTTCTCTTGGTGCTGCAAAGCTCTGAGAAGAAGTCGAAGAGGCCAAACCCTCTGGCGTTGACGAACACGATCCTCGTTAATACTGCCGACCGTTTTCAAGAGGCTTGGTAAGGAAGTACTTACTTTGTTTATCCTAATGGAAGTTTGTGCAGGATGATGATTCAACCGAAGAGTGTTCGACTCATGTAGCTTTTGATCGAGCGTCTCAGTAGACCTGGCGACCTAGCCTGGAATGTTGGTTCCGGAATCGGATCATCGTTGTTAGCTGCCATCGAGCTCGGAAGGAATATTATAGGAACCGAGAAGAGTTTCAAACTCTCTAGGTTGACAACAAACAAGCTCGCAGAGAACATTAGGCCAGAGGAAATACCTACTCAGACACCTCCACGTCCAAGCCTAGCTAGTGGTTCAAGAACTGTAGCTTTACTTAGAAACTTTAGCTAATGTGTATTAAGTAATAAATTAAGTTAATTTAAAAAAGAATAAGGTAGAAATACAAACAGCTTTACTAAAAAAAAATTTTGCTGAATGAGGCCAATACTGCCAACCAGAAAGAATATTTTAAAATATTCTAGAATATTCAAGCCCAGGCCTCCTGGGCCCAACCCTCCAAAATGGCGACACTCGTTGTTATGGCCTTCAAATGGACTAAGGTATGTTCATGTGAAAATGGAGGTTTTGTGAAGTTGGACATTATAAAGTTTAAGAAGGAAGCAACTACATCAAAGTTTGGTAATCAGAGTACTTAGATGTTAGTGATAGGAAACGATTGATGGGAACTTTGATAATTAGGAGTACTTAGATGTCAGTGACAGGAAATGATCGATTGGAGGAGCCACCCTATGGGCGGATTTCTGTTCGCACAATGTTCTTGAAAAACATAATGAAGAACTCAATTTGGGAGAATGGGCTCTCTCAACACACATGCACGCACGCACTTATATCTGAAATTTACTTCCAATATCGTAGGAGTGATCCTCAAACTTGCAGTACTTCATGAGAAAGAGATCAAGCTGATGAAGAGACGAATCCTGGAGATCATAGGAGAACAAGCCCATATATAACGTTATAAGGGAGATAAACGCATAGCAGCCCTTGTCCTGACTGTCACTTGGGAGAGCTCAAACTCAAGCTCTCCAAGTTCGGTACGAGTGATGTAGCCGGTATCCTGACCGAGCTTGAGAGTGAGACAATCCAACGTGATGCTGAATGTGCCCCTTGATTGGATTCATCGTATCTTTAAAGCCCACGGTACGTAAAACTTGTTTTTGAATGCCATCACACATAGATTATATATATATGTATGTATGTATGTATGTATGTAAGTACGTACAAGATTCAAATATAGAATCACAAAGGCATTTAAAAAACAAGTTTTACGTGTGTATATATATATAACAAATGTTTATTGTCTCTTACCGATGCATAGTCTGGATATATCAAATGGAATTAGATAACTAATTACAATGTTAGGGATACGAAGGATGTTTGTGAGTCACAAAATAAGAAGAATAAGTTCATAGAATTTTTAACACACAACCGTAGGAAAGGCCAAACAAGAAATCGATCGAAACTCTTTTTGTCATATTAATGTCCAATATATGTGTTGGCAAATACTTGTAAATATAAATATGAAGTCAATGCACACACCATTTGATTTTTAAGTATAATAAAGTTGTTTGGTTACAGCCGCAGTACCCCTAAGCTACATCTAAATGCTGGCTTGGCAACCAGTTTCATTGATGCCAGGTGTACTATTCAACCCATTGTTATTCACTTCTATCTACCCCAGATACAAACTATCTTAACTAGCAGCCAAAAAACAATGATAAACAACATAATGTGTGGTGTGAATGTGAATGTGAATGTTTTTGTAAGATAGAAATGTAAGATTTTTTTAATTCTTCTTATTCTAGTGACATCTTTCATATATGCTACTTACATTTTCATTTGATTGTGTATAGTAGGACAAAGATTAGTTTGTTCATGTATATAAGGGTTAACTTTGGTTTTTTCTTGTGTATACAAGGGATTTTTTCCTAGGTCACCTGCATAGGTGTTTCCAGCATGATATAAGGAGTGAAATCCCTATGAAGATGGATTGCTATTCTAGGTGATGAGCAGGCCCGATTTGGAGACGGACAGGATCTGGAGCCCCATAGCCACTCTAGTGCGTTGGATGGTAGAAGAACTTGTATATAGTGACATGTTGTACATGACAAAGATGTTGTTTAGACCTCCAAGTCCAGTATGGTGGAGGATGAACAGCCAGCCCGTGGAATCAATATATCCTTCTAATATATGCTTTTGCAAAGGCTTATGAATCCATCGACTGCATCCAAACACTCCGAAAGCGCAGCATATCTCTTGCACCTTGTATCAGATCTATCTAGTCACAACCTTAACATTCTAATTTCATGTAAATTTAACTATTAAAATTTAGATAATAATACTTTAACTTAAAACTTAAATTTCATTCTTGGATAACTATTAAATAAATTAAAATAAAATAATAATAATAATAATAATAATATATATAATTTTATTATGAACTCTTCTTTGACTTATTGTTACTTACCGAAATATGTTAACAAAGCTCTGAGTGTTGAGGAAATAAGCCCGTATAATGCACTTGAGTATCTAGTGATGGTCCGGACGGGTAAGTACTATGAAACTCTAGGCAAAGCTAGCACTTTATATAGAAATTCTTACCCTGGTTTTCTGTATCTTGGTTAGGTTTCTTGCTGGTTCCGATTAGTTCAACATGTTAAATATGGTGAGTCAATGGGTCGTTAGGTTAAAACTCATCAAGTATATTTTCATTGGAATGATATTCCGTGCTACCTCACTTTACAAAACAAAAAAAATAGAGAAACTCTATCACATATATTAAGTAGGACATGTAATGAGAGTTCTTAAACTCATAATTGAGCTTGCTATTCTTCTGTCAGTGCAAACTCTAGCTTCTATCGTTAATACACAACCCTCTGTTGTGCCGTCTAAACTTTTAAATAATAGGGTATGGCCCACTTTCGAGGTAGCCATTAGCAAATCCGTATCTGGGAGATCTTGTTGGACTATATGTTCTAAATGTTAAAGGTTGAGGCATGTCTCCAACTTCTTCCACATCAAGCTAGGTGTAAAATTCACAGCTAAGTAAGGCATATCCATGTCCTTATCCACCTGTTGAATGTGGGATCTTGGTTAACAGGTCTTTTTTACCAAGTTCCTTAGGGTTCACATGAGTTTTAGAGTTAACATTTGAGAGTCATGTTCGTGGCACCTAGTGTAACTCTTGAACCTAAGGAGCTATGGCATGATAGCCCACATCCTATGAAACAATGTCACATGTGAAGATGACACTAGGTTGGATAGCGCACAATACAACACTCCTTTAGGGTTGTCTCATAGGCTCAACATCGAGAGGTTGGATACTATAGCAAGCATGCACGCATGTGTTCACATTAGAGTAATAAGCCTTGAGCATTCGCTGAAGAAGGTGAGGTCTTCTAATTGGATGTGCTATTGACACACTTGGCTAAGGGGGTTTCTCCTTGGGTTCTAAGGGTTTAATGACCAACTCATTAACAAGAACCCATTTATGAGACGATTGTAAGGTAGGGTTATCCAAACCTAAACTTAAGGAGTTTACTTATCAAAATACTCGTGTTTGCCTATGTACACACTTATGTCCTACTAAGTACTAGCCCTAGGTCTAGAGTATACTTGGCCACCCAAACCCTTAAGGGTTAGTCATGGTTGAAGGTACCCCTTGTTGCTCAAAAGGGGTTGTACTCCCAAATGAGGGTAATTCCTCAAGGTAACTTAATGACCTAATGACCCT
Organism: Selaginella tamariscina; assembly: GCA_003024785.1. Taxonomy (NCBI): domain Eukaryota; kingdom Viridiplantae; phylum Streptophyta; class Lycopodiopsida; order Selaginellales; family Selaginellaceae; genus Selaginella; species Selaginella tamariscina. Next base: position 226,261 of record PUQB01000291.1, read on the forward strand.
AATCCTACCAAGGAATTTATGGCGTGGAGTTAAGTCAGCCCTAGGGGTGTTTCTATCCATATCCGATATGTGAACTCACCGGAACTAACTAGAAACCTAACCGGGACATGAAAAATTAGGGTGAGAATTTTTTAAAAGTTAAGTTTTAAAGTTTTTGTAAATACCTAATGACACCTGGTTAGATCATCACTAGATACCCAAGTGCACTAGCAAGCTTATTTGTTTACTACATCTAAACCTTGTCAACATAGTTCAATAGGAACAACAATCAACGTCCAAAGTAAAAAGAAACCATAGTAAAAACTATGACACACCCTGCCGCTTGAAAATGTTAACATTCTTGTTAACATTCAACTCCAAGACTAAATAATAGAAAAACTAACCAAAACTAACATATCACTCTATGCAGAGTCAATCAAAAATTTACATAATTACATTATCCCCTTTACATTACATGAAGCCAAGTACTTTAGAACTATCATTCATTAAATCATAAACTCAATTGTTAGAGGCACCACATGCAACATGAAGTCACCTAGAGACTTTTGCAGCCTCACCCTATGCAGATAACATAATGGTTAATTTCTTTACTTAACTAGAATTTATATTAGAGGCTTCTAGTTAGTGTTGACTATCAGCCCCTAAGTTAATAAGAAATAAAGCAAGTTTATTCCTTAGTATTTAATGTTATTGAGGACCTTGTTGTCTAATGCACAACAAACACTTTGAGTCTAACCACGCCTTCATGTTTCTTTGAGTCTTTAATGGTTCCACATCTTCACATGTTATGGTATTGTAACCTCAAATTTCTGCATCCCTTTGGTGCCTCTCATTATTCCTTGCATAAGGGTCTTACTATATTATCCCTCGTTGGTATGTAACTACGCCAAACTAGGTATGTAACTACGCCAAACTAGGTATTTATCAGAATTAAGTTTTTCCAATACACGAGTACTATTTTCAAAACTTTGTTTTTTTATAAACATGTCAATATGGCTAGAGGCGCATGGCTGTACACATGCATATAACAAGGTCATGCCAACTTAAAAATAACCTATCCACTTGGTGTGTCATTAACATAAATTCATTCCCAATAGGAATCAAATTCATGTCAACTTTGTAACCAATTGCCATAGCATTACCATTTGCCTTTCATAACCGGCTTTGTACTCTTTAACAACACCGAGTAGCTTAGGGAGCAACATACCCTTCTATCAAAGGATGTGGAAACCGGGAAATTCAACCTACATCTTGTGCTTTAATTGGCAATCTCTAGACATCATGTGTCTTAATTAATACTCCCATTGTACTAATTCCCCAGAAGATAGCATGCTAATGACATTTAATAATTCTTTAACTCTTTATTTCACTAAGTCAAATATTGAATTTCAAAACTTAGTTCCCAACAAGAGCTCCCTAAATTCGTAATAATGACACCTTCATAACATTATATCTATTTTAACTCTCAAATAATTATGTAAATGTATAACATTTCTATTAATTCAAGTAATTAATGTTTTAACAAGCACCTTTTAACTAATCCCTATTTCATAAACAATTGCAATTCGATATTAATTATTCTCAAATTGATATTAATCACAAAATTTCAAATTCTGAGTTTTCCCACTAGTTGTTACATTAGTGCATATGACTTCACAATTTATTAATTTATCAAAATGCAAGAAGTGTAATATGAATATGGATTTAATTAATGGGAACCAAACTTTAGTTTTGAGGTGAAAATATAATGCTACTTTAGTATTCGGAGGAACTGTTCAAGGACTATGAGGAATTATAAATTAGTGTTTGGTTGTTTAGTAAAATATTATTTTTACATTAATGTTATCATGATACTGAAGTGCCATACTAACTTCATATTTTAGTTATATCTCATAATTCAGTAGATCTGCCCAAACATGTCAATAAGATATTTAATGTAATATGTCGAACTAAGATACATTATTCATTTAAATACCTAGCAATCTCACAAAGTACCACATTGCTTCTCAAGCATTGTATTGAGAAACTCTCGATTAACTTGAAAACATGTTTTTAAGTTTCAATACTATGGTATTGCCTTACCAAGTGTTAAAGTCATATCCGCTTGGGTCTTTATATTTCATGATCATTTAATCATACCCAAGTCTTAAGATTGAGTGCTCAAATCTTAATATTTCATAATATTATTATTATACTTTTTATAATCAATCTTTAAAAAAGACTGTCATAATTACTTTTAAAGTTTAAATTATAAATATCTTAATGAATCAGGTGATAAGAAACCTCATATTTTCGAATCAGATATGAGACCATGTGTTAAAAACTTTGTATTCAATCATTAAGAAGGGAGATCACTTGTTTGAGCTAATTTAGCAACTTTTTTTACACTTTCATGAATATTAAATCAAACTCAAATAACACCATCAATCCTTGAGATAAAACTAACAACAAACCCAAGGAACACCATGAACCTTGAATTAAGAAAAGTTCTACTTCTTCATATTTCAAGGGACTAAAGATACATACTTGTATGTTTTTTTGAGTGCCCACATTTGTGATTGACTTCAAAATGAAGTTGATATTGAAAACCAACATCAACCTTTAAATCTCATTGGCTATTGATTCTCTAAGGAGGTACATACACTTAAACCTTTAAAATGAATATTTGACTGTTTTCCACTTTGCTATCAACTAAGAAAACTTGTTAAGTTCGATAAGTTATGTTTAGTGGTGTCAATGAGCTAGAAAACATTAACTGATGCTTTTGTTAATCAAGGAATCACCCTTGTTCAAGAGCTATTCTCATAATGCAATAACGTTACATATTTCAAAACTTAAAAAGTTAACAATGAAAATGAACAAGTGTGCACCTAAATGCTTTCACTATGTAAGTCTTTTAATACTCAATAAACTAAAAATCTAAATGTATATTTCAACATTTATATTTCTAGTAGGTCACGCCATTGACCACAAAATTGCAATTATAAGAATGTAGTATTAAAATCCCTCTTACAACTAAAAACTATCATTCTATTTCCTTCTCATGATACCACATGAGACAATTTCATAATCAAGTTAGTCGAGTTAACTAACTTGAATATAAAATGTGCACTTATAATTAACTAACGTTTCAAGTTATACTTGTTTAAATCAAATGCCTTGAATTTAATAAACTATTTTACCTAATGTTGCTTGCAGATAGCATCATGAAAATATTGTGAACATCTGATAATACTTTAATTACATAACCAACTACTTAACATATTCACCATATGGTAATATCCAATTTTCCATTGCACTATAAGTACATCACCATAGGCTACTTCTTGAGTTACACTCTTGAAAATATGCACTATAATGAGAACTCATTTTGTACTTTTTGTCAAAATGTAGTGTTCACTCTTGTGTTTCGATATGTTCATTTTTCCGAAGTCAAAGATGCATATTTGAACATAAGTCTTTCCCCATTTGAACACTAATGTTAAAATTGATATTGAATCTTGACATAAACCAAAATTCAATGGACACTGTCATGCTCTTAAATCATGTGTTATCCTAAATTCAAACACTTTAAAGAAAAAAGAAAAAATTTTAATAATGTGTAAACTTGGCATATTACATGATCCACTTCAAAAGACTTAGTTTATAAGCTAGAACAAACTAACTTGCTATGTCTTGTGGAAGTGTTTGGTAAATTAACTAGCGCAAACATAAGGTAAAGTAACATGGGCAACTGTAAGGCAAAGTTACCTAGCATGTAACTTGGAAGTTGCATTCTAAGTGCTACCTTCAACATTAGAGTCTGTAACCCACACCTACTTACCAAGCAAGTGTTTTCTAAAGAGTTATAAATTTCAAGACCAACTCCCCATGTAGAATTCAAACAAACATGTTAATCAAAAGTGATAAAGTACTCTTACTAGCTAAACCCTGAAACACAATACCACTTTAGGTAGTCCTATTGATTGTAGAGAATATCAATTATCAGAGTTTTGATTTTAAAAGGTCAAATGTGGCAACACGTGGTTGCCATTTGGTATCATCACCATCAAAAACACTAAATTTTCCAAGACAACCCTAAAAATCTGACTCAAATGCCCAAATAGGCATGAGACTTAGGATCTTACCTTAAGTCCCATAAAATGATTATCTCAGAGGATAACCTCAAGTAGACTTTAGGGCTCTGCCCCATGAGACTTAGATAGGCTTATGTCCTAACCTTATTAAGGAGACGTGTCTCACACATACCCTTATGGTAGAGTTAAGGCATCATCACTTACCCTTGAAGAATCACCTTATCCGAGAGTACAACACTTATAGGGTGACAAGGAGTCCACTAAACCACTACTAGCCCCTAAGGGTTTAAGTGGTCAAATCATACCTTAGACCTAGGACTAATACTTAGTAAGAACACGAGTATGTGCCGTAGATGAACATGAATGTTCAACTAAGCAAACTCCCTAAGGCTAGGTTTGGATAACCCTAAGTACAAGACCTCGTACAAAAGGGCTCCTGCTAATAAGCTAAGTTGAGGCAGCACAACAAAAGGTTGTGTCTTGACAATACAAGTTAGAGTTTACATTGGTAAAATAATAACAAGCTCAATCATGAACCCAAAAACTCTCACTATATTAATATATGTGACAAAGGCCCTCTTGTTTTCATGTTTATGTAAGCGGGATGGCACAACCAATGGGAATATACTTGGTGAGTTAACTTAATGACATAACAACCCTAAACCCTAACCCAAGGGGTTTAAGGCATGGGGTTAAGTCAACCTTAGGGGTGTTTCTACCTGACTCACCATAACTAACTAGAAACCTAACTGAGACATAAAAATTAGGGTATGAATTTTCTAAAAAGGTAAGTTATAGCTTCACTTAGATTTTTTTGTAAATAACTAATGACACCCAGCCAAACCATCAGCATATACCTAAGTACACTAAACGGGCTTGTTTGTTTTTACTACTCTAGAGCTTATCAACATAGTTTGGTAGGAGCAACAATCAATGTCCAAAGTCAAAACAAATCAAACACATAACTTATTTAATAATGATGATAATTGTACACTATTTGGGCTAGATCCCAATCATGATCATTTTTTTATGTAAGATGACAATAGTGCCTCTCATATTCTAGTGTAGGGCTAGAGTCAATTTATAATTGCATTTACTCAATCTTAACATAGATCTTAGCAATATTAGACTCTTTCCCTTTCATATGGGATGCAGAAGCATTTCTACTTCCAAGAATAAATTTTGAACTCTTCTAATCTGATACAAGTGATCATTGGTTATTTGCCAATCGTGGGGAGTTTTAGACAATCAAGACGTCTTATCTACCACCAGACCCAATGAACCCACTTCGTCTAGCGATGAAGAGGGTAGACTTTGGTATGGGAACTCCCTCTGAGCGCACAGCAATTGAGAGGCCAATCCAAACCTCGGCCATGGCATATGCGAGGTCAACATTGGTAATGGTGGCCCGACCACTCAAGTCTAAACTCCGGCCATGACCATTTCGCGTTTGGAGGGCATTGGTAACTGGCGCCTCAACAACTCTACATTTCAGGAATAATGTTGTGCCACCCCCGCAAGGTGATGACGAACAATTAGTCACTAATTAGCTCTAAATATTTTAAGGGAAAATTGTTAAAAGGCCCTCCAAATATTACAATATTATAAAAAGGCCCCTTGAAGTTTTGAAATTGTCAAAGGCCCCTATGAAGTTTTTGAATTTGTCAAAAGGTCGATGTGAACCTTCAAAAAATAATAAAAAAAAGGGGAAAATGTGATTGCCCTAATGATGCTTGTTTTGGGACAACGCTACGCATCTCTATCTGAGCTTAAGCGATCGGTAAAAGATGTTGCTGTAGCTGGAAATTTTGAGTTGAGAAAAATAAAAAATGATAAATCTCGATACACAATTGGATGTAACAAAGAGGGGTGTTCTTGGCATTTGCACGCTTCACTCATTGATCAAGGCCCTACCTGCTCAATCAAAACATTCATCAATGATCATTCATTGTGGTGGGATTGAATATTGAAAGCCTGAGATGGAAGCATTATACGCTAAGAAAATCCTTCGAAAACGACCTGTATCATCTTGCTGAATATCCAAAACAAAGCCAACATCTTGTAACCTCTCAGGTTAGAGTATGCAGCTTCATGATCCACATGAATTGCTAAAACATCTTTCTCCTTCCCTTTCCAGGCCAAGTTGTAGGAGACAGAGACTCCATGATCTCGTCTAATTTCAACCATTATACTCTTGGGAGTCACGTGTGGCTCATCCCTCACCCTGTTTTGAAACTTGTCTGAAATCCAGCTTGCTAAAGCTTCTTTGTTCCTGAGATGATTGCAAGTCTCTGATTGGATTGGATGGGATGCACATCAAATCCAGATACTTGGGATGCCTGCTCGTGGCAACTGCTGTGGATGCAAAAGGGCAACTGTTTCCATTGGCACTTGCGGTTGTAGATGCTGAGAATCGTGAAAACTGGGTCTGGTTTTTGGAGCATTTGAAGAGGCTCATCAACATGAATCATCCATATGCTTCAGCCTACACATTCCTCTCAGATAGACAAAAAGGTGTTTTGGACGCTGTCACGGGAAAATTTGGACCATCACCTTGGTAGCCCTTGGTATGCATATAGTGGACTAGTCTTCTACTCATATTATACTAGTCTTCTACTCGTATTATACGTCTACATTTCACTTTACTATTCACCTTCTTTGTCTTTTCTTGCATGGTCAAACTAGTCAACATTATTATGTTAATCCATACAACTAGGGCCTGCTTTGACCATGCACATTTTCTTTGTCTTCTTCCATGCACCTTCCTAATCACCTTCCCAAGTCAAAGTCAAGTCACCTTCTTCCATAACCCCCATCATTTATGGGTCAAGCCCACCTTCCATAACCCCATCATTTATGGGTCAAGCCACCTTCTTCCATAACCCCCATCATTTATGGGTCAAGCCACCTTCTTCCATAACCCCCTACCATTATTCTTATGTAACCCCCATCTTACACCCTCTCTTACATCCCTACCTTACCCTACATGCATTCTTTATATTATTTTGGGTATATAAAAACCAAGGCTCAAGGGTTTAAGGGGAGATAGGACACATATAGATATAGAGATATAAAGAAGAGTCTCTAGTTTCTTCTTTTCTTTTTAACTTTGTAAATAGGTGTGATGACATTATTTTGTGTGTACTCTTATGATGAAATATAAAAAATTAGTTAGTGTATCTGTCATGAGTTTCATATCATGTTTTCCCTTTCTTTTCTATTGTTTTATTCATGTGTGTGATTATTAGTAAGGATTACGATGCGCTATCACTAAAACCATCAAGTCCCAAACATACGAGTCCCCAAATGATTTTCCTTCGACAACGCTATATCTTTGATTTTTCCAAATGCCTATCATGGGTTTTACATGAGACATTTCTCAGAGAATTTTCGGAAAACGTTTAAAAATACTGAGCTGGTTCATCTTCTTTGGAATGTTGCTCGAGCATTGGACTCATCGTGATTTTGAAGAAGCTCTAGTGGCCATTCGAGAGAAAGATAGAGCTGCTGCTGATTGGATTTTGGTTATTGTTGAACCAAAGTTTTGAGCATCTTCATGGTTTGAGGGAGACCGGTTTGGGCATTTAACCACAAACATCTCTAAGTCTCTAAATGCTTGGCTTTTGGAAGCTCGAGACAAGCCAATCCTCGCTATGCTCGAACATATCTAACAAAAGTTGATGAGCTGGTTTTATGAGCGGAGGATAGAAGGTTTATCAAGCAAATGCGAGGCTGATAAGTTCAAGCTAGTTGACACAGCGAAGAAGATCATTCATGATGCTCTTTCACGTGCAAGATATTATGTTGTCTCACCATCTAATGCAAATCTTTTCGAGATTCAAACAGACAAGCATACTCAAGTGGTGAACATATTTCAAAAAAGTTGCAGTTGTTGTTCATGGCAGAGATTGGGATTACCATGTGCCCATGGGATTGCAGCCATCCTATGGAAAAGGGAGCGTGTTCAAAGTTATGCTCATCCTAGTTTTTTGGTGGATTCCTATTGCAAATCATACATGGGAGTCATTACCCAATGGATCTTCAGGAGTTGGAAGTTGATGACTTGAAGCCTCCAAACACTCGCAGACCTCCTGGACGTCCAAAGAAGAAGCGAGTTCGCATAGAGAATGAAGAAGAAAAACAAGCATTTCATTGTAGCCGGTGTGGATAATGTGGCCACAGTCGTCGCACTTGTACTGTAGCAATTTAAATTTGAATTTTACGTAATTTAATCACAACAATTGATTTTCTTCATTTATTTATACTGTTTGACGGTTCAAAAGGGCCTTTTGACAATTTCAAAACTTCAAGGGCCTTTTTACAATATTGCAATATTTTGAGGGCCTTTTCCCATATTTTAATGTCTATATATGTACACCCACAAAATATATATTAATAAATGATAAATTAAGAAATCTAGACAAGAAGAAACTCGTCGACAAACTTCTCAAAGTTAAGATACGAGGAACCACCGGGTTTGACTGCTTCAGTGACTACCTTCTGAAGCTCTGTAGTTTTCTTCCTTACTTGCAAGCCTTCCTCACCTCTCATAAGTGCCTTAATCTTGTGCTCAATCTCGTCCTTTGGTACGACCCGTTGGTACGCCTTTAAAAACGGAATGCAGGCACCATTATCCAACATAAGCTTTGTGTTCATGTTCTGGTCAAACATGCATGGCCAACAAAGCATTGGAACCCCTCTGGACAAGCTCTCAACATGGAATTCCATCCTGAATGCGTCAGAAATCCACCGATGGACTTGTTCAAGTACTTGTAACTGTGGTGCCCAACTGATTACCATCCCTTTCCCCTTAGTACTCTCTACAAACCACGGTAAACATCATTGTTCATACCCAGAACGGAGTTTTCTCTGACCACCCAGAGAAATGGTACTTGACTTGCCATCAGGCCCTGTGCAATCTCACTAAACTGTTCCATTGTAAGAAACGCAATGCTACCGAAAGATATGTAGAGTACGGACTCAAAAGCTTGCTTATCTAACCACTCCAGGCACTCCATATCTTCATTCCTTAAGCTAAGCTAACCTCCGGCCTTTGAGCTCTCTCAGCTTTGAGAGGGAACAATGGTCCTATACACACCACTTGCTGCCGCCCCAATAGTGTTTCCAGTGCTCCCATAACCTTTGGTTCGAGTTCGTACACAGAGTGCATCAGAACCCACCTGTCCAGCTCCAGTCTCCTAACACGAAGTAGGGAATTCTCCATTCCTAATTGATTAAATACAGACTCGTCAAGAGTCAGTGGAAGATCTTCGGACGTAAGTTCGACACCGGGAAGATATGAAATCCTCTTCTTCTCTCCTCCTGTATATACACAGTTTTTAGCGCGCACACACACACACACACTTTGTACCTCTTACAGGGTAGTCACCGTGTGCGATGATTTGTGGGAGGCTATACTCGGCCAAGGCCCACATAGCAATTCCATTAAGAGACAAGCCGAGGCGAGCCCAAGTTTGTGTGCTACATAGGGAGCAGTGTAGTGCCAAAAATCGGAAATAACACAACGGACTTTGGGTCCACGTTGGTTGATGTCGTGGATAAGCTTCTCTAGTGGCTCCTCCAGGTTCACTAGTGCGTCCAGAAATATAGCTTGATTGTTAACCAACTTCTCGTCCAATCCATTTGGTAGACTTGAGAAGTTTATAGACTCAAAACGAACCTCTTCACCTGGCAAATCTTTCTTACAAGTGTGTGTGCGTGTGTGTGTGAGAGAGAGAGAGATTTCAAACCTGGTACATGTTTCCATGTTTGTTTGAGAGTTGCATGGATGCTGTCAATGTTGATAACTGTTACAATGATCCCCTGGACGGCTAATTTTCGGGCCAGATAGAGCATTGCAGGAAGGTGGCCTTGTCCAGGGAGCGGCACTAACACTACATGAAGCTTCTCCATAGAAAATATTTGAATAATGAATATTCAAAGAGTACATAAATATATAGAGAGTGAGAGGCGGTTTACAAGAGATGGTGATTTTTTAAAAGAAAAGAAAATATATACTTAAATAATTAGATATTGCGTACACAAGCGTCCCATGACTTCTGAAAATGAAACAGACATATTTGTTTGGTTAAATACAGACAAACGAGCGGGAGCCTTATATAATATTTAATATATGGATGTATATGAAATTAATTTACAAAGACAAAATGTACACGACATTTATTCTATGTTACATTCTGGGGTAGTGAAATTAATTGAAGTTATTATTTTTTCAACAGCAAATTAAACTTTCAAATAATATCAAAGAAACTTGTGAAACCCCAAAAGCTCAAGGTTTCTTTTTAAATAAGAGAAGTCATTATAATTTTAAACAATGCACTTTATGTTGGATAAAAGAAATACATAAAAATAATATTATTATGTCAATGCTTTTTAAGTTATATAAATAATATTTGTATATCATTGTTTTACACACTTAAAAGTGGCTGTGCTTAATTGTTACTTAAGTACTAAAGGTCGTATATTGCAAATTTCAAAACTTCACGTAATATAGAAATTGCCACAAAATCATCAAAAAAATCAGCAAAGTTTCATAAATGTTTAATTTTTGAACCATGTACAATTTAAGAATCAAACATTTACAAAATTCTTGTGGAAAACCATATGAAAACAAAATTCATAATTAAAACTTGGGTGCACGCAAGGGACAAGTAGGAAAGCACTCATCCGCAGCAGACAATACATGGTTGACATTGAATATGAATAATATGTTTGGTGTTTTTTTTAACTTTAGATGTAAAGGAAACTTCATACGGATTGAATTAGAGAGAGATGCAATACTTAATCCAATCAGAATGTAATCGTTTTAAACTTATGGTTACCATTTAGCCTAGTTTCTTAAATAAAATTTACTCTTATAAATAATGTATGATCCATCCTCTACAATAATAAAATCTATAATTATATACTTAAGATTAAATAATAAATATTTAAGAACATTATTACTCGTGATGAAAAATGAAGAGCCAGACAATTTAGTATCAATCTCTCTAACATGTATATGAAAAAATAAATATATTATTATAGTATATCCTTATATATGTAAGTAACAAAAAAAAAATATATACATTCACATGTATGTGTTTAAAAATATACAAAGTAATTACAAACTATATTAATTAAAATATTAATCTTATAAGTTAATTATAAATATTAAAAAACTTGTGAAGAATATACATGTACATACATAATTTTAAATTTACATACATGCACATGTAAAGGAATTAAAGCTTTACCCTTGGCAATGTATTAAATGTATATATATGTATAATATGCTTTATTTATTTACATATTTTACTTTTTGATAAATAATATGCTAATTTTTTTTAAATTATAACTGATGAATATAATATAAACATATTTATAATATGAGTATGACATATACTTTTGAAATTATAAGGTAAACCCTAAACCTTAATTAGGTCAAACAGAGCATTCTGTGTAAATAGGTAAAGGATGTTGTTGCGGGAGCGTGCGCGTGGATGATGAGATCACCGATTGTACATTGTGCAAATTCATGAAGAAATTGGGGTAAAATCTCTTCATTTCACATTCCTTGTGTTTCTTTGCCGTTCCGGCTTCTTCACGCATCTGATAGAGGTAAAGACACGATTCCGAATATTCCTTCTATTACAGTCAGATTTCCACGTCAGATTTTACATTATATTCTTTAGTATATTTCTAGTGTTATACGTTTGGGGTTTTAGGTTTTCTTTGCAATGATCAGGTTAGTTTCTCATCATTTAGCTTTCTATTTTTCTTCATAAGATGTGATATATAATTTATCTTATTTCTATTTGTTATTTTATATATACAACTTAGTTTATTTTTCGTTTTCATATAAGAGTGTTTGTTTAATGTATAAAAATGTGACTTTTGTTATGTTTTCTTTTTATTCTTCATAAAAGCAGGTTTTTTTAGTGTTTTTTCTCATTAGAGTATGATTTTCTATGTCAAATGTAATTTTTATGTAAAAAATGTGATTTTTTGTCGTTTTTTTTTGGTTTTCCATACAAAATGTGAATCCCCGTAATTTTGGTGTATAAAATGTGATTTTTGCTGTTGTTTCTCTTTGTATTCTTTATAAAACATGGTATCTCATGGGTTTGTAAAAACGTGAATATATATAATATATATATTTTATGTATATTATATTTTTGTTGTATAAGACATAAAATTCTGCTTTTGTCATTAAAAGTGAGTTTATGATGTCTGTATTCTTTATATTCAACATTTTGTTGTTATCTTTCGTATAAACTATCCTAAAGCTCCAGTCGAATTCTCATATTCCTATTTTTTCAGCTCGACTATTGCATATCCGGGCTTTCCACATGGCAGGTGAGGGTGTGCATGCCTGCGCGTGCCTACGTGTGTATTTTATTACAACTGTTCTAGTATTGAACACTTGTAATTATCCTTTTTGTTTTCCCTTCTTGCAGTTTAACACATGGAAGTGCGGGATCTGCACACACGGTATGCATGATGTGTGTATGTGTGTCTGTAAAGATAATCGGATTGTTGTATTATGTTTTTACTTAAAGTCTTTTAATTTTCCTTTTCACATGTAGGCGTGTGCGTATGTGTGTAGTATATTATTATTTATTGATTATCATTTTTGTTTTCCCTTCTTGCAGTTTAACACATGGAAGTCACCGGATCTGCACACCTAAAACTGTATGCATGATGTGTGTGCATGTGTGTGTAAAGATATATAAATTAATTGAATATTGTTGTATTATGCAAACGAAACATTTTTATTTAAAGTCTTTTAATTTTCCTTCTTTTACAATTTAACACATCCTATAAAGAGATATATGTGTAGTATATTATTAGTAATTATATTTATGAATACAATATCTACGTTATTTATTTACATGCTTAATGGGTTACGTTCGTCTAAAATATAGGAAGTACTTTTTATTTTCATGTGTACTTGATGATTTACAAATTATTGATATTCTCTTATTTTAGAGTTAATGTAGCTCAAAGACTTTATCTTTTAGTTCTTATGGATTGGTTTTGACTATTTCGATCATGTTAACTAGATTTATTTAAAAAGGACTTAAGTATATTGATTTTTATTTTTTAAGTAACACTCATACATGTATCACTTATTTATAAATATTTTTAATATGGTATAGTTATAAATATATAGTTATTACTCATATCATTTAATTAATGTATTTTTTATAATCTGGCATTTGTATTTTTTTTTTTGCACCAATTTTAATGTTGTTTATGCGTTTTAGAGTATAAAACATTTTTTTCCGGAAATATAACGAAATTTATTGATAGGACCATATATGCTCGTGAAGTTTTTAAATAAATACATAAGGAGAAAATTTCTTTTTTTATACTCAAAAACTTTTATTGAGTACAAAAAAAAGTTTTAGGAAAAGTTTTTTGAATATAAGAAAAAGAAATTTTTTTCCTTGTGTACTTGTTCAAGAACTTCATGAGCATATCTGGTCTTATTATAAACTCTTTGTTATACTTTCGGAGAAAATGTTTCACATACCAAAACACATAATACGGTATTAAAACTGGTGCAACAAAAAAAAAACATAGCCAGATTGTAAAAAATGCATTAATTAAACAATATGAGTAATAACTATATATCTATAACTATATCATATTAAAAACATTTATAAATAAGTGATACATATATGAATGTTATTAAAAAATAAAAGTCAATATACCTAAGTCCTTTTTTAATATATCCAGTTAGCATGGTTGAAATAGTCGAAGACAATCCACCAGAACTAAAAGATGGAGACTCTTAAACTACCTTAATTCTGAAACAAGAGAGATATCAGTAATTTTACAACCATCATGCACACACGAAAGTAAGAGAAATACTTCCATACTTAAAACGAACGTAACCCATTAAGCATGTAAATAAATAATGTAAATATTGTATTTCATAAATATCAATTATTAATAATATACTACACATATACGCTTTGTACATGTAGGATGTGTTAAATTGCAAAAGAAAAATTAAAAGACTTTAAATAAAAATATTTTATTTGCATAATATAACAATATTTAATTAATTTCATATATCTTTACACACACATACACACATCATCCATACAGTTTTAGGTGTGCAAATTCACTGCTTCCATGTGTTAAACTGCAAGAAGAGAAAACAAAAATGATAATCAATAAATAATAATATACTACACACATATGCACACGCCTACATGTGAAAAGAAAAATTAAAAGACTTTAAGTAAAAAACATAATACAACAATCCGATTATCTTTACAGACACACATACACACATCATGCATATTGTGTGTGTGCAAATCCCGCATTTCTATGTGTTTAAACTGCAAGAAGGGAAAACAAAAAGGATAATTACAAGTGTTCAATACTAAAACAGTAGGCACGCACACAGGCATGCACACCCTCACTTGCCATGTGGAAAGCCTGGATATACAATAGTCGAGCTGAAAAAATAGGGAATATGAGAATTCAACTGGAGCTTTAGGATAGTTTATTTGAAAGAACAACAAATGTTGAATACAGACATCATAAACTCACTTTTAATGACAAAAGCAGAATTTTATTGTCTTATACAACGAAAATATATAATATACGTATAAATTTCTATATACATATATTCACGTTTTTACAAACCCATGAGATACCATGTTTTTATAAAGAATACAAAGAAAAACAACAGCAAAAATCACATTTTTATACACCAAAATTACGGGGATTCACATTTTGTATGGAAAACCAAAAGAAAAACCACATTTTTTACATAAAATTTACATTTGACATAGAAAATCATACTCTAATGAGAAAAAACACTAAAAAGCCCTGCTTTTATGAAGAATGAAAAGAAAAACGGCAACAAAAGTCACATTTTTATACATTAAACAACACTCTTATATGAAAACGAAAAATAAACTAAGTTGTATATATAAAATAACAAATAGAAACCATTAAGAACTACATTTTTATAAGATAAATTATACATCACATCTTATGAAAAAAAACAGAAAGCTAAATGAATCTTATGAACTTAAATATTGTAACTATTCAAACACATGTTGCCTTTTTCTTTTAAGGGTAAAGTCTAACGTAAAATGAGAACGGACGTGTTTAATTACGTCGCCTTATTTATACCTCGACACGTGTTAGAATATACTGCACCATTTGAAGGTTTGCGATGAACCCTAATTCTGAGTGTATTTGAGATGAGAAACTAACCTGATCATTGCGATAGAAATATACTAATAGAAGGAATATGACGTGGAAATCTGACGTGTAATAGAAGGAATATTCCAGAATTGTGTCTTTACCTCTATCAGAGCCGGAACGGCAAAGCAACACAAGGAATGTTGAAGAGATTTTTACCCCCAATTTCTTCATGAATTTGCACAATGTACAATCCGTGATCTCATCATCCACGAGCACGCTCTTGCAACAACATCCTAAGCATTTACTCTGTTTTGACCTAATTAAGGTTAGGGTTTACCTTATTTAAAGATAATAGACCTAAAGGTTTATACATAACTTATACCTTTAAAGTATATGTCATACGCATATTATAAATATGTTTATATTATATTCTTTTTCATGTTAATTTAAAATCTAAAACCTTACTAACAAATTTGTTTCTTGTTTATTCATGTCATTTTGAATAGTACATGGTAGCAAAGTTCTATTAAAACTCACACACGCCATAGTAAACCTTTCTATAATCCCTAATTCAAGTCACCTATATATACCCTTTAAAAATCTGAAATAAAATATAGATTATCTAATTAATTGAAATATAATGCATTATCATTTTTTAAATTATACATTTACCTGTTGAAAAAAAAAGCTGCAGGAATTCTTAGCTCTCCCAAAGCTACGATAGCTTGTAAGGCGTATGGAGATTGCCTGCAAAATACCATCACATATACGTGTGTGATGTGTGTTTATCATACAATTCATACATGGATTATAGAACCCCATACAAATATGCATACAGTACTCTCTCTCTCTCTCTCTCACACACACACAACACACACACGCAATGTCAATATATACTGCGATATGATGCAATAACACGATATACTTTCGCTAAAGTGAGGTTTATAGCGTCCTTGCCTTTGACGGTATCGCCTCCATCTATGACATATGTGAATGTATATATAGATGCAAATATGTGTGTGTCTGCATGGAGATGCATGCGACTTAGTAATATACATATATAAAATGTAATGCATATATTACTTATTTAGTCTAAACATTATTAGCATTAATCATATCAAACCTCCAAGAGTCGACGGCGTGTCACACAAACTCAGATGGCAAAGAGCGATTTTAAATTTGACCTGTGGTTAAATTCTGGAAATCTAATACTTTGAGGTATAAATAATAACTTAAATGTCTTATTATACTAGCACACAATGTGTGCGTGTCTGTGTCACTCATATATATGTATATTCTCTCTCTCTCTCTCTCTCTCTCTCTCTCTCTCTCTCACACACACACACACACACACAGAGTAGAGAGTATGTTATATTAAATGCATACGTATACATATATAGATACACACACCACACACACACATATATATGTGTGTGTGTGTGTGTGTGTGTGTATATTCATATGCAAACAGGAAAGCTAATCATGACTCAAAGGATAGAAGATATGTTCCCGCTTGGAGCAAGATTATAACACGAAGACGATAGCCACAGATATATAGATCCCTGCTCCAACCAAATGCACTCAAGAACCCTAATCGCTATAAACCCTAAAACAGAAAACCTTTTAAATGATTATGTATAAATGGAATATATATGGAATCCAATTGAGTATATCCATGGCTTAAATTTGATTTACTCTTAAATTTCATTTAAATTAAACAGTGTTTTAAAACGGAATCGGATGCTCTGTTTTAGGGTTTCTAGTTGGTACGTGGACTTTTAATTTGCAATTGATGATGATGATTATAATAATAGATGTTAATTATAATAAAATTTGATAATGATTATAAATATAAATAAATTGTATTATTATAAAAATTATATAATGATAATAATGATAAATACAATAATATAATGATTATTATTATAATTATAATTTATTATAATCAATATTATCATTTTTTTCATTATATAATTACAAATTATATAAATTAACAACTAATCTCAAAATTAAAACTCAATCAATATTCATAATTATTTTAATCTAGATATTTTTTATCTCATTATCAACATGAATTCATTCTTATAATAAGTAGTGGGCTTTGCCCATAATAAATATTAAAATCCTTCATTATTAATTATTTAATGCACTTGAATTGTTAAGGGTATTATATAAACTTATCATTCACTAAATTCAAATATTTATTAATGATAATTATACTAAATAATAATAGTCACTCAACTAGAAAAAAGAGTCATAATAAAATTTTGTTTATTTATAATACATAAAAGATAAAAATTATATTAAACAAATAGTTTTTTAAAAATTATAAATAAATATATTTAACTTCATATAATTTTATATGTTTCTATACATTCACATAAATATTCGTTAATTAATTTGATAAATGAGCAATTGTTTATTGAAATTCATTTTGAATATATTTATATCATATTTAACTCTTTATTTATGCATTTGTACTTTTCTTTCGAGTAACTCAATCATTATATTTTTTTTAAAGAAAAAACATAATTTATTCAAGAATGATACAAACGAGAACCCATCTGATGGAGATGAATAATTATTAATTTATTAATTATTTGCTTAAGCTTATTTATAATATATAACATTTAATCCCTTAATAATGCATTTTAAATTATGTTCAATACATATACATTAAATAATAATTTTAAAGGTTATATTATCTTTATTAAGAACAATATTACAGATTATGAAAACTTATTAATGACAAAATTGTATAATGATAACAGGAGTAAATAAAAAAATTTCATATAATATCATCATTGCAAGTTTCTTATTATGTATAAATGTTTTATTATGTGTATTATTTGTGCGTGTAGATATGTGTGCATATCTGTTATATATTTGTGTCTATGAATCCTTTTGATATACATGTCTAACTATTTTATTGTGTGTGTGCGCATATATATATAATATATATATATATATATGTCTATGAATGTTTTTAATGTGTGTGTGGGTGTGGATACATATATGTGTCCGTTGATTGTGCATGTGTGTTTATATATGTGTGTAAATGTTTTAATTTGTGTGTGTGTGTGCATATGTAATGTTTCATTGTGTACGTGTGTGTATGTGTATAGTAACTTCTTATTATGTGTGTTATTTCGTGTAAATATGTGTACATATATGTGTTTATGAATATTTTTTATGTGTATGTGTGTGTGTGATATATATGTGTGAATATTTTATTGTGCATGGGTGTCCATATATGTGTGTAAATGCTTTAATTTGTGTGTGTATTTATATTGTATGTGTATATAATGTTTCATTGTGTCATATATGTGTAAAATAAACATTCTTATAAAATACTTATTTTATATATATTATTTATACTCAATTATTTCTTCAAGGTCCATGCCAACAACTTATTACAATGTCTAAGTTTAACTTGTATTATCTTTATTTATATATCAAATGTTATTTTGTAATGTGTTTTTGCTTATATTTCATGAATAAATTTTTTAAACTTTTATAATTTAATTTATTTAATTAAAGACCAAGATCAATTTTATCACATGTTAAAAGGTTAACCTGTATATTTATTTTGCTTATAAATATACAGTTATAATTGTATAATATTATGAAACCCCTTATGCAAACGTATAGAAAAGAGGCACAAACACAAAGAGTGTAAAAAGACTAATCTATTTTTTTATATGTATATAAATTAATTACTAATATAAAGTATTAACTTGATACATAAAAATTAACAATGATTATAAACATGTTAAAATGAGCAAAAGATGAATTATATATATGTTGTTAAAGAGAATATCAAGATACTTTAAAAATATTATTAATAAAATTTATGATTCTTACATTATATGATGGTTATTAACAAGGTCTTTGGTGTGACAAGTTAAGCATATGAATATTATGTGTGTATATGTTTTATTAAAATTCATATGTATTCATTATGTAACACGTAAAAGAAGTTAACAATTTAATTTTAAGAGTAATTGTTAAATATAGGGATAAAAATTATGAAACACATTTATTTTAACATATATATTTTGAAAGAATTTACTCGGTATTGCAAAAAATTATACTGAGATAATAATTTAAAATTTATATTCGTTGGACTAAATTATTTATTAAGACATTCATCAAAACCAAATTATTCTTAATTTTTTATTGTGAGTAATGATATGAAGAATAATTATAATCAATGAGTCATATTAATAATAATGAAATCCATACCTTCATATTTTAAAATATTTTCCATTTACAAATTATACATAATGAATTAATACAAATTAATTCAAAATACAAACTTATTTTAACATCTGACCATGTTTTTAAATTATTATATATTTATATGAAAAATTCTTTTTTATTATTTAATAAGACTAGATCCATTAAGAAATTATTTTTAAGAATTGAATACAATGATGAACCATATTTTTGTTAAAATAATTACCTAAAAAAAAGTCTTAATATCTATAAGACCTTCACTTAAGAATTAAAACTTATTTTCTATTTTATTTACCTTAAGAATGTTTGAAAAAGTTTATTTTAATTTTAACTTACATTTGAAATGAATCTAAAATACCTTCATTCTTCTTAATTTAAGTTTATAATTAAAAAAATCCTAACTCTTTTATAACAATTATAATAATATTATGCTTCCTAAAGGTTACTTTATATTATACGATCTTCTTTATATTGTTCATTGGTTACAAGTATTTTTGTGAAGAATTACAATAATAAAATCTATAATTATATACTTAAGATTAAATGTAAGTAACCAAAAATTAAATATATACATGGCACATGTATGTGTTTATAAATATACAAAGTAATTACAAACTATATTAAATTAAAATATTAATCTTATAAGTTAATTATAAATATTAAAAAACTTGTGAAGAATATACATGTACATACATAATTTTAAATTTACATACATGCACATGTAAAGGAATTAAAGCTTTACCCTTGGCAATGTTATTTGTATATATATATCATATGTACATACTTACATATATATTACATATTTTACATATAATATGCTTTATTTGATAAATAATATGCTAAATTTTTTTAAATTACATCCATGGCGTCCAGGTTCAATTGCAAGGGGTCTGTCTTTCAAAGGATGGGTCTGTATCCTTGAGGAGTCTTCAACGGAAGTCCAGGAATGTTAAGATTGTTGCAACAGCAACGGATCGAGGTAAATCAGTTGCTAAAATTGCTGCAGGAACCATGGCTGGTGCTGCTTTATTATATGGTGTATTTCAATCTCACATCATGGCACTTGGAGCTGCTCACGCTGTTTTCAAAGCTCCTAGTGTTAACGAAGAAGTTTACATGTCAAGGAAAAAAGATGCTATTGAGCTCTACAATCAGATTCAGGCCCATAAGAAACCATATGTCGATCTTTGTGGAAGGTAAAAAGGCTGTGATATAATGATATATAAGTGTATAAACACACGCACCACATGTGATAAAGGATGTAACTACATATAAACTATATTGGCAAATTTTTGAACTAACATGTTAACAGGTCACAAAGAGGGAAGACAGAGCTTTTGAAAGAAATGTCTAGAGTCGAAAATGGAATACTTTATTTGAGATACAGTACGGATTACTGGGGCTTCATCAGTGGCATATATAAGTCACTAGGGGGTTATTTCAAGGCTTATATGAATCAGTCTTTTGTGAGGGATCTCCCGTTTTTTTGAAACCGGGATGATATGAGGGATCTTGAGGGGGATTACAAGCACGTATTTGGAAAGAATGGTCTATTGATGAACGCATCCAAGGATTACTTAAAGAGAACAGGGAAAAGAGCTATTTTTATTATAGATAATGTAGATGATAATCCGTTTGCAAACAGTTTGGGTACATATTACTTGTTGAAAGAAGCTACAGGGGATGACTCACCTATGATAATTGTGTTTGTACGATCCTACCTGCCTGGAAGGATCGTACATATGTACTTCCGTACAGGAGGTTTCTAAGGAAAGACTTAGAGCGCCATCTTGTCAAAACTTACAGATCAAGGAAGAACAAGCTATGAAGATAGCTATAAAGAAGGATGGTCAGATCTATCTGGCAACTAAATTTGGCGGAAGCCATTGCGAAAAGAGCGTCTGGAAACCTGTTATGTGAGATAGAATCACTTTAATGATTGTTTTCTGACGTATTTAGAAAATGCAGCTCTCTCTCTCTCTCTCTCATACACACACGCGCGTGCTTTGTATTACTGCTTAACATATAACGTAGTTAGCATACACAAATTGTACAGCCATTGTATGGCTCGTACTCTTTCAAAACTGTTCTATCTACTTTATACACCAAATACAGGGAGCTCAGAGTTGAATGACAAAGTCATCTATGTACAATAGCCACACACACACACTAAGATACATTATGCACATTGTACAAGTCTGTCTCACAATTAATTAAATTAAATATTTCATTAATTTTATATATAGTTGGAGGATATAAATTAAAAAGACCTCCAGGGTTAATGCATTTCATCTATATACATGATTTGGTATTTCTTAAATACATTTTTTTCCTTGGTTTTTAGTATTTGCAAATAATTAATTTTTAATTAATCATAATTAACACTAAGGACTGCCATTGAGGACACTAAAGTTTAATTCTTGTGAATTACAAATTTGTAATAAAGTTAATTAACATATTTTTTACAATATATAATATATATATATATTTAAATATATAGATAAAATATATGCTGGTTATAACAAGGTGAGAGGTTTCTATCACTCCACAATACATTGTCATTGATAACATGCTCTAGGCATTTGCACGTCCTTCAAACACACTCCAAATTTCTCGATACTAATATCACAATGCATATTTTGCTTTTCTTTTTCTTTTTTCTATTAAACACATTTTTTCTTATTGTGATATAAAATCATTCTACATTCAAAAAGAAGGAAAAATTCCATATATATTCATTTTTAGTGTTAAGAAAATTATATTTATATACCAATTAAAATATAATTAAGTTAATAACCAGTATAAAAATGAAAAATAATGAATTTATTTTTAATACATCCAACAAAGTTAATGTAAGTTTTTAGTTAAACATATTCCAAAATTAATGAAATATTCTAAGTGATTCCTCACTTAATAAATTTAATTTGTTTGTGTTGGAAATTAAAATGAAATAGAATAAAATTAATTATTTCTTATTTATAACAAATTGTAATGAAATAAATTAAATAAGAAAACGTTAATAAATAACATAACTTTGTATATAAGTTTACTATATTGTAATATATATATTAAATTGGTTATATTAAATAAGTTAATTAATAAATTTTATGTATTTTTTAACCATAATTTATAAGTTTATCACATTTTAATTAAAGTAAATAAAAATTTTAAACTTCACAAATTTTAAGTCTATATGTACTTACGGTGCTTTGACTGGACAAGTGAATCAAATATTATGTTAAATGATATCTAAATAGTGTTGTGAAGTATTTTTAATGTAGTATATTATCTAAATCATATAAAATATACATCATCGAATACACCCACTCACCTTTGAAAATACTTTTTACAAAATGAAATGCATAGCTCTCATGTTATCAACCATATGTCCAATTGGGTTTGCCATTACATATTGTAGAGTGACTTTTACTTTCATGTATGTATTGCAAAACCTTATGTTCTATACCAAAATAAATAGACCATATTTATTAATGTTTTAAATGAAAATTATATACAGTAATAATTAAAAAACATTAAACATATTACTTTACTTTTATTTTAAAACTAAAATAATGACTATTTGTTCCATTCTCAAATAAATGATGGTATCTTAATTTCAAACAAATCTGGCGAATCATTCCCAAATGGATTACACGCAGGATGGTCTTTATCTGCACCCTCCGGAAGATAAGCCTGTAATACACAAAATGGTATATATATGTATAATGTGTGTGTGTGCGTGTGTGTGTGTGTGATATAAAACCGTGTACCTTCCAGCGCCACTCAGAGAACCTTTTGTCTGCAAAGGAACCGTCTCCAAGTAATGCTTCGGAGTTCGTTTCAACTTTACCACAAAATGAAGGCTGAACTAAGATAAGCCCTTTAAAACTATGGGTCCTTTAATATTATCTGTTAGTTTATAACTCAAGTTATGCACCAAGTTTGCCCCGGCTATAAATGTATTAAAACGTCAGCTTGTTTAGGGAGTTTCTCAGGGTTATCCTTAAACCACTTAATGGCAGTTAAACGTCCTCAATTGCCGATGGGTACCTGTGCTCCGGTATACGCCGGTAGTTAACGAAGATAACTACGGTGTGTCACACTCTCTAGATACCCTTCTACAATGTCAAACTGTACGCTCGAAGGCGTATAAAACGCAAAGAAATCACCGTGGAAGTAAAATACAAGTGGTAGTTTCTCAGGTTTATCTTTATCTTTATCCGGCACAAAAATACGGACCCATAGATCCTTGTCCAGGTCTATGGTAACGTCCTGGGTGTATACATCGCTTACCGGCGTGTCGGATGCAGTAACTTTCCGGTCTAGGAAGTCGGAAATGTGCCGCTTGAACGAGCCGTCCCGCCGGAGGACGAGGGGAAGTATCGCGGTTTTCCATATCTTCAAGACCGCCCACAGGGAGAATGGGATGGAGAAGAGCGATATTGTGTGGGATTGTGGGATTTAAGAGAGACTCAAGGCACAAGCTTAAGTAACTTTTATATATATATTTATATATATATTATATCTTATATAAACTAGTTAGCTATACATTAAATATATGAGAAATAAAATATATAAATAAATAATTATATAAACTGAAATATGCATATCACATAAGAAAGCACACCTGACACATTCAATGTGGAACCTATTTAACTGTTTACATGCATTTCAGTAAGGGTTATTAACATATATCTAATTTATTAATATATCATATATGGATTATATATGTTCACATGTATGATTCAGGTTTAATGATGTGTTTTATACAAATATATTATTGATATACAGTAAGAATCTTTTCATTATAACGTGTGTGATATTTGGTAAAATATTTATTTAATAAGTGCAGATGAATTATATAATTATAAATGTTATACTGATTCTATATGATATCATTATATATGGTTAATAGTGTTTTGAAAATAATTAACTTGATTTAATTTAATTTTATAAGATTTATTTTGAACAAGCATAAATGATCAATTATTTTAATAATTTTGAAATTTTAATATCATTAACATGTAAATATATCTATATAAAGCCACATACACAGTTTAGAATATACATAATTCACTGGACCTTTAATTCTCATCCACTGGACCACATAGCTGGTGGAAATCTAATTATAAATGGAGATTGGCTTAAACACACCGAGGAACAAGCTCTCCCAGCATGGGTGCCAGAGGCTACACTGACAACCAAGAGTGCGCAATTTTATAATTATGTTTACTCTTAGGATAACCCAACCTTAACATAGATCTTAACATTAAATTAGGCTCTCTTCCCCTTAACATGGGAGGTAAAGTATTTCTCCTTCCAAAGATAAATCTTGAACACTTTTCTTTAGTAATCTGATACAAGGTGATCATTAGTTATTTGTTAGTCGTGGGAGCTTGTACACAATTAATGTGTTCTATTTGCCACCAGACCCAACAATGCACTTCATTTAACAACTCTAGCAACCAAGAAGGTGAACTTCAGTATGGGAACTCCCTCCAATCGCACGGCAATTGAGAGGCCAAGTCCAGACCTCAGCCATGGCCATACGCGCGTTTGGAGGTCCGCGTTGGTAATGGCGGCCTGACCACCCCGGCCGTGGCTATATGCGCGTTTGGAGGTGGGCATTGGTAATGGTGCTCCGATGACTTTACATGTCGTGAACAATGTTGTCCGCCCGAGCAAGGTAATTAGTCACTAATTAGTTCTAAATATTCTAATGTCTTATATATTAATAAATGACAAATTAAGCAAGAAGAAACTCGTTGACAAACTTCTCAAAGTTAAGACACGAGGAACCACCGGGTTTGACTGCTTCAGTGATTACCTTCTGAAGCTCTGTAGTTTTCTTCCTTACTTGTAAGCCTTCCTCACCTCTCATAAGTGCCATAATCTTGTGCTCAACCTGTCCTTTGGTACGACCCGTTGGTACGCTTTTAAAACGGAATGCAGGCACCATTATCCAACATAAGCTTTGTGTTCGTGTTCTGGTCAAACATGCATGGCCAGCATAACATTGGGACCCCTCTGGACAAGCTCTCGAACATGGAATTCCATCCTGAATGTGTTAGAAATCCACCGATCGATTTATGTTCAAGTACTTGTAACTGTGGTGCCCAACTGATTACCATCCCTTTCCCTTAGTACTCTCTACAAACCCACGGTAAACTCATTGTTCATCACCCAGAACGGAGTTTTCTCTGACCACCCAGAGAAATGGTACTTGACTTGCCACCAGGCCCTGTGCAATCTCACTAAACTGTTCCATTGTAAGAAACGCAATGCTACCGAAAGATATGTAGAGTACGGACTCAAAAGCTTGCTTATCTAACCACTCCAGGCACTCCATATCTTCATTCCTTAAGCTAACCTCCGGCCTTTGAGCTCTCTCAGCTTTGAGAGGGAACAATGGTCCTATACACACCACTTGCTGCCGCCCCAATAGTGTTTCCAGTGCTCCCATAACCTTTGGTTCGAGTTCGTACAGAGAGTGCATCAGAACCCACCTGTCCAGCTCCAGTCTCCTAACACGAAGTAGGGAATTCTCCATTCCTAATTGATTAAATACAGACTCGTCAAGAGTCAGTGGAAGATCTTCGGACGTAAGTTCGACACCGGGAAGATATGAAATCCTCTTCTTCTCTTCCTGTATATACACAGTTTTTAGCGCGCACACACACACACACACTTTGTACCTCTTACAGGGTAGTCACCGTGTGCGATGATTTGTGGGAGGCTATACTCGGCCAAGGCCCACATAGCAATTCCATTAAAGAGACAAGCCGAGGCGAGCCCAAGTTTGTGTGCTACATAGGGAGCAGTGTAGTGCCAAAAATCGGAAATAACACAACGGACTTTGGGAAGTTTATAGACTCAAAACGAACCTCTTCACCTGGCAAATCTTTCTTACAAGTGTGTGCATGTGCGTGTGTGTGTGTGAGAGAGAGTGAGAGAGATTTCAAACCTGGTACATGTTTCCATGTTTGTTTGAGAGTTCCATGGATGCTGTCAATGTTGATAACTGTTACAATGATCCCCTGGACGGCTAATTTTCGGGCCAGATAGAGCATTGCAGGAAGGTGGCCTTGTGCAGGGAGCGGCACTAACACTACATGAAGCTTCTCCATAGAAAATATTTGAATAATGAATATTCAAAGAGTACATAAATATATAGAGAGTGAGAGGCGGTTTAAAAGAGATTGATTTTTGAAAAGAAAAGAAAAGTATATACTTAAATAATTAGAATTGCGTACATAAGCGTCCCATGACTTCTGAAAATGAAACAGACATATTTGTTTGGTTAAAATACAGACAAACAAGCTATATAATATTAATATATGGATGTATATGAAATTAATTTACAAAGACAAAATGTACACGACATTCTGGGGGGTTTTGAAATTATGACATTAAAATGAAATTCAAACGTCTAAATTAAATAATAATTGAAGTTATTATTTTTTCAACAGCAAATTAAACTTTCAAATAATATCAAAGAAACTGGTGAAACCCCAAAAGCTCAAGGTTTCTTTTTAAATAAGAGAAGTCATAATAATTTTAAACAATGCACTTATGTTGGATAAAAGAAATACATAAAAATAATAGTATTATGTCAATGCTATTTTTAAGTTATAAAAATAATATTTGTATATCATTGTTTTAAAGTGGTTGTGCTTAATTGTTACTTTAAGTACTAAAGGTCGTATATTGCAAATTTCAAAACTTCACGTAATATAACAAAATCATCAAAAAATCAGCAAAGTTTCACAAATGTTTAATTTTTGAATCATGAGTCAAACATTTACAAAATGCTTGTGGAAAACTATACACGAAACATTTACAAGATGCTTGTGGAAAACCATACGAAGACAAGATTCATAATTAAAACTTATGTGCACGCAGGGGACAAGTAGGAAGGCACTCATCCGCAACAACAGACAAATACACGGTTGACATTGGTATACATATTTAAATCTTTATGCACATATATACATACATATACACATATCATATAAATAATACAAAGTAATTTGACAAATGATGTAAATAATTGTTTCATTGTGACTTATTAATTCAAATGTAAATTTAATATACTTATGTATGCATGCCTATTTGCTAGCATTATTAATTAAAGTCCGATTCGGAAGGACTCAAATAATATATAAAAATGCTTTATTATTTTAATTATTTGCCTTCCTCTTGTAGCATATGTAGATATTGCGCCTGCTCAGCATAGTTTTTGTTGTTTTCGTTTGACCTGTACAAATTACTTATCATGTCAATATACAGTTGTTGGGGAGGATTATGTTATGCAGTTTTTGTATTAGTGATAATTAATTAAAATTTGATTAGTTAATAAATATTAAAAATCAGGAAAATAATATATATCTAAGAAACGTAGTTACTCTGAAGGTTTTTTTTTTAACATTTGTATCATAAAATCGTGAAAATAATTATTTAATTAATTATAATTAAGAGAGGGGCCCCAGTTGTTGCTAATGAATGATGAATCTCTTTTTAATCGGTAGTTTATCCCAAAATATCCTCGTCTCAAACTCTTCTTCTCATAGAAAATCAATGGATACTTTTTCTATCAACATGCAGTCCTACAGATCCAATATAATCCACCACTTCCCTCGCACTCAATCGTTGCTGTCATCGGCGCTCAGTACTGTGCCGCTGTACCTCTGTAGTGGTATTTTCCAAAATATACACGGACCAGTACACCGCGCAGGATGCAGCCGGTCGCATGTTCTTCAGAAGTGAGGTGCAAGATGGGAAGAAAATACTCCTGGACTATGCAGATAATCGTATTTTCTCTTTCAAGGACAAGGTGAGCTTTTATACTGCGATATTATACTGCAAATTATTATTTAAAATCTAGTAAAGAATGCAACAATTAATTGTAATAATATTTTTGTTTTATAATAAAGATATTTACCGTAAGTGACACCTGCTATGGATACCGAGGAAACGATAAGCTCTTCACAGTCAAGAAATCTCAGTCACCTCAATTCAGACAAAGGGCGTCCAGATTTCCGTGTTAATGGAAGTGGGGAATATACTTTTTATGCTGGGAACAGAGAGATAGCCTGCGTAAGTTGTGTCATGTGTGTGTGTTTCTATCTATCTATCTATCTATATAGATAGAGAGAGAGATATGCAGGCAAGGCGAAGAGCAGGAGCTATGAAGTATGACGTGAACATTGTGGGTGGCGTGGACTCAGCGTTTATAATTGCAGTCATGCTGATTGTAGATAGTGTTCTTCATAAAGAGAAGGAAAAGAATTTGCAAGATGGGACTGTTGCAGCAGTGGAGGTTCTCTCAGCTGCCTTCTCTGAAGACTGAACAAGTTTTCATACAAAAAAGAGAGTACTAGTGCATCGCTCACTCCGAGCTGTATAAGTTAGCCAAAATAAGAAATATACACACACACAGGTGTGATGTATATGTGAGCAATGTTGAAATCTGTATTTTATAAATATGTTATTAGTAGCTACAGTAAACCAGAAAACAAAAAAACCATTTTGTAAAAGGAACTACAGCTTTCAGTTTCTCACTTGTGTAAAACATTTGTTAAATCTTCCCACCTACAACAACATTATATATTATCATTTGCAAATTATTCTATAATAATTACTAATGATGATGATGATTATAATAATGTTAATTATTATAAGACATGGAAACTTATCACATACACACAATAACTTAAAAGAAAGAAAAACTTAAGTTATTATAATAAAATTTAATAATAATTATAAAATATAAATAAATTGTATTATTATAAAAAATTATGATAAATACAATAATATAATGATTAGTATTATTATAATTATTATTATTGTAATCAATATTATCATTATTTCATTATATAATTACAAATTATAACTCAATCAATATCTATAATTATTTTAATTTAGATATTCTTTATCTCATTATCACACTTGAATTCATTCTTATAATAAGTTTAGTGGGCTTTGCATAATAAATATTAAAATCCTTCATTATTATTAATTTAATGCACTTGAATTGTTAAGGGTATTATATAAACTTATCATTCACTAAATTCAAATATTTATTAATGATAATTATGCTAAATAATAATAGTCACTCAACTAAAAAAAGAGTCATAATAAAATTTTGTTTATTTATAATACATAAAAGATAAAGATATTATATTAAACAAACAGTCTTTTAAAAAATATAAATAAATATATTTAACTTCATATAATTCTATATATTCTACATACATTCACATAAATATTCATTAATTAATTTGATAAATGAGCAATTGTTTATTGAAATTCATTTTGAATATATTTATATCATATTTAACTCTTTATTTATGCATTTGTTCTTTTCTTTCAAGTAACTCAATGATTACATTTTTTTTAAAAGAGAAAATATAATTTGTTGGAGAATGATACAAATAAGACCATTCAATGGAGATGAGTAAATTATTAATTTATTAACTATTTACTTAAGTTTATTTATAATATGTAATATTAATCCCTTAGTAATGCATTTTAAATTATGTTCAATACATATACATTAAATAATAATTTTAAAGCTTATATTATTCTTTATTAAGAACAATATTACAGATTATGAAAACTTATTAATGACAAAATTGTATATTAATAACAAGAGTAAATAAAAAATTTCATATATTATCATCATTGCAAGTTTCTTATTATGTTTAAATGTTTTATTATGTGTATTATTTGTGCGTGTAGATACGTGTGCATATGTTTGTGTCTATGAATCTTTTGATATACGTCTAACTATTTTTTTTGTGTGTGTGTGTGCATATATATATATGTCTATGAATGTTTTTAATGTGGGTGTGGGTGTGGATACATATATGTGTGTTTATACATGTGTGTAAATGTTTTAATTTGTGTGTGTGTGTGCATATGTAAATGTTTCATTGTGTACGTGTGTGTATATGTGTATAGTTCACCATAGGTAACTTCTTATTATGTGTGTTATTTCGCGTGTAAATATGTGTACATATATGTGTTTATGAATATTTTTTATGTGTATGTGTTGTGTGATTTATATGTGTGAATATTTTATTGTGCATGGGTGTCCATATATGTGTGTGTAAATGCTTTAATTTGTGTGTGTATTTATATATTTGTATGTATATGTAAATGTTTCATTGTGTCATATATGTGTAAAATAAACATTCTCTATAAAATACTTATTTTATATATATATTATTTATACTCAATTATTTCTTCGAGGTCCATACCAACAATTTATTCAAATGTCTAAGTTTAACTTGTATTATCTTTATTTATATATCAAATGTCTATTTTGTAATGTGTTTTTGCTTATATTTCATGAATAAATTTTTTAAACTTTTATAGACCAAGATCAATTTTATCACATGTTAAAAGGTTAACCTATGCTTATAAATATACAGTTATAATTGTATAATATTATGAAAACCCCTTATGCAAACATATAAAAAAGAGGCACAAACACACAAAGAGTGTTAAAAAGACTAATTCTATTTTTTTATATGTATATAAATTAATTGGCATTTGATTTTATGTCAACTACTAATATAAAGTATTAACTTGATACATGAAAAATTAACAATGATTATAAATATGTTAAAATGAGCAAAAAATGAATTTATGATTATTTACATTATATGATGGTTATTAACAAGGTATTCGGTGTGGCAAGTCAAGCATATGAATATTGTGTGTGTATGTGTTTTATTAAAATTTATATGTATTCATTATTTAACACGTGAAAGAAGTTGAACAATTTAATTTTAAAAGTAATTGTTAAATATAGGATAAAAATTATTGGTTATAATCGATGAAGCACATTTATTTTTAACATATATATCTTAAAGAATTTACTCGGTATTGCAAAAAATTATACTGACGATAATAATTTAAAATTTATATTCGTTAGACTAAATTTTCATCAAGACCAAATCATTCTTAATTTTTATTGTGAGTAATGATATTAAGAATAATTATAATCAATGAGTCATAAATAATAATGAAAGGCAACTTTCTAAAAAATATATTATTAAATAGTTTATTAAATATATACAGATACGTGTATTATAATAAGTTGAACAAAATATTTTCAATATAAACAAATTATTATTTAAAATATCAACTTTACCAATATTAATCATTTAAACTCTTTATTGAGATATAAGAAACAAATAAGAAAATATTATAAAAACTATTGTGTTGTCTTACATGAGTAAATTTGTGTTTGTAGTTTTTACTTTATTATATATGATTTTAAATATTCTTTCTTTCGTTATTTTATTAATCTTTTCATGAATTGGAATTTTTTTCATATTAGTTTTAATACATAATTTAATTAATGATCATTTCAAATATTTTTTTTTATTGCTTTCAATTTTATAATAAAATGCATTTGAAAAAATTGGTTGACATAATATGTACTATATATAATATTTTTTATTCAACATACAAATAAAAATACATATTTATATTTATTGAGTGATTCCAAAGTAGATAATTCAATAAAATAAAAAATATAAGTTTTGAACAATGTCCAAATTCTTATTAATTAAAACGTAAGTTAAAAATTGCAAAATGATGGTTAATTAAATGCATACATTTGTAAATGACTTAAAATATATTTTTGAAAGTAATTTTAAACAAATTGGTCAATTTTAAAATATTTTCCATGTACAAATTATACATAATAAACTAATACAAATTAATTCAAAATACAAACTTATTTTAGCATTTGACCATGTTTTTAAATTTATTATATATTTATATGATAACTTCTTTTTATTATTTAATAAGACTAGATCCATTAAGAAGTTATTTTTAAGAATTGAATACAATGATGAACCATATTTTTGTTAAAATAAATAACTTAAAAAAAATGTCTTAATATCTATAAGACCTTCACTTAAGAATTAAAACTTATTTTTATTTTATTTACCTTAAGAATGTTTGAAAAGTTTATTTTAATTTTTAACTGATGATTACATTTGGAATGAATATAAAATACCTTCATTCTTCTTAGTTTAAGTTTAATTAAAAAAAATCCTAACTCTTTTATAATAATTATAATAATATTAAAAATGTTTTAATTAATGTGTATCCTCATTAATAATATTCTTCTTAAAAGTTACTTTATATTATATACGATCTCTTTATATTGTTCATTGATTACAAGTATTTTTGTGAAGAATTACAATAATAAAATCTATAATTATATGTACTTAAGATTAAATAATAAGTATTTAAAACATATTACTCATGATGAAAAGTGAAGAGCCAAACAATTTAGTATTAATCTCTCTAACATGTATAATGAAAATAAATTATTTTATTTATTATGTATATCCTTATATACGTAAGTAACCAAAAATTAAAATATATACATGTCACATGTATGTGTTTATAAATATACAAAGTAATTACAAACTATATTAAATTAAAATATTAATCTTATAAGTTAATTATAAATATTAAAAAACTTGTGAAGAATATACATGTACATACATAATTTTAAATTTACATACATGCACATGTAAAGGAATTAAAGCTTTACACTTGGCAATGTATTAAATGTATATATATGCATTATGTACATACTTACATATATATTACATATTTTACATATAATATGCTTTATTTATTTACATATTTACTTTTTGATAAATAATATGCTAATTTTTTTTTAAATTAACTGATGAATATAAAACACATTTATAATATGAGGTATAGTTGAAATTATGTATATAAACCTTTAGGGTTTATAACTGAAAACTATATTTCTAGCGTTTGGGGTTTTAGGTTTTTTACTTCGCAATGATCAGGTTAATTTCTCATCATTTAGCTTTTCTGTTTTTCTTCATAAGATGTGATATATAATTTATCTTATAAAAATGTAGTTCTTAATGGTTTCTATTTGTTATTTTATATATACAACTTAGTTTATTTTTCATTAAATTCATATAAGAGTGTTTGTTTAATGTATAAAAATGTGACTTTTGTTGATGTTTTTCTTTTTATTCTTCATAAAAGCAGGTTTTTTTAGTGTTTTTTCTCATTAGAGTATGATTTTCTATGTCAAATGTAAATTTTTATGTAAAAAATGTGGTTTTTCTTTTGGTTTTTCATACAAAATGCGAATCCCTGTAATTTTGGTGTATAAAAATGTGATTTTTGCTGTTGTTTCTCTTTGTATTTTTATAAAAACATGGTATCTCATGGGTTTGTAAAAACGTGAATATATATATAAATTTATACGTATATTATATATTTTCATTGTATAAGACGATAAAATTCTACTTTTGTCATTAAAAGTGAGTTTATGATGTCTGTATTCTTTATATTCAACATTTGTTGTTATCTTTCCTATAAACTATCTTAAAGCTCCAGTCGAATTCTCATATTCCTTATTTTTTCAACTCGACTATTGCATATCTGGGCTTTCCACATAGTAGGTGAGGGTGTACATGCCTGTGTGTGTGCCTACATGTGTATTTTATTACAACTGTTCTAGTATTGAACACTCGTAATTATCTTTTTTGTTTTCCCTTCTTGCAGTTTAACACATGGAAGTGCGGGATCTACACACACACGGTATGCATGATGTGTGTATGTGTGTTTGTAAAGATAATCAGATTGTTATATTATGTTTTTACTTAAAGTCTTTTAATTTTTCTTTTCACATGTAGGCATGTGCGTATGTGTGTAGTATATTATTATTTATTGATTATCATTTTTATTTTCCCTTCTTGCAGTTTAACACATGGAAGTGCGGGATCTACACACACACGGTATGCATGATGTGTGTATGTGTGTTTGTAAAGATAATCAATTGTTATATTATGTTTTTACTTAAAATCTTTTAATTTTTCTTTTCACATGTAGGCGTGTGCGTATGTGTGTAGTATTTATTATTTATTGATTATCATTTTTGTTTTCTCTTCTTGCAGTTTAACACATGGAAGCGCCGAATCTGCACACCTAAAACTGTATGCATGATGTGTGTAAAGATATATAAAATTAATTAAATATTGTTGTATTATGTAAACGAAACATTTTTATTTAAAGTCTTTTAATTTTCCTTTTGCAGTTTAACACATCTTACATGTACAAAGCGATATGTGTATAATATATTATTAGTAATTAATATTTATGAATATAATATCTACATTATTTATTTACATGCTTAATGTGTTACATTCGTCTGAAGTATGGAAATACTTCTCTTACTTTTGTGTATGTGTGATGGTTTGCAAATTATTAATATCTCTCTTGTTTTAGAGTTAAAGTAGTTTGAGAGGCTGTCTTTTAGTTCTTGTGAATTGGCTTCGACTATCTCGACCATGTTAACTAAATATATTAAAAAAGAACTTAAGTATATTAACTTTTATTTTTTAAATAACACTCGTACATGTATCACTTACCTATAATGTCTTTAATATGATATAGTTATAAATATATAATTATTACTCATATCGTTTAACTAATGCATTTTTTATAGTCTGACCTTTGTATTTTTTTTTGTTGCACCAGTTTTAATGCCGTATTATGCATTTTGGAGTGTAAAATTTTTTCCGAAAGTATAATAAGGAATTTATTAATAGAACCATATATACTCGTGAAGTTTTAAATAAGTACACAAGGAGAAAAATTTCTTTTTTTATACTCAAGAAACTTTTCTTGAGTACAAGAAAAAGTTTTAGAAAAGTTTTTTAAGTACAAGAAAAAGAAATTTTTCTCCTTTATGTACTTGTTCAAGAACTTCACGAGCATATTAATCCTATCAATAAACTCTCGTTATATTTTCAAGAAAAATGTTTCACACTCTAAAACGCATAATACGACATTAAAACTGGTGTAACCAAAGAAAATACGAAAGTAAATTATAAAAAATGCATTAATTAAATAATATGAGTAATAACTATATATTATAACTACACCATATTAAAGACATTTATATATAAGTGATACATATATGAGTGTTACTTAAAAAATAAAAGCCAATATACCTAAGTCTTTTTTAAATGTATATAGTTAGCATAGTTGAGATAGTCAAGACCAATCCACCAAAACTAAAAGATGGAGTTTCTGAAGCTACCTTAACTATAAAATAAAAGAGATATCAGTAATTTGTAAACATCACGCACACACGAAAGTAAAAAAAATACCTCCATACTTCAGACAAATGTAGCCCATTAAGTTTATAAATAAATAACGTAGATATTATATTCATAAATATTAATTATTAATAATATACTACACACATACCATTTTGTATGTACAAGATGTAAAACATTTTGATTTTAAAGTCTTTTAATTTTCCTTTTCCAGTTTAACACATCTTGCATGTATAAGATGTGTTAAACTGCAAAAGGAAAATTAAAAGACTTTAAATAAAAATGTTTCATTTGCATAAACAACAATATTCAATTAACTTTATATATCTTTACACACACATACACACACATCATTGCATACAGTTTTAGGTGTGCAGATCCGGCGCTTCCATGTGTTAAACTGCAAGAAGGGAAAACAAAAAGGATAATCAATAAATAATAATATACTACACACATTAGCACACGCCTATATGTGAAAAGGAAAATTAAAAGACTTTAAATAAAAACATAATACAACAATCCGATTATCTTTATAACACACATACACACATCATGCATACCGTGTGTATGTGCAGATCGCACTTCCATATGTTAAACTGCAAAAAGGGAAACAAAAAGGATAATCAATAAATAATAATATACTACACACATACGCACATCTACATGTGAAAAGGAAAATTAAAAGACTTTAAGTAAAAACATAATACAACAATCCGATTATCTTTACAGACACACATACACACATCGTGCATACCGTGTGTGTGCAGATCCCGCACTTTCATGTGTTAAACTGCAAGAAGGGAAAACAAAAAGGATACAATACTAGAACAGTAGGAATGCACATCCTCACCTGCCATGTGGAAAGCCCGGATATGCAATAGTCGAGCTGAAAAAATAGGGAATATGAGGATTCGACTGGAGCTTAGGATAGTTATACAAAAGATAACAACAAATGTTGAATACAAACATCATAAACTCATTTTTAATGACAAAAACAGAATTTTATCATCTTATAGAACGAAAATATATAATATATATTCACGTTTTTACAAACCCATGAGATACCATGTTTTTATAAATAATACAAAGAGAAACAATAGCAAAAATCACATTTTTATACACCAAAATTACGGGGATTCACATTTTGTATGGAAAACCAAAAGAAAAACGACAACAAAATCACATTTTCTTATAAAAATTCATACTCTAATGAGAAAAAACACTAAAAAACCTACTTTTATGAAGAAAAAAGAAAAACAGCAACAAAAGTCACATTTTTATACATTAAACAAACACTCTTATATGAAAACGAAAAATAAACTAAGTTATATATATAAATAACAAATAGAAACTAAGATAAATTATATATAACATCTTATGAAGAAAAACAGAAAGCTAAATGATGAGAAA
This sequence comes from Selaginella tamariscina, assembly GCA_003024785.1. Lineage (NCBI taxonomy): Eukaryota > Viridiplantae > Streptophyta > Lycopodiopsida > Selaginellales > Selaginellaceae > Selaginella > Selaginella tamariscina. The sequence goes on from PUQB01000291.1 coordinate 263,303, forward strand.
TTAACCTGATCGTTGCGAAGTAAAACCTAAAACCCCAAATGTATAACACTAGAAATATACTAAAGAATATAATGTAGAATCTGACGTGGAAATCTGACGTGTAATAAAAAGAATATTCTGGAATCGTGTCTTTACCTGTATCAGATCGTGAAGAAGCCGGAACGGCAGAGAAACACAAGGAATGTGAAATGATTACCCCCAATTTCTTCATGAATTTTGCACAATGTACAATCGATCTCATCATCCACGCGCACGCACGGAATTTACCTATTTACACAGAATGACTCTGTTTTAACCTAATTAAGGTTTAGGGTTTACCTTATTTAAAGATAATAGACCTAAAGGTTTATACATTTAAAGTATATGTCGTACTCATATTTAAATATGTTTATATTATATTCATCAGTTATAATTTTAAAAAATTAGCATATTATTTATCAAAAGTAAAATATGTAAATAAAAAAGCATATTATATGTAAAATATGTAATATATATGTAAGTATGTACATAATGCACATATATACATTTAATACATTGCCAAGGGTAAAGTTTTAATTTCTTTACATGTGCATGTATGTAAATTTAAAATTATGTATGTACATGTATATTCTTCATAAGTTTTTTAATATTTATAATTAACTTATAAGATTAATATTTTAATTTAATATAGTTTGTAATTACTTTGTATATTTATAAACACATACATGTGACATGTATATATTTTAATTTTTCGTTACTTACATATATAAGGATATACATAATAAATAAAATAATTATATTTTCATTATACATGTTAGAGAGATTAATACTAAATTGTTTGGCTCTTCACTTTTCATCATGAGTAATAGTGTTCTTAAATACTTATTATTTAATCTTAAGTACATATAATTATAGATTTTATTATTGTAATTCTTCACAAAAATACTTGTAACCAATGAACAATATAAAGAGGATCGTATATAATATAAAGTAACTTTTAAGAAGCATATTATTAATGAGGATACACATGCTAATTAAAACATTTTTAATATTATTATAATTGTTATAAAAGAGTTAGGATTTTTTTAATTACAAATTAAACTAAAAAGAATGAAGGTATCTTATATTCATTTCAAATGTAATCATCAGTTCAAAATTAAAATAAACTTTTTCAAACATTCTTAAGGTAAATAAAATAGAAAATAAATTTTAATTTTTAAGTGAAGGTCTTATAGATATTAAAACTTTTTTTTTTAAAGTTATTTATTGGCAAATTTTGAACTAACATGTTGTTGACAGGTCACGAAGAGGGAAGACAGAGCTTTTGAAAGAAATGTCTAGAGTCGAAAATGGAATACTTTATTTGAGATACAGTAATCCTTACTGGGGCTTCATCAGTGGCATATATAAGTCACTAGGGGGTTATTTCAATGAATCAGTCTTTTGTGAGGGATCTCCCGTTGTTTTTGAACCGGGATGATATGAGGGATCTTGAGGGGATTACAAGCACGTATTTGGAAAGAATGGTCTATTGATGAACGCATCCAAGGATTACTTAAAGAGAACAGGGAAAAGAGCTATTTTTATTATAGATAATGTAGATGATAATCCGTTTGAACAGTTTGGGTACATATTACTTGTTGAAAGAAGCTGCAAAGGAGCTAGGGGATGACTCACCTATGATAATTGTGTTTGTACGATCCTACCTGCCTGGAAAGGATCGTAGAGAGCTGCATTTTCTAAATACGTCAGAAAACAATCATTAAAGTGATTCTATCTCACATAACAGGTTTCCAGACGCTCTTTTTGCAATGGCTTTCGCCAAATTTAGTGCCAGATAGATCTGACCATCCTTCTTTGTAGCTATCTTCATAGCTTGTTCTTCCTTGATTTTGTAAGTTTTGACAAGATGGCGCTCTAAGTCTTCTTAGAAACCTCCTTGTACGGAAGTACATATGTCTCTCTCTCTCATACACACGCGCGTGCTTTGTATTACTGCTTACATATACGTAGTTAGCATACACACAATTGTACAGTGCCATTATATGGCTCGTACTCTTTCAAAACTGTTCTATCTACTTTATACACCAAATACAGGGAGCTCAGAGTTGAATGACAAAGTCATCTATGTACAATAGCCACACACACACTCAAGATCACTATATACATTGTACAAGTCTGTCTCGTCCCTTAAATTAAATATTTCACTAATTTTATATAGTTGGAGGATATAAATTAAAAAGACCTCCAGGATTAATGCATTTCATTTGGTATTTCTTAAATACATGTTTTTTCCTTGGTTTTTAGTATTTGTCAAATAATTAATTTTTAATTAATCATAATTAACACTAAGGACTGTATACCATTGCTGAGGACATTAAAGTTTAATTCTTGTGAATTACAAATTTGTAATAAAGTTAATTAACATATTTATTATACAATATATATATATATATATATATATATATATATACACTTTAAAATATATAAATAGAAGGTGAGAGGTTTCTATCACTCCACAATACATTGTCATTGATAACATGCTCTAGGCATTTGTACGTCCTCCAAACAACACTCCAAATTTCTCGATACTAATATTACAATGCATATTTTTCTTTTCTTTTTCTATGAAAACACATTTTTTCTTATTGTGACTATAAAATCATTCTTGTTTCCATGGAAAGATGACTACATTCAAAAAGAAGGGAAAATTCCATATATATTCATTTTTAGTGTTAAGAAAATTATATTTATATACCAATTAAAATATAATTAAGTTAATTAACCAGTATAAAAATGAAAAATAATGAATTTATTTTAATACATCCAACAAAGTTAATGTAAGTTTTTAGTTAAACATATTCCAAAATTAATGAAATATTCTAAGTGATTCCTCACTTAATAAATTTAATTTGTTTGTGTTGGAAATTAAAATGAAATAGAATAAAATTAATTATTTCTTATTTATAGCAAATTATAATGAAATAAATTAAATAAGAAAATGTTAATAAATAACATAACTTTGTATATAAGTTACTATATTGTAATATATATATTAAATTGGTTATATTAAATAAGTTAATTAATAAATTTTATGTATTTTTTAACCATAGTTTATAAGTTTATCACATTTTCAATTAAAGTAAATATAAAATTTTAAACTTCACAAATTCTAGGTCTATATGTACTTGATGGTGCTTTGACTCGACAAGTGAATCAAATATTATGTAAATGATATCTTAAATAGTGTTGTGAAGTATTTTTAATGTAGTATATTATCTAAAGCATATAAAATATACATCATCGATACATTGCATCGATGTACATTTTATAAAATGGTTAGAATGGATATCTATACATCTAAATATTGTAAATATATACTATTAAAGACTAATATTAATGTAATAGACTCAAACAATTATTTGTAAGGCCATAAAATAAAAATATTTATTTTATTATGTTATGTATTCTAAAATTGAACATAAATCCATTTTAATATTCAATTATAATCTTGAGTTGAATGAACATTTATTTTATATGTTTTTTTAATATTTAATAACACTAAATCCATTTTAGAGTGATTTTTGACAAAAATATAATGTTGAATTAAGAAAATACTTATATAAAACAAATTGAATCATAATAATATATTTGACTTGAATCTAGCTTTAATATATAAAACACATTTTCATTGAAATGAAAAACTTTAATTTTAACATAATTTATTTATTTGGCTTGCATATATAGTATAAAAAGAGACGTTCCGTACGTATTCACTCACACACATTTATATAACGTATGTATGCACATGTTATCTATATATAACTTGAGGACTCTCATAAGCACATGTTATCTATATATAACTTGAGCAACTCTCATAAGCACATTTAATATTGAATAAATATAAATATATTAATTACTTATATAAACATGGGTCATTCAAAATTTCAAAACATCACATACATATTTGTGATATTTTAAACAATACTATTATATCAATTAGATAATCGCTCTTTCTTTGTTATAGCCTTTCAAAAATTCTTTGAAGTCTGGCACTTTGAATGCATAACTTTAGTTTGAAATGTAGTTTTCAAAAAGCTTCATCGTGTGTGGTAAGGGAAGTACACTTGCCCAACTTTTCAAGCTGTAAACCTTGCTAAGCTAAACCCTAAATCTTAAACCCCTAAACCCTCTTTTCTTACAAATCAATATAGAAACCAAGAACATCTTTAGTGCCTTAATCGACAACCTTTAAATAACACGTTTCTTAATTGTTATTCTCATTGTACTCATTCCCTAAAGAGCACATCATGCTAGATGATATTCAATAATTCCCTAACTCTTTATCTTACTAAGTTTAAAAATACTGAATTTCAAAACTTAGTTTTTACAATAAAAGTCTTCCTGAACTCGTAATTACTGCACGCCTTTGTAACATTATATTTATTTTCAAGTTTCAAACTGATTATGTAAATGTTTCTCAACATTATACCGAAGTATAACATTTCCACTAATTGGAGCAATTAGTATTTTGATAAACATCTTTTAAAACTAATCCTTATTTTATAAACAGTTACAATTTCAATATTGATATTCTCGAATGGATAATGATCGTTTTAATGTTCAAATCCTAAGCTTACCAACTATTTGTTATACTAGCGGATATAAACTTATAATTATATCAGTTTATCGAAATGTTATATCTATAATATAAACATGGTCTTAGTTTATGTGAACCGAACTTCAGTTTTGAGATGGAAACATAATGTTATGACAGTATTCCGAGAAACTTTGTTCAGAGACTAAGAGGAATCATGAACTATTGTCTGGTTCATCTAATTAATTAATAAGATATCAACTTCCACATAAATGTTATCATAACACTGAAGTGTTATATTAACTTTATGTTTTTCAGTCATACCTTATAATTCAATAAATCTTCTCAAACATGAATAAAATATCTAATTCAGTACATTGAATTAAGATACATTATTCACTCTAGACACCTAGCAATCATCAACATACCACATTGCTCCTCAAGCAACGTATTGAGAAACTCCTCATTTATCAACTAACTTGAAAACATGTTTTCAAGTTATTACACTAAGGTACTTGAGTCTTTATATTTCATGATTATGGCCACCTCATGTGATCATAACTAAGTCTTAATATTAAGTGCTTCGAACTCAATATTCAAGAGATGCTATACTATACTTTGACAAGTTATTTATAATCAATCTTAAAAGACTGTCATAAATACTTTCAAAGTGAATATCTTAATGAATGAGGTGATAGGAAACCTCATATTTTTGTACCAGATATTGAACCATACGTTAGGGACATTATATTACAATCATCAAGACCATTTTCTTGAACTAATCTAACCACTGGATATCTCACTTTTAAGAATTTTGATCCAGACTCAAGGAACACCATCATACTTTGAGATAGAATCGTAACAAACCCAAGAAATACAATCAAACCTTGAGTCAAGAATAATTCTATTTTTGATATTTCAAAGAATTGAAGATACTTATTTTATAAGTTCTCGGAGTGCCCACATTTGTGACCATGATGCAAAGTCAAGAAACCATCTTTCAAATAATCATATTCGACTCAAAAAAAATAAAAATGATATCGATATTGAAAATCAATATCAACTTTTAATTTTCATTGAACACCGACTCTCTAAGGAGGTACATGCACTTAAACCTCCAAAATGTATACTCGATTAGCGTTTGACTCATTTGACCCACCAAATAGAACTTATTAAACTTAACAAGTTTTCTTATTTAGTCAATAAGCAAAGTGGAGAATCCTAAATCATGCTCTTCTTAAGCAAGGAATCACCCTTGTTCAAGAGCCTATCCCCACATTGCAAACAATGTTACAAATTTTAAGCTTAAAGAATTAACAATGAAAATACACAAGTGTGCGCCGAATGCCTTCATTATGCAAGTCCTTCATTACTCAGTAAACTAAAATTGTAAATGTATATTTCCAACATTGATCATGCCATCCATTCAAAAGCTGCATTGATAGGGATGCAACATTAAATTTGTCTACTACCAAAATCTATTATTTTATTTCATTTTTATGATCCCACATGAGATAACTTCATAATCAAGTTAAGTCAAGCTAGCTAACTTGAATAAGTGCGCGCTTACAACCAACTAAGGTTTCAAGTTGTACTTTGTTCAAATTAGGTAACTTGATAGTAAACTATTTCACCTAATGTCTAGCATCATCAAAATATTGCGAACATCAAACAATATTCTGATTACATTGGATTTTTGAACCAACTACTTAACATATTCATTATATGTTAATATCCGACATTCCGTTGTCAACACCATAATCTACTTCTAGAGTTACACTTTCGGAAACATGCACTATAATGAGAGCTTATTTTACACTTTATATCAAAATGTAGTGTTCCCTCTTATGTTTGAATATGCCCCTTCTCCGAAGTCAAAGAGCACATTTAACATAAGCCTTTCCCCGTTTAAACACTATTGTTGAACCCGATATTAAATCTTGACCTAAGCCAAAACTCAATAGACACTGTCTGTTTCTAAATCATGTGTTATCCCAAATTCAAACACCTTTAAAAAAAATTCATTAATGTGTAGACTTAGGATATCACAAGACCCACCTCACAAGACTTGGTTGTAAGCCAGAACAAACTAACATACCATGTCTTGTAGAAAGTATATGGTAAAGTAACCTAGACGACCATAAGGTAAAGTAACCTGGCATATAACTTGGAAGTTGCCTTCTAAGTGCTACCTTCAACATTGGAGTCCATAACCCACACCCACTTGTGGAGTAGGTGTACTCTGAAGAGTTATAGATTTCAGGACCATCTCTCCACGCAGAATTCAGACGTTAGCCGAAAGTGATAGAGTACTTCAAGAATTTAGAACTAATTAAACCCTAAAACACACCACACTTTAGGCAATCCTACTGACCGTAGAGAATAGCTCCGATACCAATTATCAGAGTTTTAACCCGATGGGTCAACACGTGGCTGCAAAGTGGCCATTCGGCATCATCACCATGTGTGAGTAACGCTAAGTCTTCCAAGATAACCTTAAGAGTCTGACTCAGAGGTCCAATTAAGCAAAAGACTTAGAGTCCTACCCTAAGTCCCTTAGAATGACCATCTTCTGAACCCTAGAGGATAACCTGAGTAGACTTTAGGATCATGTCTCAGTAGACCTAGACAGGCTCATGCCCTAACCCCACAAAGAAGATGTCTCTCACACATACCCCCGTGATAGAGCTAAGGCATCATCACTTACCTCTTGAGGAATCACCCTTATTCGGGAATACAACCCCTTTAGGGCGATAAGGAACCACGACTAACCCCTAAGGGTTTGAATAACCAAGTCATACCCTAAACCTAGGGCTAATACTTAGTAAGGACACGAGTGTGCGCCGTAGGCGAACACGAGTGTTCTGCTAAAATTCCCTAAGGCTAGATTTGGATAACCCTAAGTACATGACTTTGTGAGTGCTTCACGAAAAGGCTCATGCTAACAAGCTTAAGTTGTTCAACCCCTGGATTCCAAGGAGAACACTCCCCTAGCCAAGTGTGCCTAAGCATACCTAGTTACAAGACCTAACCTCCCTTGAGCAAATGCCCAAGGCTTAACATCCTAGTGCGAGCACAAACATGTCTGTTTGTTAGAGTATCTAACCCCTTGGCAACAAGCCCATGACACAACCCCAAAGAGCATGCCTCAGGCGTTATATCCTATGATGTCTAGCCCAGTGTCACATCTCCATGTGACACTGCCTTCCACAATGTGGGCTATCATGCCATAGCCCTAAGATTCAAGAGTTGCACCAAGTGCCACAAATGTAATTCCTAAATGCCAACTCTAGAACCCCTTAATTATCCCTTAGGACTCAGTAAAGAAACCTTGTCAATCAAGAACCCACAACCACAGTGACACGAACATGCCCTACTTGGCTGTGAGTGTTGCTCTTAACTTGACGTGGAGGAGGAAGTTATAAACAAGCCTCAACCTCTGCCTCTTGGAACGTGCATTCCCACAAGACTTCCCATGCATGGATTCGTTAACGTTAAGGGTAAGCTACCCCGAAGGTGGGACGTACCCTTGTCATTTGGAAGTTGGGGCGGCACAATAGAGGGTTGTGCCTCAATGACACAAGCTAAAGCTTGCACAGTAAAAGAGCAACAAACTCAATCATGAACCTAAAAGCTCTCTTACATATACTCTACCTTATTTATGGATAGAGCCCCTCCCCGTTTTCCTGTTTACATAAGTGGGCTAGCACAGAATCTCATTCCCAGAGGGAATATATTTATCCATCGACCCCTAAATCCTAACTTGTCAAACCTAGGGATATTTCTGAACATATTTGACATGCCAAACTCACTGGAACTAGCCATTAACCCAACCAAGATACGGAAAACCAAGATAAGAGTTTTTAGGTAAGTTCTAACTTCGCTTAGAGTTTCTTCTTATAAATACTTAATGACACTTGGCCAGACCATCACTAGATACCCAAATGCACTAAGCCGGCATGTTTCCTACTACATCTAAAACTTATCAATATAGTACAATAGGTAACAACAATCAACGTCTAAAGTAAAGGGGAGTCATAATAAAAACTATTACAGTGAGTGTGGTTAACCATAAGGAAACTAAAAGTGATCATGTCAAACACGCATATGGTGATAAGCATTGATAAATATATTTATAAAAGGTACAATAGTAAGAAAAATTAATTTTTACTGAAATGATTTATTTATTTTTGTTATTCTAATTATAAATGGAGATTGGCTTCAACACACCAAGGAGCATCTGCACAAAAATTATATTTATATAGGGTTTTTAGCAAGCTCTCCAGCATGGGCGCCCAGGCTACATTGACAACCAAGGAGTGCCCAATTTTATAATTATGTTTACTTTTAGGATAACCAACCTTCTTAACATAGATCTTAACATTAAATTAGCTTTGCATGGGAGGTATAGTCATTGGGAGCTGCACACAATCAAGGCGTTCTATTTGTCACCAGACCCAACCAATGCACTTCATCTAACAACTCTAGCAACCAAGAAGGTGAACTTCAGTATGGGAACTCCTCCAATCGCACGGCAATTGAGAGGCCAAGTCCAGACCTCAGCCATGGCCATACGCGCGTTTGGAGGTCCGCGTTAATGGCGGCCTGACCACCCCGGCCGTGGCTATATGCGCGTTTGGAGGTGGGCATTGGTAATGGTGCTCCGATGACTTTACATGTCGTGAACAATGTTGTCCGCCCGAGCAAGGTAATTTAGCTCTAAATATTCTAATGTCTTATATATTAATAAATGACAAATTAAGCAAGAAGAAACTCGTTGACAAACTTCTCAAAGTTAAGACACGAGGAACCACCGGGTTTGACTGCTTCAGTGATTACCTTCTGAAGCTCTGTAGTTTTCTTCCTTACTTGTAAGCCTTCCTCACCTCTCATAAGTGCCATAATCTTGTGCTCAACCTCGTCCTTTGGTACGACCCGTTGGTACGCTTTTAAAAACGGAATGCAGGCACCATTATCCAACATAAGCTTTGTGTTCGTGTTCTGGTCAAACATGCATGGCCAGCATAACATTGGGACCCCTCTGGACAAGCTCTCGAACATGGAATTCCATCCTGAATGTGTTAGAAATCCACCGATCGATTTATGTTCAAGTACTTGTAACTGTGGTGCCCAACTGATTACCATCCCTTTCCCCTTAGTACTCTCTACAAACCCACGGTAAACATCATTGTTCATACCCAGAACGGAGTTTTCTCTGACCACCCAGAGAAATGGTACTTGACTTGCCACCAGGCCCTGTGCAATCTCACTAAACTGTTCCATTGTAAGAAACGCAATGCTACCGAAAGATATGTAGAGTACGGACTCAAAAGCTTGCTTATCTAACCACTCCAGGCACTCCATATCTTCATTCCTTAAGCTAACCTCCGGCCTTTGAGCTCTCTCAGCTTTGAGAGGGAACAATGGTCCTATACACACCACTTGCTGCCGCCCCAATAGTGTTTCCAGTGCTCCCATAACCTTTGGTTCGAGTTCGTACAGAGAGTGCATCAGAACCCACCTGTCCAGCTCCAGTCTCCTAACACGAAGTAGGGAATTCTCCATTCCTAATTGATTAAATACAGACTCGTCAAGAGTCAGTGGAAGATCTTCGGACGTAAGTTCGACACCGGGAAGATATGAAATCCTCTTCTTCTCTCCTCCTGTATATACACAGTTTTTAGCGCGCACACACAACACACACTTTGTACCTCTTACAGGGTAGTCACCGTGTGCGATGATTTGTGGGAGGCTATACTCGGCCAAGGCCCACATAGCAATTCCATTAAAGAGACAAGCCGAGGCGAGCCCAAGTTTGTGTGCTACATAGGGAGCAGTGTAGTGCCAAAAATCGGAAATAACACAACGGACTTTGGGTCCACGTTGGTTGATGTCGTGGATAAGCTTCTCTAGTGGCTCCTCCAGGTTCACTAGTGCGTCCAGAAATATAGCTTGATTGTTAACCAACTTCTCGTCCAATCCATTTGGTACACTTGAGAAGTTTATAGACTCAAAACGAACCTCTTCACCTGGCAAATCTTTCTTACAAGTGTGTGCGTGTGTGCGTGTGCGTGTGTGTGTGTGAGAGAGAGAGAGAGATTTCAAACCTGGTACATGTTTCCATGTTTGTTTGAGAGTTGCATGGATGCTGTCAATGTTGATAACTGTTACAATGATCCCCTGGAGGCTAATTTTCGGGCCAGATAGAGCATTGAAGGAATGTGGCCTTGTCCAGGGAGCGGCACTAACACTACATGAAGCTTCTCCATAGAGAATATATGAATAATGAAGATAATATTATTCAAAGAATACATAAATATATACAGAGTGAGAGGCGGTTTACAAGAGATAGATATATGGTGATTTTTTAAAAGAAAAATATATACTTAAATAATTACGATATTGCGTACACAAGCGTCCCACGACTTCTGAAAACGAAACAGACATATTTGTTTGGTTAAAGTGCAGACAAACGAGCGGGAGCCTTAATATATTATTTAAATATATGGTTGTATATGAAATTAATTTACAAAAGACAAATGTACACGACATATTATTCTATGTTACATTCTGGGGAGAACAACGGGATTTGTGAAATTATGACATTAAAATGAAATTCAAACGTCTAAATTAAATAATAATTGAAGTTATTATTTTCTCAACAGCAAATTAAACTTTCAAATAATATCAAAGAAACTAGAAGGTTTCTTTTTAAATAAGAGAAGTCATAATAATTTTAAACAATGCACTTTATGTTGGATAAAAGAAATACATAATAATAATATTATTATGTCAATGTTATTTTAGTTATATAAATAATATTTGTATATATCATTGTTTTACACACTTAAAAGTGGCTGTGCTTAATAAATTAAACTTTAAGTACTAAAGGTATCATTATATCATATATTGCAAATTTCAAAACTCCACATAATATAGATACATACATAAATACATCTATAAGTTATATAAATATATATATTACATATTATACGATTATAACAAAGTTGATGGGTAAAAAATCATAAAAATTGCCATAAAATCATCAAAAATTAGTAAAATTTTATAAATGTTTAATTTTTGAACCATGTACAATTTAACAATCAGACATTTACAAGATGCTTAAAGTTAAAACTTAGGTGCACACAAGGGACAAGTAGGAAGGCACTTGTTGGAAACAGAGAAATATGTAGTCAACATTAAACATAAATAATATGTTTGGTGTTTTCTAGCTTTTTATGTATATAAGTTTTATTTAAAATATTAACAAACATGGTTTACTTATTTGGGCATAGGGCAATTGCACTAATTTGGTTTGAGGCACATATTTGAAAGAAATTTTGGTGTATAATATACAGTAAAAAAACTCGATTAATCTCGTTGACCCCCATTGTTAGCCTTGGCAAAATAAAGGATATATCCTGCTAAAGCCTTTGGTGAAAAAGAATAATCTTAAATTTATTAGGTTTGGTGAAAAAGAATACTCTTAAATTTATTAGGTGGACTCAATCTTAATTGTTTAAGCTTTTTATAAGTTCAATATAAATGACACTTTAATAAACATAATTGTTTATTTAAGAATGGAACAAGTAATCATTATTTTAGTTTTAAAACAAAAATAGAGTAATATGTTTAGTGGTTTTTTTAATTTTTATTTGAAATATTAACGAACATGGTTTATTTATTTTGGCATAGAACATAGGGTTTTGTGGTACATGCCTGAAAGTAAAAGTTAGTGTATAATATGCAACAGCAAACCCAATTGGACATATGGTTGATAGCATGGTTCATAAGAGGGCTATGCATTTCATTTTGCAAAAAGGGTTTTTAAAGTTGACAATCCCAACTAAGCAAGGCAAGAATAAAAGCCATGGGGAGGCACTGGCAAAACGGGCCATGGGTGCCATTGTGGGATTCAATCATTCATAATGCAATTTCTACATGGAGACAACTCTGCAACAAAAGTTAGAGAATAGACACCCTTGGAAAGATAGTCAAGTCCAGAACATCCAATATGACAATGAATTCCCCATTGGGATCAGTGGGTGAATTTTAAAGGAACATATGAAAGCAAGGTTCATGGAGATAGAATTCATGTGCATGCAAGGGATGGGTCAAAAGGCACCTTGTCTAGGTGTGGCATCCACGACAATATGTGTTTGACCCATGTGAGGAGGCGTACATTATGGACAACTATGTGTTCGACACAGAAGAGGAGGCAAACACAGCAAACAACTATGTGTCCCACACGATATAGGAGTATCATGTTTTGTATTTTTTAGCTTTTGGTTTATTTAAGTTTCATTTGAAGTATTAACGAACATCGTTTGTTTGTTTGGGCATAGGTCAAGTGATTACTTTTCTAGTTTTAAAACAGAAGTGGAATAATATGTCTAGTTTTTCTAGCTGATGTTATTTCATTATTAACGAACATGGTTGTTTATTTGGGCACATGACAAGTAATCATTCATCTGATTTTAAAGCACATGCTTGAAAGTAAATCCTATGTACAATATGTAGTGTTAAACACGATTAACATATGTTACAAAGGTGACATGCTCTGTATTGGTAGACGAGAGATTTAGTGTATGCATTTAATAAATTAAAGTTACACAAAGCCTTGCTGGCATATCCAGGTTAAATGATCAAATAGTGAAAAGGTTTTTAAACAACTGTATTTTCTCGTATATATATGCTTTTAAATTCTTAAAGAGGATTTTTGTATCTTTGATGGACAATGATGCCCTTTCCTAAAGAGGATTTTCATACTTCCTCTTCCACCTTCCTCCCTTTCTCTCAAGAGTTCTCAGGAGATCCTTCTCCTTGCTTCTCGGTATGCTATGTACATGCACTCCTTCCCTTCCTCTCATAGTCTCCTATAGACTAGCTATTTGATATTGTCTCCAATTCTCTAGATCTGCCTCAAATTTCTGTATTGTTTCAGCAATATCCTCTACTATCTTTACAAGGATATTCTGATGCCTATTCTCATTAGATTCAGGTTATTGTTGGACAACCACTCTATTGATCTGCCTTTGATTTCTTTGCTTGGCTAATGCCGAATCAGGACGAAGGTTCCATTCATTCTTTATTGTATACACATCTGGCTCTACTCCTTCTGAGCCATTTTCCTTACTGAATTTTTATCTGAGAGCTCCATGAGAGAAAGATGGAAGAGGAAGTACATTAGAAGAAAGGATTAAATATGGCACTTTTCCCATGAATGTTTGGGGTATAGTGATCTATCCTACATTCTCAGTAGGAAAGAAAGAGAATCCAAAAAGAAATTTATAATAGTTTAAAGAGGTAGTTAAACTATATAAGGTAATTAATGCAAAAAAGCTGTTTATATTTCCCTATACATTGAAACGGAATGCCTCTGATTGGTATTATGACCTTGAGAAAGAAGTTAAAGAGGAATATCATAAGGTTACTGTTAAAGGAAAATATTAGGAGCATAGGACATCCTACTGTGGAGAGAACAAGGGTAGAAGGTCCGTAGTAAGCATGGAAGGAAAGGCTGAAAATCCTTACCGAGAGGAAAAGGTGCGTAAGGAAAAGGAAAGAAAGGCTATGAAGTACCGAGAGGAAAAGGTGAGTAAGGAAAAGGAAGGAAAGGCTGTGAAGAGGAAAATCCTTACCGAGAGGAAAAGGTAAGGAAAAGGAAAAGGAAAAGGATAAAGGATGAGGGGTAGTTAAGGAGTAGTTAGGGCAAGGAGAAGGGTCTCCAGAAGGGTCTCAACAGGAAGTTCTAACAGGAGAAGGGTCTCCATTTGAAGTTTTAGCAGGAGATAAAGGTTCTCTACACTTTGTCTTTTGTATTCATGTTAGTAATGAAAGGTGCATATTAGAGAATCTTGTGTGTGTGTATGTTACTCTCAATGAATGGATCTAACAAGGCAATAGCCAAAATCCGTTCTTGCCCTTGACTTTGGAGACCAGTCATAGTGGCACTGGGAGAAGTCTGATATATATACAGATATATTGAGAGTTGAGAAAGGAAAGGGTGTAGCCTTTCCTGTACGTTGTATGAAAGGTTTCCTGTCTGCGTGAAGGAAACAGGTTAAATAGGAAAAGGTGAGGCAGAGAGCCCTTTTCCTGTTTAACAATTGGCGACCACGGAGGGATTTCGCCATTGCAGTGTTAGCATTCATTGAGAAAAGAGGCTAAAAAGATAAAATTCTCATTCTGAAAAAGGCTCGGAAGGTGTAGAGCCGGATGTGTAAAGGAGAAGGAATGAATGGAACCGTGGAGGAACCATCGTCCTGATCCAGCCTTAGCTGATCAAGGAACCAAAGGCAGGCCAATAGAGTGGCTGCCCAACAGCAACCTGAAACTGACGAAAATAGACGTCAAAATATCCTTGGCAAGATAGTAGAGGATATTGCAGAAACAATACAGAAATCTGAGGCTGATCCAGAGAATTGGAGGCAGTATCAAACAGCTGGTTTAGAGGAAACAGTGAGAGGAGGAGTGCCTGTTCATATACCGAGATTGCAAGGAGAAGGATCTCCTGAGAACTCCCGAAGAGGAAGGGAGGAAGGTGTAAGAGGAAATACACCAGAGCAAAGGGTTATTACAAATATGGCACTTTTCCCGGGAATGTTTGGGGGTACGGTGATGTATCCCACATTCTCTGCAGGAAAGAAGGAAAATCCGAAAAGGCACTTACAACAGTTTGAAGAGGTAGTAAAACTGTATAAGGTGACGGATGCAGAAAGGCTGCTTATATTTCCACATACATTGAAAGGAAATGCCTCTGACTGGTATTATGATTTAGAAAAGGAAGTCAGAGAATTATCAGAAGGTTACTGATGCATTTAAGGAATATTTCAGAAAGGAGGAATTGCCGGAGGAACATTTAGAGAAGTTAAGGACTATCCTTCAAGGCAAAACAGAAAAGATAGATGAATATACACACCGTTTTAAGAAACATGAGAAAAAGTGTAAGGCATATGTGAAGATGGATGCCTTATTGCAATGGTATAAGCAAGGGTTGCTAAAACCATATAGAGATCTAGCACTTACTATCAATGAAAAGGATAGAGAGGATCTCATTAATCAATTAAAAATATATGAGAAGAAGAGAAGGCAGATAGAAAAGATTGCAGAAGGAAAGCTGAAAGTATATGGAAGAAAGGAAGAATCCTCTGATGAAGAGGAAGAGGAAGCTGATGTAGTAAAAGTTCGAAAATATCCTATAGATGAGAAAGCATTGGCTCAAATGATGAAAACTTTAAAAGGAATGACAGTTAAAGAGGAGTTAAAGGAAAAAGTATGGTGTACTAAATGTAACAATCCTGGCCATACGGTGGAGGAATGTAGGCTGCAATTGCCTACATGCCAATATGCGGAAAGGAAGGACATGTAGCTAAACTGCAACATTTCCTAAATCAGAATGTGGCTAGTATAGAGAGAGAAAGGAGAATGGATGAACGTCCACCTCCTAGAAGGTTCCCACCTAATAGGAATCGTGGGAATGATAGGAATGATAATGTGTTCCTTATGAGAACAGGAACAATATATATGGCAGAAGGAATGAAGTTCCTTATCAGAATAAACGGATATTATGACCGAAGGAATGATAATCCTTACGAAATTAGAGAGGAAAGGTATTATGCAGGAAGAAATGGTCCATATAAGGGTGGCAGAATGATAGACCTTATCCTGAAAGAAATGATAGGCAATATAGAGGAGAGGAAAGACCATATCAAGGTCAAAGAGGCAGAAATGATTCCTATAACAAGGAAATGATAAACAAGGACCACAGGGTAGGAATTTTCCTTCCCAGGTTTGTTATACATGTGGTGAAACAGGACATATCTCTAGGGAATGTCCTAGGCGGAAGGTACAACCTCCTACTTCCACCAGAAAACTAATGTGCAGCCTACAACACGGCTTATTCAAATAGAGGAGGAAAAGGATGAGTATCCACCCGTGGCAAGGGCAGTTATAGCTCTTCAAGAGAAGAAGAAGGAATCCTCTTTTATGGGAAGGAGAGGTATACTATTCCTAACAAGAAGGAGAGTACTCCTAACAAGAAGAGAGCTTGTTACAGGAAAATGTAAGCAAGCAGGAGCAGGATTCTGACCAGAAAGGTCAGACTGATAACGAATCAGAAGGTACAGAAAGGTGATATAGATAAAGGTGAACAAAGTTTTTCATTATTACCATTACATGATAAAACAATGGACTCCATGTATCACCAAGCTATAAATCAGGAGATAAAGATTACGCTTGGACAGTTGATAAAGGTAGCTCCTTATATAAGAAACCAGATATTAAATGCATTAAGTTTAGTTCAGCAAACATCACCTTCACGTGAAGGATATACAGTTTGTAAAATGGATAAGGAAGTACTGTATGAAGGTGATTATGATGGACATGTTCCTTGCATCACAGTATATGTGGGAAGGAATAAGTTAAAGAGTTAATAGATGGAGGTTCAGGTGTGAATTTTATTGAAGAAGGTGAATGTAAAAGGATGGGTTTAGGACCAATCCAACCTGCTCCATTTAACCTTAAAATGGCTGATCAACGAAGTGTAAGGTCATTAAGCATAATGAGAGGAGTCACTATCACAGTAAAAGGATTCAAATATAGGATATCCTTGCTTGTCCTACAAAAAGAAGAAAAGGATACTGTTTATACTATGTTCTTAGCCAACTATGGATTAAGTCTGATAAGGTTATTCAGAATGGAAGAACAGGAAAGATGATGGTAGAAGAAGGAGAAGGAAAACAATGATCTATAATCATACTAAAAGGTATGTTAAAAAGGAAATCCGACCTCTAGAAGGATATGATTGGTTTAATGGGCTAGATAATCAGGAAGAAGTAAAATCCTGAAAACATATCCTGATTTAAAGGTCTTAACAATATTGACCTTCACGTAGTGCTGAAAGGAAAGAAAACTGTTCAGCAGAAGGAAAAGACAGACCTGAATTACAGAAAAGTTTTATAAGGCAATCCTGTATAAGATTGATTTGCAGGAACAACCTTCAGAGTATACATATGTGTATACCACAGATCCTTTAAAGCAAGTGAATATAAACACAGAAAAAGCCAAAGGAACAGGAAGGAAAAACTATTCAGGAACAGGAAGAAAAGCAAATCCTGATCCTAAGGAACAAGATGCAGGAAAGCAAGTGCTGCAACTTAAGGTATCAACTTCCAACCAAGAACTTAGGAAAGTGAAGAACAACTTTTGGAAGTATAAAGGAGAGAATCACAGTACCATGAAGATCAACATCCAAAGAAAGGATAGGATAGTTGCCTGTGAGGACACAGCAATAAATAAGGAGGGGGCAGTGTTAAAGGTAAAATATTAGGAGCATAGACATCCTACTATGGAGAGAATAAGGGTAGAAGGTCCGAGTAAGCATGGGAAGGAAAGGCTGAAAATCCTTACCGAGAGGAAAAGGTGCGTAAGGAAAAGGAAAGAAAGGCTATGAAGTACCGAGAGGAAAAGGTGAGTAAGGAAAAGGAAGGAAAGGCTGTGAAGGAGGAAAATCCTTACCGAGAGGAAAAGGTAAGGAAAAGGAAAAGGAAAAGGAAAAAGGATGACATGGCGAGAGGAAGGGTAGTTAAGGAGTAGTTAGGGCAAGGGAGAAGGAGTCTCTAGAAAGGTCTCAACAGGAAGTTCTAACAGGAGAAAGGGTCTCCATTTGAAGTTCTAGCAGGAGATAGAGGTTCTCTACACTTTGTCTCTGTATTCATGTTAGTAATGAAAGGTGCATATTAGAGAATCTTGTGTGTGTGTATGTCTACTCTCAATGAATGGATCTAACAAGGCAATAGCCAAAATTCGTTCTTGCCCTTGACTTTGGAGACCAGTCATAGTGGCACTGGAGAAGTCTGATATATATACAGATATATTGAGAGTTGAGAAAGGAAAGGGTGTAGCCTTTCCTGTACGTTGTATGGAAGGTTTCCTGTCTGTGTGAAGGAAATAGGTTAAATAAGAAAAGGTGAGGCAGAGAGCCCTTTTCCTGTTTAACAGTTACTAATGCTTTTAAGGAATACTTTAGGAATGAGGAATTGCCTGAGGAACATTTAGAAAAGCTTAAGACTATCCTTTAAGGTAAAACAAAAAGGATAGATGAATATACACATCATTTTAAACATGAAAAAAAGTGTAAGGAATATGTAAAGATGGATGCCTTACTCTAATGGTATTGCTAAAACAATATCGAGATTGGGCATTGACGATCAATGAGAAGGATAGAGAGGATCTTATTGCTCAATTAAAAAAATATGAAAAGAAAAAAAAATAAATAAAAAAGATTATAAAAGATAAGTTAAAAATATATGGAAGAAAAGAAGAATCCTCTGATGAGGAGTGGATATAGTAAAGGTTTATAAACACTCAATATACGAGAAAACATTGACTCAAATTATGAAAACTTTGAAAGGAATGACAGTTACGGAGGAAATAAAGGTAAAGGTATGGTATACTAAATGTAACAATCATGATCATACAGTGGAGGAATGTAGATTGCAATTACCTAGATGCCAGATATGCAGAAAGGAAGGACATGTGGCTCAGAATTGTAGACTTTTCCTAAATTAGAATATGGCTCGCATAGAGAGAAAAAGGAGATGATGATCGTCCACCTTTGAGAAGGTTACCTTTTAATAAGAATCATTGGAAAGATAAAATGACAATGTTGTTCTTGATGAGGATAGGAATGATGAATCATATAGTAGGAGAAATGAAGTTCATTATCAAAATAGAAATGATAGGTATTACGGGAGAAGGAATGATGCTCCTTATGAAAACAGAGAGGAGAGGTATTATAAAGGAACAAATGGTCCATATAATGGACAGAATGATAGATCGTATCGTGAAAGGAATGACAGACGATATAAAGCAGAAGGAAGACCTTATCGAGGTCGAATGGGAAGGAATGATCAATATAATCAAGGAAATGATAAACAAGGACCACAGGGTAGGAGTTTTTCTTTCTAAGTTTGTTATATATGTGGTGAAATGGGCCATATGTTAGAGATTTCCCTACATGAAATATATAACCTTCTACATCCAGGAAGATGAATAGTGAACAGCCTACAACATGGCTAGTTGGAATATAGAAGGGGATAGAAGAGTATATGCCAGATGTAAGAGTAATTATAGTTTTTCAAAGGAAGGAATTTTCTCAATGGAGAAGGAGAGATAAGTAATATTCTTAAAGAGAAATTAAGCCTGTTTCAGGGAAATAGAAATGAGAATAAGCAAAATTCTAACTAAGAAGGTCAGTTTAGTAATGAATTACATTATTCCCTGTTAGATATTACAAACATAGATAAATAATGTTTTCAATCTTCATCATTACAGGGTGAGGTAAGGAAACAAATGTATTATCAAGTTATAAATCAAGAGGTTAAAGTTACACTTGGACAATTGATATAAGTTGCTCCCTATATAAGAAATCAGATATTAAATGCATTACATTATGGTACATGAGACAATACCTTTTGATGAAGGAAATAACGTTTGTAAAGTTGATAAGGAGGTAAACTATGAAGGTGATTATGATGAACAGGTTCTTTGTATCACAGTTTATGTGGGAGAAATAAATTAAAAAGGGTGTTGATTGATGGAGGATCAGGAGTGAATTTTATTAAGCAGAACGAATGTAAAAGAATAGGTTTAGGACTTATATAACCTGCTTCATTTAATCTTAAAATGACTAATCAACGAAGTGTAAAGTCAATAGGTATAGTGAGGGTAGTTAATATATGTCTAAAAGGATTTAAGTACAAAATATCTTTAATAGTCCTCCGAATGGAAGGACATGAATCAACATATACTATGTTGTTAGGCCAACCTTGACTTTAAAATTGCCTAGGTTGTGTAGGATTGGGGTTCAGGGAAAATGACAATAGGACAAGGTGATATGAAAGTGGATATCTATACTCATGCTAAACAATACATAGTAAAGGAGAATATACCAATTGCATTGCAAGGTTATGATTGGATGCAAGGCTTAGATGATCAGGAAGAGGAGGAAATTCTAAGAGCATATCTTGATTTTGAAAGCCCTTGTTAAAATTGACCTATATGCAATTGTGCGGAAGAGAAAGAGTATCTCCTGAAAAGAACAAGAAGAGGATAAGCTAGGGTTACAAGAAAAAATTTATAAGTTTATTCTTTATGAAATTAATTTGCAGGAACAACTTGTAGATTATACTCATATTTATACTATTGATCCTTTAGAGCAAGTTAATATAGGAACATAGAAGGAACCTAAGGTACCATCATTAGCTCAAGGGTTAGATGTCTATTTTTGAGAGAGAGGATTAAAAATGCTGGAAAGGTATAAGGATGTGTTTGCATGGTCATATCAGGAGTTTAAAAAGGAATACCTCAAGAGTTATGTATACATACTATTCAATTGCTGCCAAGATCCCAACCGGCAAAACAAAGTGCATATAGGATGAATCCGAATTATGCTAAGTTAATAAAAGAGGAATTGATAAACTTATGAAAGTAGGATTTATATATCCTTTACAAGGAGCACAGTGGTTATCACCAGTTGTCATTGTTCATAAAAAGAATGGAAGCTAAGAGTTTGTGTCAACTATAAAAAGTTGAATGATGTTACAACTAAGAACACATTTCCTATTCCTTTTACAAAGAAAATGCTTGATCATGTAGTAGGACACAAAATGTATTTTTTTATGGATGGTTTTTCAATATGGTAGCTCCAGAGATCAATATAAAACAAACTTTTATGAGTCCGTGGGTGCATATGTATATAGAGTTATGCCATTTGGCTTATGCAATGCACCTTTTATGTTTCAAAGGATTATAACATATACCTTTCAGAAATATCTTCTAGATTTTACAAAAGTTTTTATGGATGACTTTAGTGTTTATGAAAAAATGTTTCCAAAAATGTTGGCATAATTCAATTGCTTTAAATTCAAAAAAATGTAATTCTTTGTTAAATCCGGCATCCTTTTAGGACATGTTGTTTGTAAAAAAGGTATATTGGTGGACTAGGATAAGGTTAAAATTATCCTAGGTTGCAACCACTAAAGTTCTTAGGCAAAATAGGATATCATAGACAGTTTATAAAACATTATGCCAAAATAGCAAGGCCTTTAACTGATTTACTTAAAGTGGATGTACCATATGATTGGACACTGGAATGTCAAGAGGCATTTGATCAGCTTCATAAAGCTCTTATCAAAGTACCAATATTGGTTAGTCGTGAGAATTCCATGTACAAGTAGATACTGCTAATACTGCAATAGGATCCATCTTTACACAAATGCAAGAAGATAGAAAGGATTGCCTATTTATTATGCTAATCGCAGGTTGACACCTGCATAAGTAAATTATACTGCTACAAAGGTACTATATTAAGGATGGTTTATGCCATCCATAAATTTAGACACTACCTTTTGGTTAATAAAGTTAAAATTTTGTAGATCACAAGACTTTACTTTATTTATTGAATAAACCTGTACTTATAGGAAGATTAGTCAAGTGGTTTTTACTTCTGCATGAATATAATTTTAAGATCATTTATAAGCCAGGAAGGCAGCATGAACAAGCTATCATTTAAGTCAAATCATAATAGGTAAACTTTCTATTCAAAATATGGATGATTTTCTTGATGCAATCTATTTCGGGTAGATGTTCCATTAAGGTGGTTAGATAATTCTTTGTTTATGAAGCAGCTACTCATGCAATTGTTAAATGCTATGTAGGTGTAACTGAACAATTAGACTCATTTGATGCCGGTGTTCACGGCACATGGTGCTCTTCCTCATGCTCATGCTCATGCTCATGCTCATGCTGCGAATCCTCAAGTTTAATTGTGTGGAAATTTTGAGAATGATGTGTACCATTGGTTTGATTAATTCACGGTGGTTATCACATATCATTCTTGGGACGATGCCCAGTGTTTGCATAAATTTTTATTTGTTTTCAAGGGACGATGTTGTAGTGATACAATGGTTTGGACGTAGCAACTTGTGGGGATTGGAGTATTGTCTTTAAATATATATTTGACTATGACAATGCTTTTCAACAGTTGTATCATATTCTTTAAGATTTATTTGAGTTGGTAATATAATTTAGTGTTTGCTTTCGAAGCCTTTTACTTTGGCAGAGCCTAAAATGTCGGAACAGATCAAGTCAGACATGTTGTGGCTAACACTTCATCAAGACCTTGTGGGGCTTGTGCATGCATTGGCTCTAATGACCCTTGATGATGCTCTGTGGCTAGTACAACAATATGAGACATTGTCTCTCCCATTTGCAACTTCGCATGTTATAGTTCCACTTCATGTTAGAGATGGTTATGCTCTAATGGAGGTTAATGTTATTGTTACCAGTGTACTAGGACAAGGTTGAGGATGTGGATGTCCAATCCATTGTTGGGTGTGTGATGAGGTTGGACACATATATTAGTGCTATCGATGTTTCCTCGATTGACATCCTCCATTTTCAAGGTGTAGGCCTTAGTGTCAACAACATCTGGTTGGTGTTGTTGTAGTGGAAGGTTTTTATATAGCGAATCTTTTAGGAAACAAAGAATTACATAAATAAAAAAGAGTCCTTATATGAATAAGTTAGTGACCCCTTTATCTTTCTTTTATGAATATCACTAAGGGACTCACTCGACATCAATATCACGTCTTTACTTTTTAAGTTCAATTTGATAACACGACATGTTATATTTTCTTCTCTTAATTATAATATATTTTTTAAACCATATATTTTAAATTTAGCTATTATATTACATATATTAGATTGTAGGAACATATTATAAAATATACATTTTTAACAATATTAATTGCATTGCTAACTTTAAATTTAATTTTAAAATCAATAATAAGATTAAGAGATATTAAAACTTATAATTTATATCTAAAATTAAAAAGTAAAAATACAATAATTTATTACTATTAATTTTGTCTTCTTATCATAATCTAAGTGATGATATATATCTGGTGGCAGGTTCAGCTATATGAATAATTTGTGAACGGTAATATATTTAAAGCAATATAAAAATATATGTGGAAGCCATTGTCAATCTCTCCACCACACACCCACACACGCACGCGCGCGCACACACACACACACTATATATATAGAGAGAGAGAGAGATTTGTCTAGATAACACAATGGATGTTATATATCCAAGTTTCATATATCTTGAGGGGGAGTCTTACACTCAATTGTCAGTCTTTTCTTGGATTGTTGGGCACGCTCTATCTTGGCTTTGAGACGTGCTTTCCTGGCGTCCCGTTTAGACTGGATGTCTTTGTTCTTGGCTTTCTCCGCCTCTTTCAGCTGTGCCACCACTTTGGCGGCCTCCTCTTTACTTGAAATCGTAGGCATTGGAGGCCTTGGCAGCAATCCCACCTTCCACAGCAAGTGTGACACCACCTCTGTAGGCTGTGCACCCACAGACAGCCAATACCTGTATACAAAACGATCACCGTGCATCTCTTGTGCGTGTAAGATTCAGGTATATGTATGTCTGTGTAAGAGTGTGTATATACATGAACGTGGATGTCTTAAGTGTATATAATAAAAGCATGCACTTCATAATAATGTATATTTCTGTATATCTATATCTACGTTCCTCTACTTTAGTCATTCTGATTCTCCACATTGATATCTATATACACGAGAGAACGTGGATGTCTTAAGTGTGTATGAATTCTAAAACATGATCAACATGCACACTTCGTAATAATGTATATTTCTGTATATCTATATGAACTCAAGTGAGCATGCATACGTTATGTACGTATACATATATACGATAGATATACAGTTACTCCGTGTTTAAGCCTTATACATATGTATTTATATATTCTAGCACGTACTTGCATCTATCCATTTTGATTCCGATGCGTTTCAACCCATCTTTCCCTGTTTTCAAGAAAAAAACATTTACTCAATGGACACACCACACACACACACATAACACACACGCACGCACGCCTTTTTGCACCTGGAACAGGATTGTAGTAACCCAGTATCTCAAGATGCTTGCCATTCCGTGGTGCACGGGCGTCCGCAGCATATACACGATAGAATGGCAGATTTCGACACACCAAATCTCGCAAGCCTCAATCTGACCACCATTTTCTCTGCATATCACAAAATGCAGCAAGAAGAGAGAGAGGGAGAGAGATTACCTCGCCGAAGAAGAGCTAGGGTTCCTCTGTGGATTAGGGCATCAGTTCCATTCACATACACATACTGCCACACACATATCAATGTGATATGAATGCAGCAAGACAGCGCCTAGAATTCAAGAAAGCTTAACTCGCCAGCAACTTTCTGACTAAAGCAGAGCAATTAGGTCTCCACGCAATGAAGACCCTAAAAAATCATGAAACAGGGGAATTAGGGGTCTTCGAGGTTTTGCGAATGGGAAGCCTGTAGCGCCATGAATTTCCTGCTGCGGAACTCATTCACGCAGCAGCATCATCAGCAACAGGCGGATCAAGCTCCACCAGATGCAGATCAGGCATCGCCGAGTATGTCCGAGGCGCAGATCTCGTCCTCGGATGCGAGCCCGACGTGTCTCGGGGAATCGAGTCCCTGTTCAAGGCCACACGGATGTCTCCAGCAATGAAGGATCCGTCATCATTCCTGCAAGTAAGTCCTCGCAGTTCTGTATATCTAAGTTCTTGGGTATACACACACACATAGATAGATACATATATAGCCAGAGAAAACATAAGAAAGATTATGAATATAGAAGATTACAATGTTGTAGTAAAGCACACATACGTGAGATTTATATGTAAGAAACTTTGAAATGTCGATAATTACACATCTACTGTTTGATTGTTCAGGGGATTTCCCTACGGATTTCGCTTCCGTTGGATTCTTCACAGCTCGCTCATCTAGATCGTGAATTTGTCTTTCCCGGTAAGTATGATATACAAATATTATGGTATGGTATGGCCCAAATATTTTATATCAATAGTATATGTACATATATATCTTGGAATAATAGTGCCCTGAATAATATAAGATGTTTAATGAATGTGCTAGAGATACATCGAGCTGTCCATTAATTACGTCTAAACTATTATATGTACTTTTTTGTTGTACAGTTTAAATAAGACACCTAGTTTAATTATGACATCATATTTATAACTATATGGTTATGTATATGTATACACAGTACAGTTGATGAATACAGCTTCAATATGAGGTATGAATTGCATAAATGTTTATTACTAATGGAACTGTGCAAGTATAGATACATACGTTTAGGTGTACGCATATGTTTTAAATATATATAATATTTTATTTAATTAAATTTTATTTAATTCTCTATGCATTTTGAGATTTCAAACGTCGTCGGTGTATATGCTCACATCCCTATCATCGTACGCTCCAAAAAGTAATACGCATCCCTATGTAAGACATTTACGGTTTACGAATATACATTATGTATATGTATGAATACAAATATAATAACGAGGTAGATATACATAGAAATGCACAACACATACATTATGTTTAATTTCTATTTAACTGGCAGGAGAACAAGTAAATCTTATTGTTACGGTGTCTTCCACGGATCTCTCAGCGCCAGAAATTTTAACTCCTTTCAAAGTAGCAGCTGTCATCAGCAACAACACTCTCCCGAAATTGTCTGCCGCAGCTAAGTCTGAAAATGATGGAGAAAACTCTCTAGAGGAAGGTAAAAACTCCCAAGACGGAGGTCTAACGGCTCAGAGGGAGGACAAACCACTGAAGCAAGTGAAGAAACCGCTGGGTTGGCTGCTCGTGAATCTTCTCAAGAGAGGCAGAAGCGCCGAAGTGCTGAACTGCTTGAGAGCTTCAGGTACACATCTGTGAGCGCATGAGAGAGAATACTACATACATCTTTCAGGAGCTCGCATTTCTATGTGAGGATTAACGAAGACCGTGATGATGAGGAGGAGGAACATGTTAAACAGGATGATGTTTGCCAGTGTTCATGGAAAGAGACGGGTTCGATCCTGTTGGAGCCGGAGGTATTGCTAGACGTGCTATTTCCACCTGCTCGCTAGCTAACGGAGATGTCGTGGTATGTTTTTGAAATATAATATACATATTTAAATAAGTATGTTGCATGCATGTGTATGTTTATGCACAGGCTCAGACACAGACACAGACACACACACACAGATATATATATATTATATATTTGCAACTCATTTATAGAAGACAGGATGCAGGTTGTGATACAAACAACAGTTGCTGCAGAATCTAACACCGACAAGGCAGTTATCGAAATCCTTCAATACGAGCAGCATAAATTCCCTGTGTCGGCCTCAAAGGATATTCCCAGAAACTTGGATCCTGCAAGAGACATACTGCATTGGTTGCTCCCTCTTGACCGACACATGTTTCCTCAGGTCGGTGTGTGCACGATATATAGTAAAGGCATTGTATAGAGAGCATATGATAAAGTCGTCTATACAGGTATATATATATATAAGTAGAGTCGCGACATATAATAGAATTATCTATGCACGCTCGCGGTGCTAATTATGCATATATAGTATATATACGGATATGTATCTTATAGACATATACATATATATCTAGCCTCAGATAAAAACACACGCATGTATGATAAGCCAATATCATATGTATTTTTGGGCAGAGCACGAGTTCTTCAGCCAGTACAGTTGCATCTTCTGCACAAGGGCTTTCATTTGGTTCATCAAATTCGACACTCTTTTCGTTCAGCCATTTACGATCTTCATCACAAGGATCTATTCCGCAAATTGCTTCCCCTTCTTCTGCCGCTCCAGGTATATGTATTCCTGTAATTATATGTACATTCACACACGCGTTAGATGACACACACACACACACGGGCATACACATCAACAATAATAACCTACTGGGATATATAGTTACTATGTAACAGCATAATATATAATGTACTGATAGTATGAGAAGGGCTTCTGCCATATCCATCTTCGGCATTGAGCACGGCACCTGGAGAATGGAACAGGCTGTTTCCAAACACAGACTCCATATTGTCCCATGAAGTTGGAAGTGAAGGCTTCTTATCCTTTCGTGGTGTACCACTTGAACCACAGAGGTTCTCTGTACATTGTGGGCTTCAAGGACTGTATGTTCCTGGTAAAAGATGGTGCAAAAACTCTCTATTGTGCAACCTCTTGGGATTAGTTCGTATTTCGCGAGTTGCAACACCGAGGATCTCATCTGTGTGATCATTGAGGTATACATTTTGTTTATACACTTTTATATATGTATTTATGTATGTAGGTATATGGTGTAGTGTTTAGCGAGCTATGTACACTTTTTTAGACTGCACTATGCATATGTAGTGTCATGAGATCTCAGTTGCGGGATTGTATGTTATCCCATTTTCACCCATCCACCCATGGGGCGAATCTAGAACTAGAGCATAGAAAAGCTGTAGTATTTTTTTTATAGTAGCATAACTTCCGTGGACCATAGTTCATTAAATAGCAATGAATCTTTTATACTGTTGATTATGATATAATGTATATATGAATGTAGAATGTAGGAATCAACGAAATTGTTTTAATAAACACTTTACTTTCAGAATGTCTTACCTTCGCGGCTCTCTGATGTTATAGTATATATTGACTCAATTAGCATTATTTGCCAATCTGCAAACCCAGGGAGTGCTCCTCAGCCTGTTCCCATTGCAGTTGTCGAAAGTGGTCAGCAGGACAAGCTACCAGACCTACCTCTCAGGTACACACACACACACGTATTATCTATGTAGCAGACAGACATCTTTATCTCTGTTCACTTTAATATGCGAGACCTCATTTATAATTCATAATTTACGTCCGTATTATATGTGGGCATACACAAGTGTCATGTGTATGCATATATAAATGATATTATATAGTATGATATGTACGAATTAAACGATGCTCAATACTAATTCATATAAATTTAAATATTTTATTGGTAGTCCTATTGCTACATGTATATATGCACAATCATGATCAGACATACAACACGTTACTTATATTTATTTATAATGTATCTTACGCGTTTGTTAATATAGAATTGGAGAACAGCATTCATTTATATTGAGACCAGCGAGTACATATGACACGAAGCAACCAAAAGCAGATGACACGCAGCAAGCGAAAGCAGATGACAGAAGCAGACGAAAGCATCTGATGGGAACTACGCTGTTTTAGTATTTGCCATTGTAGTCACACACGTAAGTTTCACACAGTGTGTGTGTGCGCGCGCGTGTGTCAATAGATTGAAGTACTTGACTGTGTCTGTAATAGACCGTAGACGTATCTAGCGACATATGACCATACAGATACACATTCACACACATATGTATGTATATAGCGTGTGCATTACACAGAGAATAGAGACATATACTAGTTAAGCCATTTCACACTTGCTTTTGCAGACTCCAGGTTCTATGTTAAACACTCGTTGAAATGGAAGCCAAGGCCTCCAAGGGACCTCCTCCTTTCCGTGTCTTTAGAAAATACTACACTTTCTGTTCCAAATCACGCTCTTCCACAGCTTAAATCTCAGGTACTTTAACACACTTTGCTAAGCTGTCGTATAGTAGACTAGGTTTATACAACTATATTTTACTATGGTATATTGCTAGCTAAGTAGTTTAATCGATAGTTATTTGTTTAGAGTACTATGCAATATAATGTTATAACGTATGCACCATACGTTATAATGAGTACACGTGTGTATTACAGCATGAAATAATAGCAGGCCATGAAAATAGTGCTATATATTAATGTACAAGTTATTATATTCAGGTTGTTACGGTGCAAGCCACAAATTTAACATCTAAGGACATGGATTTAACACTATTATCTCCAAGCTCTTTATCGTGCACACCGTCGCCAGTGGTATCAGTACCGAATACATCTTCTAGCAGTAAGCCACGAGTTGGAAACTCACAGAGCTTCCATATCAAGGTAGGTGTGCGTGTCTGCGTGCGTGCGTGCGTGTGTCTCATATATTCGTATAGTAAACATATATACACAGCGAGATACACACGCACATTCTATATCTTGGTGGTATGCTAATTTATTTGTTGTGCATGTTCATATATTTGATTTATAGACATATGTTTCAGCTTCAGAAGGCAAAGATTCAAAGCACCGATCCATGTCCATGCCACACAGAGAGAGGCCGGATAAAAAGAAAAGTATATAGCAGAAGCTACGAAGAAGATGACCGAATCTACAGACAAGATGCCAGAATCTACGGAGAACAGATCCAGAGAGAGGAAACCATCTACGGCCGAGCTCGTTGCTGAGAATTGCTCTTCTAAAACTCATCTTTGGCTACAAAGCACAGTTCCCCTCGGGTATGTGTGTATCTATCATATTATCTATATATGTTAACGGGTTTATAGTATACTGTATGCATACACAATATTATTTACATACGAAGGTTCGAAACTGAAATAATACAATGCGTTTATAATAATTATTAATATGCTATATAATAATCTTGTTCTATAGGCATGTTCCTGCTCATTCAACAACAGTAGTGAAGAGTGATTGCTTCCACTTGCCGGGAATAATTACATTGGACACTCTACATATTGCTACTAAGGACAGAGGTTCTCTCTCTCTCTCCCTCTCTCCTCTCCCTCTCTCCTCTCCCGCTCTCTCTCTCCCTCTCCATCTCTCTCCCTCTCTCCCTCTAACAGTTCCCTCTGTTATCATACAGGGACCTATTTATCCCAGAGAATTCTTTGCAGGTTCATGTTCGGGCATTATAAATGAATAAAACACTTATGTACAATAAATTCAATTTAATAAATAAATGTTTGTGTTCTCATATATATATATATATATGGATGTGTGTGTGTGTGTATAGTAACTTACAAGAATATGCAAAGTTAGAATAAGTTAAAATCTTAAACTCAAAATTATAAAATTCAAATTAATAAACTTATCATTGACATATCAATGTTTTAAACCTCAATATTATTAATTAAATGTTTTCAGGTTACGCATTAAGGTCCCAACCTTAACTTTTCATTTGAATTTAATTATTAATCATTAATTATGTTATGTGAACACATACCTTTTTATATTTAAATGATTCATTATTAATTCTGTTATGTTGAGGTCATTATTAAACTTGCTTCAAATTTAAAATTCATTAAAAATTCAAAGCTGAAGGGTATATTCTGTGATGATTTATAGTATAGGAAGAGGATGAGAATGGCGGTGGTGGCAGGGGCTCTCCGGCGGATCGCCGTGTGTTCTTCCGATTGCGTGCAAATCGGAGCTACGTGACGAGCGCAGAGGCATCGGCGCCTCCCTGAACGACAAATCCGCCTTCTTGATCCACGACGAGCAGCAGTACAGCGCTCAAGTAGTATTTGCTCGATCCGATGAAGAATCGCGTGTTCTGGCTCATAGATTGCCCTAGAAGTGGCTCATCCATGTCGCAGTTGTGTTCTTGAAAATCTCGATTTTGATCGCTATTCGAGTATAGATTGCCCATTTTTTCATACGCATTTGGAAGTCCCGGCTTTGCCCATTTGAATGGTTGTGTGTAAAATGCGAGTTCTATGTCTAAAAGC
Source organism: Selaginella tamariscina (assembly GCA_003024785.1). Lineage (NCBI taxonomy): Eukaryota > Viridiplantae > Streptophyta > Lycopodiopsida > Selaginellales > Selaginellaceae > Selaginella > Selaginella tamariscina. The sequence continues at coordinate 294,469 of PUQB01000291.1, forward strand.
CTCGATCGTATGTGTTTATGTATTCTGCGCGCGTGCGTGTGTGAGGGATAGCAAAATCGGCTTTTTTTAATCTCTTTTGGTTGAGTATGGAACACTTTTTGTTTGAGTATGGAACTGTTTTGTCTGGATATATTATAGCACGTGGAACGTCATATATGATGTAACGTGAACAGAGATATGTATAGAGCATGAATATGATCTACAAGGGAGTGTATAATATAATTAGGCTGGATACACACACACATATAGAGAGAGAGCCTTTATTTAATAATTTGAACAGCGTGTAGTACATATTTGTTTGTATGTATGTAGCAAAGCTAGAGAGAGATGTTCACAATATACATATTATTATTTACTATACATAAGAACAACATGATCGGCTAAATTAATAAGCTGAACAGCTTGTTAAACATACTCACACATATATGGATAGGGGATCTTTATCATATTTGAACTTGTTTCGTTTAGAATGGAGCCGTTTTGTCTCTTCACCTTGATACCTTCATTTAATATCTGTTATATTCACTTGGAATGTCACATGATATATATATATATAATATATATATATATATATATATTATATTATATATATATATATATATTTATATAATATATATATATATATTATATATATATCTGTCTGTGTCTGATTGTGTGTGTGTTCCATTCATAACGTTTTATTCTCGTGTTTCAGTTATCATCCATTACCAGTTGTTTTTGCTCGTGCCAAAGACGTGAGTGTGTGGGATCCTGAGGGAAGGGAGTATCTGGATTTCCTCTCTGCATATTCTGCCGTCAACCAGGTGTGTGGTTCGTGTGTGTCTAGAGGGAGAGCTTGCATATATATATATATTCAGGGCATTGCCATCCAAAATCATTGGTGCACTAACTGAGCAAGCTCAAACGCTGACTTTGAGCTCGAGAGCTTTCTACAATGACAAGTTTCCAACGTTTGCCAAAATGATTACTCGTCTTTTTGGCTACGGGATGGTTTTACCAATGAATACTGGTGCAGAAGGTGTTGAAACTGCCATTAAGCTGGCTAGGAAGTGGGGATATGAAAAGAAGAAAATCCCAAAAGATGAGGTACGCGCGCCTCTGTGTGTGTGTGTGCCATCTATCATGTGTACTTGTATAGATGTACACTTGTATGCCTATATATTGTTATTAGTTAATGACTTGTATGGGTGGTCAGACACAGGCAGTAATATCATGACTTTGATTTACGTGTTTTTCATAGTGCTCTTATCGTATTATTCTCTACGCAGCAGTGTATAGAAAGAATACGCCTTTGACTATCTGTAGGTTTGTGTGTGTGCGTGGGCGCGCGCTCGCGCGCGTGGTAAGCTACCTTTCACACACTGTATATTTATACATCCTTATTAGTTAATGAATTGGATATCCACGAAAAGCAGTTCGAGGTTAACGTATGCTACACAATTTGTTTTAATATATGTCCAGCCAATATTACGTGTAGATTTAAATGCATATATGTTTGTTTTATGTATTTGTCCAGCGTGTAGATTTATCTGGGACAGACACACTCCATATGATCTATATGATGCAATACGAACCAAGCAGTGACTTACATGTTCATAAAACTTACAGTTCCATTGTATATTTACGTATACACATTTATACTCAGGCCATCTTTATAATCTCGTCCAGTTTCCATTTCTAGTTTACAGATTAATCACATACAGACCCACTCACGATACCAGTTAGATTAGTAGTCTGTGTGTGTTCATATATATATATATATATAGCACGCACTTGTGTTACATATATGTATGTATTTGTATATTCATCTAATTGATATGCTTACTTTTTTAAATAGCATTAATTATCTCATGTTGTGGTTGCTTCCATGGTCGAACAACCGGGGTTATTTCCATGAGCTGCGACAACGAGGCTACACGTGGCTTTGGTCCTTGCTACCTGGTCATGTCAAGGTTGATTTGGTGATGTGAATGCTCTTGCCACCATTTTAGAAGTTATAATTAATTTGATATTATGTTAATCACACCGACGCATTCCATCGTTTTATATAGAGCACGGAAACAAGGTCGCTGGTTTCTTTTCGAACCCATTCAAGGAGAAGCCGGGGTACGTTCAGTAAGCTACATGTATTTTGTTAAGACTTCACGTTACATGCCAATTGGAAGTGTGTGTGCGTGTGTACACTGGTAGTAGTAGCTATAAACAACTAATGAATATATGTGTTGCTTTCCCAGGTTATTGTACCACCAGAAGGTTATCTGAAAGAAGTACGTAAGCTCTGCACCAAACACAAGGTGTTGATGATAGCAGATGAGGTAAAGTAAGATAATTTTTACCGATAAGAGACTTTTTATTCTGTTATCCATTACTAGATATTTATACAAGCTTTTATAACATGTCTTTATTGATACTTAGATTCAAACTGGGATTGGTCGGACGGGGAAGCTGTTAGCTTGTGATTGGGAAGATGTTCGACCTGATGTTGTGGTATGTAACACATATGCATATGCACGCAGATGTGCGTACATATATGAAGTTTTATGGGTTTATTTTGTGACTTCAGATATTAGGAAAAAGCACTTGGGGTGGCGTTGTTCCTGTAAGGCGGTACTTTCTGACAAAGAAATAATGCTTTGCATTAACCAGGAGAGCATGGAAGGTTTGAGTTGCATCTCTTTCTCTCTCTCAATGTTTATATACGCCTATTTACATTGTTGCTCTTAATTATAGCACCTTTGGAGGAAATCCATTAGCAAGTGCAGTTGCCATAGCGGCGTTGGAAGTTCTGCAAGAAGAGCGACTTTCTGAAAGGTTGGTCTCTCAAAATATTTAATATACAAAAAAAAAAAACCCAGTATGAAACTCTAATGTTTATGTTATATGTAAAATACAGACGCATATCTAAACTAAATAAATGATGGTGATAACATATATATTTAGAAAGTCATCTAATTTTTTAGATCTGATATATGTATACATTTTTGGCCGTATCATTATTTGTTATTTTTAATGATATGAGAATTAGCTATACCTTTGGCATATAAACATAACATTGTGTGTGTGTGTGTGTGTGTGGATCTGATAATTATATACGTATTGATTTTATATGTATACATTTTTGTTCATATCATTATTATTTGTTCTTTTTGATATGAGATATTTGCTACTTACCTTTCAACATAACATTGTCTGTGTGTGGGTGTCTTTTTTAGTGTATATATCTTTAATATATATAGATGCGTGTGTGGAGATGTGTATATTCTTAATAATGTTCGTGTATAAAAATGACTAGGTAATGCTATAGCAGTTTATGTCGGACAAAAAAGCAAACAATTGTATCTTTCAAACACCGGTTTAGAAGAGACTGGCATATAGAACTATATATATATACACGTGTCTATAACACGCGCGCGTGCATATGTGAATACATGTGTAAATTAATGCTGGTTTATATGCATAAATGTAGATTAACATAACATTCATATTTATTTACAGGGCAGCAGATTTAGGGAAAGAGTTTAGAAGCCACCTTGAAAATACAGAAATGCCATCCGGAGATTGTCAAAGAAGTGAGAGGACGTGGCATGTTGACAGCCATTGAATTGAACCCACAAGGCTTAGGTACTGCAACTGCCTTTGACGTATGCGTGGCCTTAAAAGAACGAGGGATCCTCGCCAAGCCTACACACAACACCATCATAAGATTTTCCCCTCCCTTAACCATCAAGTGAGTATATTATCCCCTTCTGTGTGTGGGGGTTTAAGTAGACATTGACACACTAGCTGTTACATATGTTAACAAGTATTTAATACATTACATTGCTTATTATGGTTTACACACACACACAAACACAAGTGTAACTATGAAATGTACTTCGTTCCCTATGTAATAGCTACTATACTGGATAATCATGATGATGCATTACAGTTGATACACTTATGTTTATAGTAAACATATTGAGTGACTTTGTGCATGCTTCCCTCCCCCTCAACCCGCTTTGTGCACGTACGTGTGCATATATTATGTTACATGGGTATGAAACCCCAGTAAATTGTTTGGTATATAAGTCATACTTATTTAAACATAGTATCTATATTATATACCGATGCCTTCTATATTTTCTTTTTGCATCACTATCTCGTATATTTGATGTGTATATAATTCTTTGTAATTATAATAAGCCTGTTAGAATGTGTGTGTGTGTGTGTGTATATATATATATATATATATATAAACATTCATTTATATTTATATATTATATGATACATTTGTGTTTCAGGCCACAGCAACTACAACAAGCAGCAAGTGCCTTCAGCGCGGTACTTGACTGGGATTTGCAAAAATTGCAATCCCAAGGCAAAGATCAAACTGCTAATATCTCCCCAGAACCTTGCGATAGATGTAGTCGAATCAAGCATCCTTAGGTACTCTTCTAAATAGTTTTTTCTTATTCTTCTTATGTATTAAGTATGCATAGATTATGTTAATAATATGTGTAAAGCTTGAGTTTTTGTATACAAACATATGTTAAACTCTCTCTCTCTCTCTCTTTACGTACACGAACACACACACACACACACACACAAAAACAAACACAAGTGGTCGGTATGGTCTAAGTTAACAGCAGCAAATGGACTTACATCAGAAAATGGAGTTACTTCTTGGTAATAATATGTATATTCATGTATTTTACGGAATATCAGTGTAAGAGGTGTATGTTCTTATCTGATGCATGTAGATCAGAGACCGTTACGTGATCCAGATCGGACGGTGGAAGATGGGCTTATGGGGGCGAGGTATTTTATGGAATTCAAAAATGGAATATTACTAGATGGCGTTCCGGATCTGACTGAGGATACCATGCGTGGAGTGCCAATACACAAGTTTCAAACACACACACGCAAGCCTACATACACATGCACACGTATGAGCTGCTGGCTTCAATGAGAAAATGCGGTTTCACAAGCTTATGGCTCTCGCACTGCAGAATCAACGAGTTTTTGCCTGTTTTGACACTCTCAGGTTCGTCTTAGCTGAACGCGTGTTCTGGTTTGATGTTTGGATTCATCTTCACCTTCGCTTTTAGCAGAGAAATCAAATGCAATCCACAATCATATGCGAGACATCTAACGCTCAGGCTTAAGCATGAAGCTGGATGCATATCTACTACCTTTCATCCTCGTGAGCGTTTAACAAGGAACCAAGTAAGTTTATGTATTAAGCTTATGCAAATCCGTGTTGGACATCATCAAAGACATGCAATATGATACATAGATGTGCGTGCATTGCACACTATTGCTTACGTATTGAACGGAGTTTTATGGGTACTTAAGCTTCATATATGGTTCACCCGTCAATTATATATATGACATAAAATCGATAGGAAGTCAAAGAGCTCGTCCCTATATGTGTGTGTGTGTGTATCCACAAAAATAGCTTGTTCAGAATAATAGATTATATACAAGATCTGTATGTCGTGTGTGTGTGTGTGTGTGTGTGTTAGAAGAGAGCATGTAAGTACATGCATGTAGTTATCCAGACAATTTTCAATTCGATTACCAGAAGTTAACCGTGTCAAGCGTATAATCAGGTTTCTTAGACGTGTAGAATATACGTTTGCTGTACATGCTTATGGATATATCTTATGTATATTATATGAGTCTTAATACATTATTCCTTATGTTTTTATCGACATATGTATATTGTATGTGTACACACACACACACACACACACACACATACATATATTATGTATATAACTGTAATTAATTAGTAGTTAATTAATGTAGAAACAAAATGTCAACACGGAAGAGTCAGTTTCACTCAGGAAAAGAACCAAAGAAGAAATCAAGCAACGCCTTCAACATGTTTATGAAAGTCAACATGAAGAAACACTCAAGAGGTGTGTATATGATGTTACACACGCACACACACGAAAATCTTTACATCTTGATACATCACACTGTATGTTGATATGCATACACAATGTATGTCTCATACACATGGACGTATTTGTGGATCTACGTATGTATATGCATTATGTGTGTGTTAAACATGATGTTAATATGGTTTAATAATGTACAGGCTACAGGAAATCGAAGATAAGATTCAGAGAATGGCGGAAAAGCTTGAGACTCTTTCACACATAACAGAAGTCCAGATGAAGATAAACAAGGTGAACCTCTCTTACGTACCTGGAAAGCTGGTCAAGCAATCTCGAACCCGACTTCAGGAAGAATCTACTCGACGCATATGGTTACACCAGGTTCATCCGACCAGGGGGGCAGAATATGTTCTACTGTCCGGTTGTTGGCCGACAGGTACCCGCAAGTGAACTCATTGCTGGACATGTGTTTAAGCATGAGTGGGGGACAGTCTGCAAGGATGTTCTTGGTCTGCATGACATTGACAGTATAGAGAATGGTTTGATGATGTATTCACCTGTTGAGTACTGCTTCGACAGGCTGCAGTTGTGTTTCCCATGGGAGACAATGGAGATTTCTTTTCGTGTTCTTGATCCGGGTCTATTGGACAAGACTCTGGTTGCCATTGGGAAGAAGAGGAAGGGAAGAGTACATTCAGGTATATATGCATCTCTCTCTCTCTATATATATATATGTGTGTGTGTGTGTATAATTGTATATGTTAGAGAGGTATGTATATACCTACCTATATATTCACACATTTCTGCATGTTTTTGATAGATGCATGTTACAGCATATGTATCTTCTGTACATTTAACATAGATATCTTCTATTGACATTCTCTCTCTATACACACAAACGCACACACACAGTCCTAATTGGACATACAAATCTTGCATATTGTCTAAATACTTAGTAGACTGTTTTGTTTATAATTATTTTTAAACTATATATATTATAGTTCTTAACTCTTGATGATCTATATAGATTGTGAGGACGGGGATTTGTGCAAAGTTACATATGGAGATATCGACGGTCGGATATTGAGTTTTATGACAGGACACAGGCCATCAAGGGATGCAATTAATTTCCATGCAAGACAAGCCAGGATTAATGCTATTTCCAAAGGATGGGTTGACAAAGATTGGGATTTTCCTGATTTTTACACTGATGACGCCAGGTGGCAAAAAATGTTAATATGGATTGAACAAAAACTGCCTACTATTTAGCATATACTTTTTGTTTTTAACTACTGTCTATTTGTAAATAAAAACATTGTTTATAAACATATCAAGCTATCAACATGGTTAGTTTATCTTTTATTGTTTATAATATTTAAAGTATAATAAAGATTAATATGAATAATTATTATTTTAATAAAAAGTTTTATATTTAAATAAAAAACATATTTAAAACTATTATTTTATAAATTTAAAATACTAAAATGTGAACTACTATATTAGAGTTTTTACTAAAGAATTACACACATAACAACACAATTGAATGGCCATTAGCATCATCTCTACAAGTGACAACATTAATCCTTTTAGGATAACCCTAAAGACCATTAGGGAGGAGGATACCATAAGGAGTTAATGCCTTGACTCTTTAAGGAGCAATGTGCTATACAAAGGTAAGGCATCATTGTCACATCATAAGGAATCACCCTTAGTTGAGAGTACAATTCTTATGGGTCATCAAGAGGTTAGTGTCCGTAACATTTGGGCCATTGATATACACAAGTGTTACCCTAAGTAAAACCCAAAGGCAAGGTTAGGCAACCCTGAGCATGCATTCATGAGAAGTGAGCATGCATATGTGTCAGGAAGGCTTTCACTAAGGAGACTAGGCCTTTCAATCCTTGAGTATACTCACATATCCTTAAGTGAAACCCCTTGGTCACGTGTGTTGGTGGGCATGCTTGGCCAAGAGACCTAAACTCCATTGAGCAAATTAGCCCCCTACTTGAAACACATGCATGTGCTTACTGGATTCACCAACGAGTGTTGACCTAGATAAAGTTTATTTCAATCTTAATGATTTAAATCGATAAACCTAGATCCTTAGTTCCTAAGTGCATTACAGATACTGTGTTTACTCCTCAATCATTCTTCATACATAACCAAATGTAAAGTCAGGAGTTATATAAAGTGAAAAATAAAATTATAACATTCTATTATGTATTAAAAATTAGTATATATAAATTATTTAAATGATTCCTTTTCTTTAATATGGTACCTCTTTTGATACATAGAATGGTCCTCAAATTAAGATTTAAGTTTATTATATGTCAATGTGCTAATGTTTTAATAAGGTTTGACATACATATTCTTATAATATAACTTAATATATATAGTTTAAGATTTAATAAATAAATAAAAGCAACTAATAATAAGCATAAATTATGGCAAAACTTTAAATTAGAAAAATTATATATTACAAAACAAAAGATTGACAATAATAAATTTATAATGATAGCAAAAATTTTGTCACTAAGAATTGATGATAAATTCAAATTAAAATATACTTATAAGTATAGATGTTTGTGCATGTATGTGAATATAATATAAAATTTAAAACATACAAATAAAATTATTTAATATATAATTTATAAATAGAAACTCTCTTAAGTTTGAAATTGCATGAGTTATCGAAGTACATATAATGATCGTAAAGAAGTTTAACTTGTGTACAACAATCACCCAAGCTAAGTTAGTCCTCTAGGACAGTTTGAATTTATAGCTCTTGAAACATGAGTTCAAATGGATACAAGCATATGCTAAAGATGAAAACTTCAACTCCATCACGGGTTCAAAATTCATTTAATTTATGCATAACATGATAATCTAATAATGGGACCAACCACGTGAGGAGTAACATACAGCTCTAGTGTGGGAGAGAGCATGAATGACTAATTATTCATCATTAAGCTAAGTACATAGATAGTCAAAGAGTTCAAATTACTTGACATTTCAATAAAGTCAGGTCTCCACCTAATGAGTATGAGTAGCAATTGAGAAGTGTGAATACACAAATGGTGAGACCAATCATGTATAAGATGAGCACATAGGGTTCCAAAATGCTACCAAGAATCACACACATCACTCGTAGAAAAAGCACATCTATTGATTTGATTTAACTAATGAAATAGGAAGCCATGAAGGTCTTTAGACAACAATCTCCAAAGAGCACAATACATGAAGACTAAGGATTCCAATTTCAATGAAAAAAGATGAGAGGCAAGAGACACTGGTACATGAGATGGATCAACTAGAAACATGCAAACAACATCTGGTTCAACACGAAGAAGGCATACAAGGTGTTAAGGAAGAACCAAGCCACACTACTTTTGAATGATGTAGAAGTGTGGACATCATATATCAGAGAGTTGTATATGGGTTGTATAACAGAAGAGCTATCTGAAATACAATGGAAAGGAGAACTCGATTTCATTAAGGAGCATTCATTCTTAAATTATTAAAAAGTAAGATGACAAATGCATATAGTTTCACAATAAAGCTTTTTAGAGGAGCATGAGACAATTCTTAACCAAAATATTGATTCTCAGTTTCAACGACATCACTAACACATGCTTTCTTCACACATGGTCAATGAATAGGGTGGTTTCCATTCACAAATCAAAAGACCCATTGGTATCATCTAATTATTATGGTAAGTTCAATCGTTTTAAAGTTATTCACTTCTATGATTAAGAGGAAGCTGGTGAAATAGACAAAGGAGGCAAGTGTACATATTGTCAAATATGTAGGTTTTAAGCCACACTTTTCATATATAGACCATTTAGTGACCTTCATGACACTTGCCCGAATTATTATATTATTGCTTTTTCACTTTCCCAAAGCGTTTGACACAATACTATGAGATAAGCTCTTTCAACAACTAGAGGCATTGAGTGCACCATCAAAGCTAATCAATGCCATCAGAACTCTCTATGTCTCAGTCCAAGTGACTTTTAATGAAGACCATTAATCACTTGTGATTTAGGGTTGAGACAGGGATGTCCATTGTCACCATTGCTCTTTGGGATCTACATCAATGCATTAGAGGAGACAATGAAGTTGGTTGAAATGTTTTTGGATGTAGATGACTACTGTTGGTCAACCTATCGAGTGTGACGATGCAACAATAGTTACAAATCCTTAAAGAATTTGGTGCAGAGACACGAGTCATAGTGAACCTAAAGAAGACATGTTCGGCACCTCAAGCAAGGGCGTTGCTTCTATAAAGAACAAGGTAGTACAGGAGTATAAGTATTTAGGATATGTGGTATGCAAGAAGAACCCGTGGAAGGTAGGGCTAATAGATATGCGCATATTATATTATGCAAAACCAAGTGAAAAGGAATGACGTCAAGGCATGGGATTTCAATCACATGTCACCGCCATGTAGAAGATGATTTTTATATCTAAGTATATAAACTTACTAGGTATAGGGTTGGACGTGGAGATGGTTCTATTCAGGCTCCCATATCCCAGCTTGCTGCGCTTACGGACTGTTTGCAAGTCATGGAAGCAGTTGGTGGATTCACAAAGTATAATATTCAATGTTTAAAATTCTTTCTTGAACAAGATTCATGTATATACAAATTAAATATATATCAATATACATTCAAGTTAAGTTAAATGATAATAAATTATTAATATTCACTCATTCAGATATCTCTCTAAAGTTTTACACTTATTTAATCAAATTAAAATATATTAATAAATTTAAATTAAATTAATTAAGTTAAATGATGATAATTATTGAAAGATTATGATATTCACTCTTCTTCGAGAGATTCGTATATTTGAGATTGAGATATTTTTCTCAGTTAACAACAGCATTAATATAACATCATATCAGTGTTTTCTAGTACCATTCCTTATTAACAAATTCCATAAACTGCACTATAGTTTTAACCAAGCTAGTTATATATAGTTTTAATAATAAATATACATGTGCGTTTACCATTATATACCCCCCTCTGTGTGTGTGTGTGTGTGTCCCCGTTCATATACATTATGCGGAAATACACACATATATCTGTAAGAATGGAACAGTGCTACACTTTAACATTGACTTTCGTTAAGTATATTCTTGAAATCAATTCTTATGCTGTAGAATATTAAAATTAAAAACAATCCAAATAATTTATAATTAAACTTAAACTTAAGTGTTTTATCTGTGATAATTCTACTTTAGAAACTTTGCATGCTGGTTCCTTTTGGAACAATATGTAATCCTCGTTCATCTCGTCCATGAAGCACACAGGTGTACTGTCCTCTTCCACGTACTCAGGAAACGCTCCCAAGCACTGTCCTCCATACCTAGCTCCATATAGCAAACCCTTAACACCTAATTCACCTTTTTATACCTGTATATATAATTCTTTTAATATGCTTAGTATATACTTGGATAATTTGTGGTGATGTGTGTGTGTCCATCTAAATTTTTATTTATAAACCTTATAAATTTATTTTAAATCCATAGTAAATCTCAATGTTTAAAATTCAACTCAAGGGCTGATGTACCTAAGTTCACTTAATTATACAAAAGTTTTTCACTTATTTAATCAAATAAAATAAAATATATTTAATTATACATTCAAAATAAATCAAGTTAAGTTAAATGATAATAATTTTAATTATTACAGTAATTTGATATTCTCCTATACCTAAGTCCACTAAACTTACTAGATATACGAGATAGATGTGAAGGAATTTCCGTAGTCGAAAAATGTTATGCAAATGTTTAATTACTAATTTAATTAGTAATTTATTAATTATTAATTTAATTTAATTACTAATCCGTAACATTTATTACTACGGCGTATATGGACGACGTGCCCATTACCAATAGAATTGGTGGAGAGGCTCCCATTTCCCAGCTTGCTGCGCTTACGGAGTGTTTGCAAGGCATAGAAGCAGTTGGTGGATTCTTTTGCAGAAGTGCTCATGCTCCACCATACGGGGCTTGGAGGTCTATAGAACATCTTTGTCATGTAAGTTCTTCTACCTTCCAATGCACTGGGGTGGCATATGGGCTCCCAGATCCTGTCCGTCTCCAAATCGGGCTTGCTCATCACCCAAAACAGCAAGCACGTGTTTGTTACAATCTCATGACTGGAATGAGCAGGAGGCTTCCCAGGCTCCCTTTGACGTAATAAACCAATTGGATGTCTACGATGACAGCGACAGTGGCAGATACCTGGTCAATGCAATTGTTCTGGATCCCAAGCTGCTTGTAGTTTACACCTCGGTAGATAATGTGTGGATTGTGAAGCAAAAACTGACCACTGCGGCACTGCCTACGCGTTTCCCCGTCTCTGCTAGTGGTCGACTGCAGTGGTGCAACCTATTGTCTCGGTTTTAATTAGAGGCATTTCATTTTCATATGCTACACACTCTCTAGGGGGCATGGTGAGCTACACAGCGAGAGCCCAACACCTGATTATTGTGTGCGGCGGCTGCTGCAATATAGAGATGCAAGTGGATGAGCTATATTAAGAATTTGATGCCCATTTGATTTTTGCTTCATCATTTTGTCCCACATTAGCGAATAATAGCAATCCCATGGCCCTTGCCGAACCCAGGATCAACCTATCAACAAAGTTTATACAAAGTCCTAAACTTGTGAATTCATGAACCGTGTATGGTTTTTTTATCGGAACTGATAGAGCAAATATGGTTAAGGGTGCACATAGTAAAACAACAGCAGCCTAACCACGTTCTGGTAAGTATTCAATTCTGAAACACACGTACTGGGACTGACTATTATAACATGTTGGACGTTGTCTCCAGCCTTGTCCTTTGCACAGCGGAGCGATATACAAGCTATCAAATACCAAACAGAAGTATAGAATGCTTAAGTGTACCTTAGTGAAGCTGTTCCTTTTTTGAGACGAAACAACTTTGTAGCAGTCACCTTAGCCTCCATTTTCTCGACCATGTAATTTGATCAGTTTTCCCAACTTTATACGATTACCACTCCATTAGATGTATACATTACATATAAGACCACCTGAGTCCAAAGTCCATAAAACTCCCACGCATTAGCAATTCAGGATCGACTTCGTCCTTTTCATGCCTGAATCAAAAGTATGTGTGCGCGCCTATGTGTGTCGCTGTTTCGCATATGTTTCATGTGTGTGTGTGTGTAGTTGCGTGCGAGAGAGATCCTTAAACGTGTCATTTATATAAATTACTAAATTTAGACATTCATGTCACTAGACCTTTTTAAAAACCTAAAAAGCAGTTGCAATGGCGGAGGAGCATAGCATCGATGTTCTTGTGGATCTCGATGGCACACTGGTGTATCCTGGCGGGGAGATCAAGGTTCCTGTCCCACCACTGGAGGCATCTTACCGCTTCGCTCACGGTGCACTGGAGTTTTTGATTGCCTTGGACAAATTCCCCGGAGTGAAATTGGGTTTCTACAGCTGCGGGAAGATGGCACGCAACGCCAAGCTCGCGAGCTTATAGCTGCTGCCGTGGAGCAAGAAAGGGGCCACAAATTGAAGCAGCAACTGGCTGTTTTCAGTGTGGCGGCGAAAAACTTCAAGAACATGGCAGTGGCAGGGTGCAGGAAGAAAAAAACACTCAAGGGATTGAATCTGAATCTGGAGAGTACAATTCTGGTAGATGATGCTGGATGCAATGCAGAAGCTGGGGAGGAGAGAAACATGCTGATAATACGAGACCAAGCGCTTGTACGATGAGCGGGGCAAGTTGCATAAAGGTGGGGAGGTTTTCAAAGCCAGGATCGCCAACAATCTTGTTCGAGCACTCGGGCTGATACTCAAGTCGATCGAGATATCATCCAAATCTGGCGGTGGTGTCACGCTGGTGCAAGCCTTGGAGCAGCTTCAATGGAATGGTGACGAGTATCTGCACGAGTCGAGTAACGGTGAGGAGATTTACCAGGTGGGTTTAGAAGCCATGCGCGAGGTGCAGCCCGATTTCGGTCTTCAGGAAGTCGATGGCTCGGTTCTCCCTTGGTCCCCACACGAATCCAGCGAGGACCTATTCCCAACACACCGGAACAAGCTGTTCCAGTAGTGGTTTACTTGGGTTTGACCCCTTTGACCTGTTGTTTAGTAGCCTTTTAAAATGACTCGAATTCAAACATTAAGACTCTTCTGTGTGATGCCAGCTTGTTGAGATCTCAGCGATCAGCCAATAATTTATATACGTGTGTGTGCGCACAAGTATATATAATTGAATACATATACACACCGGAAGATGACTATGAATTCTCTAATGAATGCTTCAAATGACTTGGTTTCGTAGATTAATTTATAATATGAGTTTTATTTAAATTCTGCAGTATTACTATACATTCTCTCTCTACACAGAGTATTTCTAACATTCACTTTGAGATCGTCATTATGTGTATATTACTTAAAAGAATATCACACTACACGCACACATTACATAGCCAAGGCGTATAAGTATTTATGTGCGAGGAAATATGTACATATTATTAGTTATAAAATGTAGGGTGTAATTTTTATTTTTTACTAGGATTCCGACCATTTGTTACTGTCTGTGTTGTGTTTGAATTCGAGTCAATGTTAAAATGAGTCAAAATGGGTCAACCCAACCTATTCGTTCCGCCATTGCAACCCTAAAATTCTAAATTTATATTTTTGATATAGTTTTCTATAGTTCAAACCAACGGTTTTGATCATAAAGATCGAACGCATGACAGAGTGGAGTCTAGAATATTCGTGGCATTTTTTTACACTCACTTGCCCCACATTCATTCATTCATTTCGCTCTTCTTCGGCTTCTCGAGCGCTTATTGCGATTGCGGAGAAAGGTGCAAATTTTATTGTTTGATTCTCATAGCGTCTCTTTGATTCGTGTTAGGATTGCAGGATTTCGAAAAGTCGCCAAGATTGCCCGATTTCGGCCAGCAGCGGGAGCGATTGTGGCCTGCGAACGGAATCGCTGCGAGATTTCACATTCTTGTGCGATACTGTAGTCGCAGCTGAGATTTTCGTGTCGCTATTCTGGAAGCAGCTCTTGCGATTGACAAGGTACGCTTCTTTTCCTGTTGCATCTGAGATCTTCGGCAAAGATTGCACGATTTTGGTAAGCAGCCGAAGTGCTTGTGGCCTGCGATCGGAATCACTGCGAGATTTCACAATCTTGTGCGATTCTGTAGTCGCAGCTGAGATTTTCGCGTCGCTACTCCTGTCACAGCTGAGATCTTCGGAAAGCAGTTTTCACATTCCTGTGCCAAGATTGCTCCTTTGTTTTCGTAAGCAGCCGGAGCGCTTGTGGCGAATCGCTGCGAGAATTCAGTGCGATTCTGTTGTCGCAGCTGAGATTTTCGTGTTGCTATTCCGGAAGCAGATGGTTCCTCTGCGAGATTCCATAAGCTGAGATTTTCGTGTCGATCACATTTCCTGTGTCAAGATTGCACCTTTTTTTTCGTAAGTAGCTGTGGCCTGCGATCGAAGTTCGTGGCGTGGAACCATGGCTCAACAACAAACTCTCAACGGGTATTCCGACTGACTTATCTTTTCTTTCTCCTCCTGAATTCTGTTGTTCTGTGATCATGTAGTGAGCAGCTGGTACAGATACATAAGTTTCCCTCGACGCTCAAAAGAGCTATGGCAAAGGATTGGATGCGTACATGCTGGACAGGAGAAGAAGAAACAAGCCTGTTACTCCAGAAGAGATGCTCGGCTTCTTTATCGGTGAAGAACAGCCTCTTCTCGGCCATTGGGCAGCAGGAGCACCTGTTCTATGCGAGGATCACAACGTTGCCTCCAGCAAATCGTCTGCTGCTTTCTTTCCAGGCCAAAACGCATCGACGGTGTGCAGCTACAATTGGAGGGTACTCCTGGCCGCAGTGGAGCTGAAGTGACCAGACTTAAAGACAGCCGGGGGAAAGAAGTTTACCTCAAGCGAAGAAACCCACAATATGAGGATGATGGACGCCCAGGCCAAATAATTGCAGCAGGAGTAGCTGCATACAAGCTGAGTAAATTGTTGCGTCTCAATCTGGTCCCTAAGACGGAACTGCGAAGCTTCAACGGCGATGTTTGTTTGTGTCAGGAGAAAGTACCCGCAGACTTCGTGCAAGGCAGTTCTGACGAGAGCGAGTTGTATCGTATTCGTGAGTGGAATGCCACAGTACTGTCGGACTGGGCGGTTTTCGACTTCATCGCCGCTTCCAGGGACAGGCACCCCGGCAACATCTTCTTCCACAGGGAAATGCATCAAGTCCGACTGATCGACAATGATTCTGCTTTCGAGCTCCCGGTTGCTCGCTTCACAGTTGGGTGCTCCCTTATCTGCTACCGCAAGCCTATAACCCACAGTTGACTAGGGCGATTTCCCGTATCAGTTTCCGAAAACTTAAGAACAAGTTGGGAAGTCTGCTTCCCGAGGAACTGATCGAGCAAATCTGGATGAGGGTGCACATACTACTCGCGGACATTGACAGCAAAGAACAGCAGCCTAGCCACATGCTGGTAAGTATTCAATTCTGAAACACACATACTGGGACTGACTATTACAGCATCAAGGTGTTGGACGTCGTTTCCAGCCTTTTCCTTTGCACAGCGGAGCGATATACAAGTCTACCAAATATCAAACAAGAAGTGTAAGTATAGAATGCCTAAGTGTACCTTAGTGAAGCTGTTCCTCTTTTGAGACGAAACAACTACCACGCCATGAAATGTATACATACATTAAACAACTTCGACAAGTTCATCAATGAATTAAAAATTTCAAACACATTTAACATGTTTAATATGTGAGATAAACCTCATTAATTATTTATTAACTTTACACGCTATTTTAATAATAAATTGACACAAGTTTTATTTCTTAAATTTAATATGTAATTAATGCTACTTAAAATCAGACACAAAATTTTGTCTCTTGATTTATTTTACAAAATTATCTCTATACGAAAGTAATGAACAAAATTTTATTACTAGAATAAAAATTTGAGAAAAAATTTTAATGTTAATATATATAATTTTAATATTAACTATTTATAATATAAAATAAATTAATTTATTTTCAATTATACATTTTATATATTAAAGGTTGTGTGAGAGCTCGAAATATAAAAATGTGTATCTCCGTTAGTTCAGAAACCCTAACTTATATACAAGAGCGAGTGGTCCAAAATTGAATTCAATCTGATGGCTATCAAAATCCACTATGCTAATAATAGTAAGTGCACATGCAACCATACACGTGGATATTACATTATCCCCTCCCTCGAAGGGTTAAGTTAGTTAGGTTCTCTTGTAGACGGGCCTGGATCAGGAGGAACATCAAGAGGAGGCACTGGTGGATCTGTAGGCGGCACAACTTGTTCCCGTTGCACAAATGCTTCAACCGTTGTACATGTACAATCTCCGGAAGATCGGGTGAATGTCATGCCGAACCTCATAAACCTGTGGCCCTACTTGCCGTAGCACTCGATACGGTCCTTTCCACTGAGGAAGGAGACTCTTAACTAAACCACGTACCGTAACTTGGGAAAACAAACAACACCAGTTCATCAACCTTGTACTATGCAGGATGATGATGATGCGAGTTGTAGCGTTGTTTGTTGTCTTACTTGTACGCGGCCCAAGTGTTCTGCTGACTCGCACGAACCAATGGAAGAATGCTCATCAGATACCGATCCCACGACCTAGCATCAGCAACTCGCGGTAATCGAGAAGGCAAACCCAACTCTTGGCAACACTGGTCATGACCATACAAAAGCTTATATGGGGAAGTACCAATGAAACTTTGAACTCCAATGACATAAACATATCGGAAAGACGGCAGATAATCATCCAATCTAATGTTAAAGTTCACATACTTCGTGATCATCCCCTTGAAGGTTGACCAGCCGTTCCACTAAACATCTGTTTGAGATGATAAGCTTGTGAAAGTGTGGTGTATCCCTAGTCGAGATGTCAAAACATGAAATGCCTCAGCCATAATGC